>PVIJ01000539.1:202909-279436 GCA_004024925.1 Scalopus aquaticus
TGAGTTGTGTGAGTTCCTTGTAAATTTTTGTTATCAGTCCTTTGTCAGATGTATTGTGTGCAAAGATCTTTTCCCAGTTGGTAGGGTGTCTGTTAGTTTTGGTTAATGTCTCTTTTGCTGTACAGAAGCTTTTTATTTTGATATAATCCCATCTGTTTATATTGTCTTTCACTTCCTTCGCTTTGAGGGATGTGTCTTTAGCAATTTACAGATTCAATGCTATTCCAATAAAAATCTCAATGACATTCTTCAAAGAAATAGGTCAACTGCTGATGAAATTCATATGGAACCACAAAAAACCTCGCATAGCTAAAGCCCTCCTAACTAAAAAGAAAGAAAATGGAGGAATTTCACTCCCTGATTTCAAACTATATTACAAAGCCATAATAATTAAAACAGTATGGTACTGGAACAAAAACAGATGGAAAGACCAATGGAACCGAATAGAATACCCAGAATTAAAGCCACATATCTATGAACAACTAATCTTTGACAAAGGAGCAAAGAAAATGCAGTGGAACAAGGACAGTCTATTCAATAAATGGTGCTGGGAATACTGGACAACCACATGCAAAAAAATGAAGCTAGACTACTACCTCACACCCTGCACAAAAGTCAACTCAAAATGGATAAAAGACCTGGATGTAAGACCTGAAACCATAAAATGTATAGAAGAAAATATAGGCAAAACTCTACATGACATACATCTCAGCAAAATTTAGAATCTCCCTTATTAAAAATATATATTGCTTTTGGTAGAATAGTCATTTTGACTCTATTGATTCTCCCCATCCATAAATATGGATGTTGTTTCATCTCCTTATGTTATGATCTAAATCCATGTGTTACAGTTTTCATTGGCTATGTCCTTCCGTTTTTTGGTTAAGTCAGTTCCTAGTGATTTGATTATTTTTGAAACAATTGTGAATGGAATTATTTTCTTAATTTATTTTTCTTCACATTTATTATATATAAAAATGCAATAGAATTTTGTATGTTGATTTTGTATTCTGCCATGTTGCCGTTTTCATGTATGTTTCTAATAACGCTTTGGTGGAGACTTCAGGGTTTTTTATATGTAGTATCTTGGCTGCAAATAATGATAGTTTCATTTCTTATCCAACCAGGATTCTTTTAATTTCTATAATTGTCTAACTGCTGTAGCTAAAATCTCTAAAGCTAAATTAAACAAAGTAGTGAGAGTGGGTATACTTGTCTTATTCTTGATCTTAAATGTAAAAGCTCTGTCTTTCACTAGTAAATATTATATTGACTGAAGATTCATAACAAATGTTATGTTTATTATGCTGAAGCAGGTTCTTTCTATTCCTGTTTTGTTTATATATTTTTTATCATGAATAGGTGCTGAAAATTATCAAATGTTTTGCATGTATGTATTGATATTTATTCTCTTTGCTTTTTGAGTAGAGGTCCTTACACTGGGTTGCTTGTTCCTATTTAAGATCCCGGTGCTTAAGTTCTGATTAGTGAGGGCATCCAATTATTGTCTTAGTTTTGACCCTGGGTGAGGGTAAAGCAGGTGTTGCTATTTTCACTGCCTGCAGCTATAAATAGTAGCCTCTTCTATGGGGCGACATGGTACATGGACCTGACTATTTTTGTTTGAGTTCCAGCTCTAATAGATTAGAAGCCTCTGGCTTAAACCATTAATCTGAACTCCCACTCTTACGGGTCTTCAATCTTGCACCCTCTGTCCTGTGCACCAACTCCAAAGTCCCATATGTGGGTGTGTGTCCCTGGGTCAACAATAGCAGAAGGGCTCTGAACAGCAGTTGCCTCTCTTTCTTGTGGCTTGTACTGTCCCAGTGTTGTTTCTGCCAGGCCTTTGCACCTGATATATTCAACAGTCATCCTTTTTTCTTTCAGGGCTTGTGTAGTTTGCTGTGCTGCAATTTGGTTCTGAATAACTGGGAGGCAATTGACTGGTGTCTTCATTTTACCACCATGTTGCTAGAATCCCCTAAATTCCCATTCTCTAAAGAGCTTTTAAATATGCTGTACATTTATGAATATATGTTATTAAGGATAAATATCCCTGGGGAAAAAATTATCTGGAAGGGTCTTCCAATCTATTAGCCAGTACTAATTGAATGTTTACTCTTTCTCAGCACTAATTAGAAATGACAAAGAGGACAGAAAAATTGACACTGGTCCCTAACCTGCGGCTGGGTCATTCTTTGCTTTCAGTTGGATTCATTCCTGTAGCTGTACCCAGCTAGAAAAATGGCTGCCAGCTGGACTCCTTTGAAACAACTAAGCTGATTGATGTCTCTCATGAGGTCTTTCATCCTCCAGAGGGTGAGACTGGGCTTCCTCATATGATGGCAGCAGTGACTCAAGAGCTTAAGTCTCAATATGCAAATGCTTATCAATTCTCTTGTGCTACAGTTGCTGGCGTCCCATTGGCAAAAGTAAATGTATTAAGAGAAGGAATCTCACAAAAGAAACATTAGAGGAAGGTATGATCATTGGAGTCCACTTAGATAACAATCTATTATGTTCTGAATTCAATGATTCATACCTTTCCAATACACAAAATACACTGGTCACCTAAACACCTATAGCTCCAACTAGTCATAACATCAATTAAGAAATACATGATTTCATAACCAGAATAAGCTCTAGATAAGGATTAGGCATTATGGATGGAGTTCCTTTTGATCCTAATACTCATGCCTAAAACAATAATTTTCCCCTCACATACTTATAGAGCAGTGAATATGGAAGAGGTAACAGCAATAATATACTAACCGTATTAGACATAACCACTCAAAAAGAGGAAGGAGAAGAACATAGCAATCACTGGACTGTATCAATTCTAAAGTACCAAAAGAGGCACAGCTTATGAGAGCTTCCACATAGGGAGCAGGGAATATTTCCTGATTAGAGTCCCATTCTGCTCCTTGGGAGTCATTTATCTAAAACATTGTTCTTTGTTACTCTTGGCTCTTGTCTTTGAGAACTTGATTCTGATCGATAGACATCTTTCTCTTCATTTATTAGAAATAACCTGCATTTGGGCCTCCCCGGTGGCGCAGCGGTTAAGCGCTGCACTGTGGAGCTGTCGGCAGTGGCGACGCGAGTTCAACGCCTGGCCAGGGAGAATCCCCCATGGCGCGGCAGACCTCTCCTGCCTTGCCCGCTGCTCCCCTCAACAGTGTATTTCTGATCTGCCTGTTCTGCTCCCTGCTCTGGCTCTGGTGAACCCTCTTGCCACCCCATGCCTCTGGCCTGTACCCCAGCTTGTATGTATAAATAAAAAATAAATCTTTAAAAAAAAAAAAAGAAAGAACCTGCATTTACAATTGAGTACCTTTCCAGTCTACAACACTAAGGTTGGGGAGCCAGAGGCTTCTTTTCCTTTTAAACTGACTTTATCCCCTTTAGTCCAAACTGATAGATTCTCTTAAAAATTTTGTGATTTTTTTCCCCCCTCTCTTGCTGATTGTTGCTCTTGTATTTGGTTCCCCTATATTCCTGTTATAAGTGAGACCATTCGATATTTTTCTTCTTTTTTGGCTTATTTCGCTGAGCATGATCCCTTCTAGTTCCATCCATTGCTGCGAATTGCATGTGTTTTATCTTTTTTGAATGCTGAATAGTATTCCATTGTGTATATGTACCACATTTTCTTGATCCAGTCATCTACTTTTGGGCATCTGGGTTGTTTTCATACCTTCATTATTATAAATAGTGCAAGGGTGAATTGGTGGTGGGAAACCTACGGGGAATATACAGTAATGTAAAAGACATAAACAAAAATAACAATTAAAAAAAAAATTTGTGATTTTCCATAAATCAAATTGGAGTTAACTTGATGCCCTCCAAGCTGTATCATACTTAGGCAGAATTCTTTTTTCTCTTGAGACTTCATATGTGGTGCTGTAAGGCACTGCTTATAAGAGTCATCGATGCCTTTGTTATAGATGCATGGATCTACTAGGCACTGCCTTAACTCCTTTTGAGGTCTTAACAATGGCCTTATAGCCATGCCAGTGATCTGATAATTTTTTGAAGGTATATTTATCTTGGGAATCTTCTGCCGGTTATATTAAGGTGCAGCACAGAGACTGTCATAGTGATTTGTGTGTGCCAACCCTTAAGTCTGTAGGAGAATAGTTATAGGGGTATTAACTAGTTCCTCAAAAGATGCAGAATTTGATTTTAAAAAGTGTGACATAAAGAAAATGGAGAAGTTATAGTTTAATGGCACTGAAAAAAAATGTCAAGGATTTCAATTTTTGGTTGAGTGGAGATATATGGCCCCAAATTGCAGTTTTCTCACATTTAGAATTCTTTTTGCTATATAAAAACTCCATAGTGGTACAGTAGGAAGTTTCATACATGTAGTAGGCATCTATATGATTTTTCTGACCAGCGTTGGTTCATATTTCTGCTGTTACTGACATCTTTGTATTGTTTTAGACACTAGTTCTCTTCAGATTCAATATAGGTCTACTTGGACTCCCAGTTAAGGGTGGGGATGTTCCACAAGCTAGGTCAATCCAAATCATTCCATTTGTTCTTCTGTCTATAGTCTGTGTCCTCTCCCCCTGCCCCCGCCTGCCTGCCCCCCCCCATTTATTTCCTAAAATTTGAGTTTTACTTTAGTGAAAAAGAATAGGCAAAAGATATTCATTGGAGTTTTCCTAGCATTTTAACTTTATATAAATTTAGCAGTAGCAAGGAAATTATTTTTGCAAAGCCAGAATTTTGGTTACCTGTACAAAGAAATGATTAGTTTGTAATGAGAGACATATTCAAGAATTCTAGAGAATTTATATTCTATTTCTTTATCAGTATGATTGCTACATGAATATTTGCTTTGTAATTACATAAATACTTCATTTATACCTATTTTGTATTTTCTATGTCATCCTTTTAACATAGGATTGGCATTCACTCCCCTACCCTCTGCACAGTAGCATTTTGAAGGGACTTTTTATGAATTTCTGCTATGTAGCTCTCCAGATCTCTTTGGTTCCTATCCTTTCTAAGATCTATCTTCTGATTTCCTCAAGCTTGATATCCCATCCCTTAAATTTCATTAATTTTATCTTCTTAATTTACTTTGAGTAAATTTCTATTACTTGTAATGGAAAAACCATCATGATTTAATGTACAAAGAGAAATGAAATACAATAACATATTTAAAAAAGCAAGTATTTTCAGTTATAGGGAACAATGTATATTTTAAGTTGTCCTGATGTTAATATAAAATGTAAGAGTTAGTTGAAAGTTTAAATTTCTAAAACATCTTCTCTGTTTTAGAGGTAGGTTTTCCTAGTGCACAATTGATCACTTCGTCATCTTTTCCTTGGAGACTTTGAATCATTGCAGGACTGTGGGTCACAGAACAATGTAGAAGAAAGATACATTTTTTTTTTAAAACACAGGTAAAAAGGCACTGATATAATTATTTGGTTTCCTCTTCATGTTCTGTTTCCTTACATTTTTTAACTAATCAAGGGCAAAGAGCTTGATCTCATACTTACTTCTGCATATGCAGTAGTTATTTCTATGTCTGGTACTATTAGCAGATCGATAAACATTTGTTGAATTGTTTTTTTCCCTCCTCAGAATTTCTTGTGAGGGATCAATAGTTATACAGGGATATTTACTTTGTAAATTCTTGTATAAATAAAGCAGCAATAGGTTTTTTATCCACTAAGAAATAATTGTATATATTTTATAGAGAGAGAACAGTTAAAATTAGAAGGGCTCACAAAATTGAGATGCCGTAACTCATGCCTATGTTCTCACTTACGACATCTATTTCCCATCCTGAAATGGAATAAAAACTCAACATAAATAACTGTGATGGAGTAATGTTGTAACAATCTCACTGACATATGATTGGAATCAATATGTCAATATTTTGCACCTGGAGAGTATATGACAAAATGCTGGGATCTGGAACTCTTAACTATCCTATTCTTAATCAAATCCAATTTTCATGATCTACATTAGTGCTCTGGTTAAAATATTAATTGCAAATAACCTGCAACCCTAGGGCTTCTAAGGAAATCTGCTTTCTGAAATTACTGCCAACTTCATAGGGGTATTAGTAGATGACAGAGTAAGTTTTCCATTCCTCTTCTTCCTTTAACCTACTTTGTGTATCTAATGATTTTTGGTGAGTTTGAAAATAGAAGAAAAGGTTTCTGAGTATCTCAAGATTTGCAGGTAGAATTCAATGTCTGATCATGCTTACTTCTTAGTTTATTTAACATAGAATATTAAGTTCATGAGTTTAAAACCATAGGTTTAATTGCCAACTATCCTGGGCTAACTTCCCAATCAAAAAAAAAATCATGCTATAAAATAATATTCAAACCACTAAACAGAGAAAAAATAACCCTTGTTTGAATTTTATTCTTTAACTAATTTACTGTGTAATTTTGCTTAATTAACCCTCTCAAGTTAAAAAAAGAAAAAAAATAGTATTCAATGCATGTGAATTAATTCCTGGGTATGTTGGGATGGTCTAATCTACAGGTGTGATACATTTGTGAAATTAAATATCAGTAATTTCTGACATAATGAACACACTTAAGATGAGTTTACTGTCATCTTTGGATGTAACGGGAAAATTTGGATAGATTATCATTTTTATTATGAAAGCAACTAAATTATAAAATCCTTGCTAGATATCACCTAATTTTCTGAAAGATAATACATTACAAATATTTCAGTTTAAAAATTATTGGGTTGTTCCAGATGTATGAATGAACAATATTTCTCAATATAGAACTCTATGTATGTCATTTTATTATTTATGATCAGGCATGCATAGTTAGCAATGAAAAGAAGCTCAGCACCTATTCTTAAAGCTAGGCTAAGGGAAATAGATGACAAGTGTTTTCTCTGGATTATTGCTTTGAACTTTGAGGAAAATATGTATCTAGTATCTTGGTATTTTGGTGAATCTATTACTATATTTTATTGCAATTTCTTGATAGATTTTAACGCAAACAAATACATGACATTCCACCACCATTTGATGATCAAAGTTTAGAATTATTATAAGTTAAACACCACCAGGTCAAGAAATAGAACAGTGCCATACACTCCATAAACCCTTTTACAGTCCAGTTTCATTCATAATATCCTCTCCCGCCCCCAGTCTGCCATAAGTAATTGCTATCTGGCATTTAGAGTAATCACTTCTTGTGATTTACTTTTTACAGTTTTAGCAACCAAATAAGCCACCAGACACTGTGACTTCATCTTACTCATGCTTATAATACCATGCAGAGATCACTTATCCTCACCTTCTTGTATTTTGGTATTTTATGGAGACTCCTTGTCACCTAATTTTGTTGTAAAGATCTCTATTAGTTTTTTGGGGTTTGTCAAATTGCTGTTTTTAATGGAGGGATTCAGAGAGATTGGAAAAACTTGCTGTTGTTGCTACTTCTATATTTTCAGACAACTCTTATAACTTTGTCATCTTTTCCGTAAGTCTTTTTTCCCTTTATTCCTCATAATGAACTATTGCAGATGTAGCCAAGGTCTAACCTTTAGTCAGTGTTAAGTATCTGTAAATGCTCAGGTCTGCACAAAGCTTTATACTTGGTCCCACTCACTTATCGATCAGTTCTGTCACGTAGACCACGTAGTTTTCATACCATTGTTTCAAAATTTTTTTAGTATCTGATTTATTTTTGCTATGCATTTTATTTTCATAATTTATATTTAGATATTCATGGATTTTCTTTTATAGTTTTAGAATGCCTCTATTAAATTTCCTTTAAAAACCAACTGGACTGATGATTGAAATAAATATATTAGGAAAGAATATTTTCATAATATTGTCTTCTATCCAACAGTATAGAATTTAGTCACTGATTTATTTTTTTGGATCCTTTAGAGAAGTGTTCATATTGTTGATGATAGCTACTTTTAGTTTTTGTTACTAATACAATACTACTAAGTATATTTTGTATTAACTATTTTGATATCAAGAAATTCAGTGTATTTTTAAATAATTATCATATCAGCAAGCTACGATTGTTTTGAAACTAATGATTTTTTTAGTCATTCTGCTGATTTTTGTATATAGAAATCCTTTTTTTCTAGAGATTTTTCTATGTAGTCTCCCTTAATACTCCTTGTAACTTTTGTTTATTTTAATATGCTTATTGTATTGGTCAGACTCTGATATACAATACAGGTGATAATAGATATCCTTGCTAACGCATGATTTTACAATGCGTTTACATACATCTTCCCCATTAAATTTATGTACTGCATTTCTCTGAATTACAGCTTTTTCCAAGGTAGGAAATTTTTCCTCTAATCCTAGCTTATTAAATTTTGTCCTAAAAAACGCTGAACTTCAACAGTTGCATTGTTGTTTATTGCCAAAATGAATCTATTTAGTTTCAATTTTATTTATTAATAAATAGCTGTTCATAATTTTACTTTATTGAGTTTTACTTATCTGCTATGTTTGTGGTTATTTATTATCTGTCTGATTTTATTGCTTTGATTCTTTTTCACTGGTTTTGTCAGACTTGTAACTTACTGATCTTTTCAAATATCTCACTTTTGATTTTGTTTTCTACAGTTTTTGTCTACTTTTTATTTCCTATTTTGTTTATTTTCAAATTTCTTGAATAAAATGATTATCATTATTTTAATTTTTAAATCTTCTCTTGTATGATAAGTGTATTTCACTTAGTTTTAACCCCATCTAATAATAGATTAAATAATATGCTATGTACTTGCAATCGTAATCATGTAATTCATTTTCCCATGAATGCTGCCAAGAGGAGTACCAAAGCTTGTGGCTTGGATTTTGATAATTTTTTAAAATAATTTCTTTTTAAAATCTGGCCAGATATGGATAGTTTTGAGTAAACCTTTAAAAACAGGTTTTTTTCTCCTTGAAATTTATGAATTGAAAGTCATACACATGGAGACTGGAACATAATAATAAAAAATTAATATTTTGTAACCAAAATTGGTTGAGATGAGGTTCCTGGCCACAGTCTCCTTTTGACGGAACCATCTGGGCTTAATGACTGAGTTCAGAGAGTTACATCATTGACAGGAAGAAACAGGAAATAAATTTGAGCAACATCTGTTTTTCTCCTTAGACAAATTTGTCTATTTGAATATCATTTTAACAGCTGTTTTCCCTTTTGTTTTAGAAACTTTAAAATTTTCTAGTTCTCATCATTCCTCTAACCTCAGCAATACTGAATAGTGACATGTCAAGTTCCCTAGATTCTTTGGTCAGTTTATTTGACCATGGTCAAGTAGCTCCAGACATAGTTATGAAAGATGCACAAACAAAATTAGAGCCACTCTGTAGTTGGAACATCGTCAGAATTTTTAATAGTAACAAGAAATCATAATTTATAAATTACAATAGTAAGTTATGAATTTTACTATTTCTTCACCCAATTTTTTTCCTGCCTTTCACTATACCAAAGAGATGAAAACCAAACAAAAATCTCACAATACTGAAGAAACAATATATTGCTATGATTTTTATTTAATCTTTCTTATGCATTTCTTTGGCTATGCAAATATATTTTCATATGTTTTGTAAGTCCTTTTCTTTAGAATTCATTATCAGAAGTAGAATCAGACATAATTTGTTTGGGAGGTGGAGTTAAGGACTGCATTTCTGTTGACTTCCCTGCTTTGCTCTCTGCACTTCTACCCAGATTTTAAGATGCCGCTTGAAAACGTGACATCTTTTTACCTCTATCTGGTTCTAACCCAGATTCTTTAAACTACAGAGAATAGCTTTTCTCAGTGCATATAGTGTTATTGTACTTTCCCCAAATAGTTTTTGTATAAGTTCTCCTGCTTACCACCTAGATCATAATCTATTTGAAATCCTTAAAATGGCCAGGACAGTGCTAGCAAACAGTGGGTGCTTATTTAAGTCCCCATGGAGGAATACAGATGAATGCAAGTGCAATAATCCTATTTGGCAAGAGGTAGATCATTTTTAGTTGTTATATTTAATTACAATATTCTGGAATATCTGGGGATTTCAGTTATTTTACCTTTAGGATCTAAGAATTTAATAAAAAAAGCTGTGATCAGGGATTAATGGTCTGTTTTTTCCCTCAGTATGCAACAACAGTTTTCTGTGGTCCTTATGTACAGACCTAGAGGAGCCACTGCATAAACCTGACTGGCATAAATGTCCTTTAACTACTCATTTAATAAAAGTACTTTTGAGTTGACCATGGCATTGTTTTGGAGCAGTAGTATGCCAACATTTTGCTTTGTGGTAATAGCTAATATGTTACTTTCTGATGTTGTGTATTTTGTGAAATACCAAAGAAACATTTCTCTCAGCAGAAAACAAATGTGTGGCAGGTAAAATACACCATGATTAGAGTTGAAGTTTTTTTCTGCATTAGTCATGCACATTCACCGTGAACTGGGATTCCCTATTCAGTCATCACCTATTTAGGGAGTTATATGTTAAGCTCTAAAAGTGAACAATGACATATTAGACTTTCCAGATTAAGGGGGAATAAGATGTTATAAAGCAGACACAAAAGCCTAGACATGCAGAGGAGGGTCAAAAAGAAATTTATTGGGAAGAATTAGCCATCATTTTCTTTTTTTTTCCTGTCATCAACTTCCATGAGATAAAAATTAAGGACATTTGAAAAATTTAATTGAATCCTCGCTTGAGGATTTCCAAAAAGAGAAGCCATTAAAAGTAATGCTCCCTCCTTCCTTCCCTCCTTTCTTCCCTCCCTCCCTCCCTCCCTCCCTCCCTCTTTCCTTCCTTCCTTTCCTTCCTTCCTTCCCTTCCTTCCCTTCCTTCCCTTCCTTCTCTTCCCTTCCCTTCCTTCCTTTCCTTCCTTCCTTCCCTTCCTTCCTTCCCTTCCCTTCCTTCTTTCCCTTCCTTCCTTTCCTTCCTTCCTTCCCTTCCTTCCTTCCCTTCCTTTCTTTCCTTCCTTCCTTTCCTTTCTTCTTTCCTTCCTTCCCTTTCTCCTTCCCTATCTTCTCTCTCTCCCCTTCTCTCCCTCCCTCACCCTTGCTCCTGCTAGCTCTTTCTCTGTTTTGGTCTCTCTCTGTTTTGGTGTTCTTGAACTCAAGAAAGGCTAGAAAAGAAACCAAACAAGCAAGTGTACAGTAGGGGACTCACTGATGCTGACAGAAAGGAGATGTGCCTTCATATCAAAAGTGTTAGCTCCCAAATAAATTCCTTCCCTAGGGAAAGATCTTGCATTTAATAGCAGTTCAGTAGCCAAAGTCAGAAGTAGAAAAAGCAATTGCCAGATTGCTTCACTTATATAGGGAATATGGAGAAACGAAACAAATGGTTGCATAAAACCCTAGAAATCCAACTTTAGAATTGAGGCTGCCAGAGCTGGAGTGAGAAGGTAGAGACCAAGATATGGAGGGGATCCAGTGGACTAAGGTGGGTGCCCTGGCAATGGGTGAGAGATAGTAACATACATCTGAAGAGGTATAATTTTATGCCTTTGAGTCAAATATAGTGCTGTAAAACAATATTACCTCCATTAAAAACCAAAAAAAATGAAATATTATCTTACATTCAAGGAGACATCAAAAGCAAAATCCGGGCCTCCCTGGTGGCGCAAAGGTCAATTTAAGCGTACGAGTTCGAGCTCTCTGCGGCTGCTGCGCTAGTTTGATGCCCAGCCAGGGAGTAACCCACATGGCGCCTCAGACCTCTCCTGCCTCGCTTGCTGCTCCCCTCAGCAGTGTATTTTGGTTGTTCTGTCTGTTCTGCTCCTCACTCTGTCTCTGGTGAACCCTCTCACCGCCTCACACCTCTGGCCTGTGCCTCAGCTTGTATGTAAAAATAAGATAAATCGTGGAAAAAAAAAAAAAAAGCAAAATCAAAGCTGGAAGAGCCAATTTCAGACTGGAATATAGAACCTGGAACTCTTAAGTCTCCCCACCTGCTCTTCTTCTAAGGCGCTTCTATCACTGGCTTGTAGATTTCCAGTTACTTCTCCAGATAGAGTGTTATAGACTTGAGCATACATCTGGAGTTAGGGGTAGAATGAATGCAGGGAGCAAGATCCAACTTGAGATTTTGTGATTACAGGTGCATTTTATAACACAGGAAGGGGAAGATGAGAGTATAAGAATTTGTAGAAAAACACTCATGAATAAGATAGCCTCAGGCCTCAGGGTACAGAAAGATCAAGATTCAAGGAATGTCTATAAAGGTACTATTAGCTAACTCCTTAAAAGCTTTCCCTTTGAGACTCTGAGAACAGTCAAAATTAATAAGAATTTTTCATATACCTTTATTCTACTTACAGTAACACTCATAACCTTATGTATTTACTATACATATAAACCTGTGTCAACACAATTGTATTATATTGAAGAGTCACATGTCAACACAATAGGACGTCCTGCTCTACCCTACCTCCTTCAGTGGAAAGGATGACTCACCCTGCTTCAAGGACTTGGAATTTCCTTTGTTGGTTGAGCAGTTACCAAAGAGAAAAAAAACGGTCACCAATGATGAAATTGAGGAGTGGTCTTCCTCCCGCATTTTTAGTTCTTTCATTGGTATGTGAATGATCTTGGAAATGAGAAGTAGATATAGAGGCAGTAATTTAGGAAAATTTGCAAATAATTTAAAACAGATTATTCAAAATCATTCATTAAAAGTTACTAATATTATGAATTAAAATAATAGGGAGACCTCCAAATAGCATTAGAAAGGATATAATAAGGAAAAAGGAGGATTTTTAAGGTTTGATCCCACTGTGTGGTCAGATTTTTGTTTTGGAAGTACATCTTGATGCTAATAGAGCCAGGGATAATGACAAATTGACAGCAAACTTATGTATGGCAACATATAAATTGAAATTGTTTATTTAGGACACAAGCAGTCGAAATGAATAAAATGTGACATGATTTAGTAACAAATGGTTTTATGAGAGTCGGGTGAATCTCAAGTTTCTAACTTACATTGCTATATGGGTGATAGTTCCATTCACAGATAAGGGAAAATGAAAGAGTTTGTCTTCTCTTTCAAATACACTCTTCTATTTTGGAACTATGAAAACCAAGGTGCCAAATGAGGCTTTCAAATGGAAATGTCTAGAAAGTAATTTGAGTAAGTTCAAAAGCCCCATCTACCACAAAGCTCCTTAAAACAACTCCTGTTTGCTGCCAGGACTTCAGGCTATTTGTTTGGTCTGAGATTATCATGAAGAAGTAAATTCCATGGCTTTTAATCCACTGGCTTTCCACTGGGAGGAGCAGTGATGGAGCGACTGCCTGAGGCTGGGCAGGACAGCCTGACCTATTTCCTTCAGTTGCTAGTTTCACAAGCTTTAAAGCCAAAATAAGTTAGAAAGTGAAAGAAAGATACTAGATGGTTTTGCTTATTTTTTTGTGGATTATAAATAACCAAAGAACATAAACTGGTAAAGTTCAGCAAATGTAATTCTTAGACTCAAACAAATATTGGTTACCAGAGGCAATGGGGGATGGGAGAATGGAGTAATGAATGGAAGGGATAGGAGATTGGCAAGTGTGCATATGGAGGTGTGGAGACCTACCCCCAATTACATAGATATGTAAATGACTGACAAATTTATAAAATTTGAGGGAAAAAAATAAAGCTTCCTGATACTTTTCCATGAACCACACCATTATTGCTGATGTCTATGAGTAACACCTGCAACGATTCTCTCAAGGGATTCTGGGGGATCAGTAAGAACGGAATTTGAATAATCTTTCCCAGTCGCTCTTACTGAAAGTGTATAGGGCCATTTTGCCACAGACTTTTCTGGTGATCTCACCACTCCTAAGACCACTCACATGTTCAAGATAATTTTTTTGTTTCATTCACTTAGCATCAGCGGCTCAGGGACTTCCCATTCTTTTAATGTGCGTTCCTCAGATCCACGTTTCTATTTTATTTGCATGGTTTCTCCTGGCTAATTTTGTTTACGTTTTATCTATCTATTGATATGTATTTTCCAGAAAAATTAGCTTATTTTTATTAATAGCAATTTTGAGGTAACATTGGTTTACAGCATTGTATGTGACTTAGAGGTTCACATCTCTTCAGATGTTTGTTACCACACTACACCCACCTTCAAAACACCCATAATCCTCCACCATAGTCCATTGGGGCTCTTACTGCTTTGCTCCCTAATCTCCCTCCTCCTCTGGAAGTCTTGATTCTACAGTCAGATTTCGAGGGTTTGCTTTGATTTGCTTTTGTTGTTTTTGTTTGATTTTAAAGATTTATTTTTATTTTTGCATCCAAGCTTGGGTGCAGGCCAGAGGTGTGGTGCGGTGAGAGGGTTCACCAGAGACAGAGTGGGGAGCAGAACAGGCAGATCAACAGAAATAAACTGCTGAGGGGAGCAGCGAGTGAGGCAGGAGAGGTCTGTGGAGCCATGTGGGAATCTCCCCAGCCAGGCATTGAACTCCAGTAGCAGCTGCAGAAAGCTCTACAGCACTGCACTTAAATTGTTGCGCTACCAGGAAGGCCCTCCAGGGTTTGTTTTGTTTGATTTTGTCTGTTCCCTTGTTTTGTGTCTTTATATTACACATATGAATGAAAGAATCCTTTTTTGTTTTTCTCCATCTGATTTATTTTGCTTAGAATTATCCCCTCTGTCTCATTTATATTGTGGCAAATGGCAAGCTTTGCACTTTTTATAGCACAGTAATATTCCTTTGTGTATGTATACCACATCTTAATCCACTCATCTGTCCTTGGCTACTTAGGTTGTTTCTGTAAACTAACTATTGAAATAATGGTGTGATGAACACAGGGGTGCATATATTCCTTCACATTAGTGTTTTTCCATTTTCAGACAGCTATCTTGGAGTGGAATTTCCAGGACATATGGTAACTCTATTTTTATTATTTTAAGATACTTCCATACTCTTTTCCATAGAGACTGTACCAGACTACATTCCCACCAACAGCAATCAAGGTTTGTTTTGTCTCTATATCCTCTGCAAAACTAGTTGTTTCTGGTCTTTCTGATATGGCCATTCTCAGAGATGTGAGGTGGTATCTCAAGACTGGTTTGGACTTATATTTCTCTGATGAAATATATGAAACCTATGGGTTTTTTTCCTGTCTTTCCTCTGTCTACACTTGATAAACATTTTTTTCACACGCCTCTTGGCCAACTGTATATTTTCTTTGAAGAAATATCTATTTAACTCTTCTCTCCATTTTTTGAATGGATTATCTGTTTTCATTTTGTTATTTGCGCTCTTTGTAGACATGGCTGTAAGACCCTATGATATGCAAATATTTTCTCCCATTCAGTAAGGCATCTTTTTTGTTTCAATGAAGGTTTTTAGTTTCATATCATCCATTTGTTTTTGCTTTTGGTTCCCTTGCCTTTGGAGTCAAGTCCCCATAAACATCTCTGAAGGTATGTGGCAGGTTAGATTTGCTATACTTTCATCTATGTATTTAATGGTTGTTTAATGTTTTCAGTTTTTATATCCATATATTTAATCCATTTTGAGTTGATTTTTGTGAGTGGTATAAGATAGGTATGGTTTCATTATTCTGTGTATAACTATCCAGTTTTCACAGTACCACTTGTTGAGACTTTTCTTTCTCCATTGTATCCTCCAGGCTCCTTTGTAATACATGAACTGCCATCTAATTGTGGATTTATTTCTGGAATCTCCATTCTATTCCACTGGAGTATGCTTATTTTTATTCTAATGCTATGCTATTTTGATTACTATAGCTATAGTGTAGTTTGAAGTCTGGGAGTGTGATACCTCCATTCTTAACTGGGAGGATTTATTTGGCTATGTAGGGTCGATTTATTTGTACATAAATTTCAATACTATTCCATTTCTTTTAAGAATGCTCTTGAAATTTTGATAGGCATTGCTTTGATTATATAGATTGCTTTGGGTAATATGGTCAGTTCACTCCAACAAAGTTAGGAGTGAATCAGCTGTCCATACTATCTGGTCGGGATTTCAGGGAAGCCTGGATCAGTCATTTCTATCTCATTTGTAATTTTCCTGAAATAATAATCACTATGATATTTTCTGAAGTTCAGGCTTCTCATTATCCTTAATTGTTTGTAGTATTTACCCCTCAGTCATAACTTTCCCTCTATAATTCTGTATGATTTGGCATTCTTGGAAAAAATATAACTAGGAATATTCACTGCCAGCATTCTTGTTATCATTTGCTGAAATTCAATGACATTTAAATCAAAAGTGCCGTATGAACCCAAATATTTTATTTTAAATGAAGAAAAAGGTCAGCTTCCATCCCTAGAGATCCTTAGTAAATTGGCATTTAAAGTGACATTGTGGGTCCATGTTTATTAAGCAGTATCTTTTTATTAGATCCACTTCAGTTTCAGAAGTTTTTCACAGTACATTGGGACACATAATGAAAACATTTCTGGAAATATGATTTCTACTTGTTTTTATCTGCACCATCAGTGAGAAAAAGAATATGGAGGCAAACTATTGTGAATTTATATCTCCCTTTCTTACTGTAATATGGTACAACAACAATCTTTATATCTTCATCCAATTCCTTTGTATTCAACCAACTAATGTTATGTCCACCTATGTATTTTAAAAATGAGGACTGCCTTTCATTCTCGAAGCTTTTCTCAAATTCTTGTAACACTTGAGATATTAATCTGTGTTCTTGTTTGCTAATAAAAGTGTTTGCTTTCTTTATATATTTTTTCAAGTTAGTCATACCAACTGTATTTATTATCTATTACTGCATAACAAACTACCCCAATACCTATGGTTTAAAACAGTAACCATTTATTGTATCTTGCAAGTCTATGTGTGAGTTGGATGCCTCTGCTGACCTGGCTAGGAGTGGTTTTAGTTGAGCTTTTCCATATTTCTGTAGCCAGCTGGCAGTTTCATCAAGGTAATAGTGTTGCCTGGACCATGTATCATCATCATTTAGTTGGCCAAGTCAGGCTTTTAGCATGGTGGCAGCAAATTTCAAAGAATGAACTTGGACACATGCATGTCTCTTGGGAGGAAGGCTCAGAAATGTCACAATATCTCCACTGTAAGATGATGAAACCACAAGGTCAGTTCAAATTCAATAGGAAGTGAAATAGACAATCACTTTGATAGGAAGAGCCTCAAAGTTACATTGGAAAGGGCATGAAGACCAGGAGGGGAATAATGACCAATTTTGTAAGCCACACCAACCTTCTGATGTTATGGTGGATATTATGACCTAGAAGAGAACTGCATAGTTGCTGGACCCATTTTCTGACTTTTCCTCTCTTCTGCTTCATCTTCCCTTGCTCTACAAGCAAGTGAATTAAATGAAAACCAGAGAGGGTGTCATCTAATAAGAGCATCAGTTATAGTATATAGTTCTTGAAGGTGGATTCTGGCTCCATTTTTTTTATTTTTCCTACAACATCTCTCATTGGAGGTGCTAATATATTGGAAGAAATGTATGTAGTAAATATCTATTCAGATTGCAATTGTATTCTGATTGGTCAGTATGCCATAGCTAAAGATTGGCCATTAGTTAAACAACTCTTTAAGAAGTTTAGATTCTGTGCAGACTGAAGATTCAAACCTCAGGTAATTAGAAACCTCATCCATTTTTGCTAAGGCGTACACAATTTTTGCTGTCATTCCTACTAGTGCAGCAAAAATAAGAGTTATATATGCTGAATATAGAACTCTGGAAATCACATCCAGGCTACTCTGCATCTAGAATTATTTTACAGGAGTGAAGTTGTTTGATTCACAATACTGCACATGCCAGGCAATTTATATGGATCCATCAAGACTTGGCAAAAGTAAAGTCAAACCTCTTTTACCTATCCACTGAATTCAATTTAGGAGAAGCAAAATGTTGGACTCCCTATATTTATCATTTTAAATGGTACTTCTTGTGACGTGCTTCATGATGGTTCTTTAAATGTCTCCTTCCCACAACTGATTGGCAAGGTATTGTTTTATTTTAATTAGCAAATTGGGGCTTGCTGCCTTCAAAGGAAATCATTCTTATCTAGTAGAGATATAGATTTTTTCCATTTAAAAATTGTCTTAATTTTAGCACCAAAGAAACAAAATCATGTTTAATTGACAGAGAGGTTTAAATGAAGATACTCTTTGTTTGATTCTGGAAAATGTGAGCTCAAGTAACTTTTCTTTATTTGCTTTGGAAGTTCTTCCTTGAGAGGTTTAAATAAAGGAAAATTTTGTGTTTTTCTTGATATAAGCATAAAGTGATTGACCTGATTATATTTAATAAAATATATTTGAATTTTCAGGGCATGCCATGAATTTTCTAAGCCAAAGGCCTGTCTCTACCTTAACTAGTAAAGTAAGAAATACTTATCCCAAGTCTTTTCTTCAGCATTATTCCAACCTTTCTTTTTTCCAACTTCCTGTGAAGTTACTGTGGCCATATGTTTTTTTTTTTTTGGTTTTTTTCCCCCATCTTTCCTCTATCTACACCTGCTCTCATAAAAATCACTGACATGAAAAAGATATGATTAATATGCATTAGAACTATTCCTTTCCTTCATAGATATGTTTGAATATGTGTTTTGGATCATAATCTAATATTAGAGATCTCTAACTCATGGCCTACTGCCATCATCTGGCCTCCAGATGTGTTTCTAAAACATTTTGAACCAGTTTCTAAAATTTTTGAAGTAAGGAGGTTTCACAAGAAACTACAAATTTCTAGTAGCTCTTTAGAGATTAAAGATGAGCAAACTTCGGCTTGCCTTCTTGGATGGCGGCAGCTGGATGAGGCTAGAGTTATCAGATAAAATATAGGATGCCCAGTTAAACTCCGAAATTCAGTGAATAATATCTCAGTATAATTATGTCCCATGCAATATTTGGGACTAACTAATACTATATCCCTTATTTCTCTGAAACTCAAATTTATCTGGACACCCTGTATTGGTTTTTGTGTATATATCTTCTGGAATTTTATTAGGATTTAATTTTCTTGTTGAAGTGACATTGCATTATAACAATGCATTATAACATTCTATTGTGTTTCCTGTGTTTGTTTGGTAAATCTGAGAAACAGTGATTTCTCGCTTTATTTTTTTTAAAGATTTTTATTTATACATATTAGAACTGGGTGTAGGCCAGAAGTGTGGGGTGAGAGGATTCACTAGAGACAGAGTGGGGAGCAGAACAGGCAGATTCACTGAAATACACTGCTGAGGGTAGCAGCAGGCGAGATAGGAGAAGTCTGCTGCGCCATGTGGGTTAGCTCCCTGGCCAGGGATCGAACTTTTGCTGCAGTGGCTGTTGATAACTTCAAAGTGCTGAGACTACCTCTTGCGCCACAAGGGTGTCCCATGACTTCTCACTTTAGATGGAGGACAATTTGTCACAGACCTGCTAAGCTGTTTGTATTTCTTCATGTGGCCTCATGGCCTGAGCTGTGAGGGTTTTGCTGCTGTCATATACTAAAGATATGAGTTGCTGAAGCTGTTTTAGCCTTCGCTTCTACAAACTGAATGTGAATGTTTTAGCCAGAATCCCATGAAATTACCATCAAAAGTGAGGGTCCTTGTGCTTGGACTCCTACCTATCCTTTCAAAGATCTCAGTTACCATGAGACTGGGACATTGACCTTTATTTGTTCTGATCCACTTCTAATGTTTTTTTAACAGCTACCCTACAAAGAGAAGCAACAGTGAGATTCATGGTTTTTAATTCTCAAGGGTTTCCTTTTAAGCCAATAATTATGTGTCTGTGAATGTATTTCAAACCCAGGAAAATGTGTTTTAGGACAAAGTATTTATGGTATTAGTGTTCAAAATTGTCAAAATTTGGAGCCAATCATAATATTTAACAATAGAGGAAGAGTGAAATAAACTGTGGTACATCTCCCCAGTGAACTAGTTTATCCCTATTAACTCCATTTGTGAAGTGTTTATGTTTACAAGCATATGAAAAATGCCAGTTAAATCAAAAGTAATCCCAGTAGGAAACTGTATATAGGCGATTACCATGACATGTAAAGAGCCATATGCTTGGAATAAAGAAAAGCTGGGTAGAAATCAATCAAAATGCTATATTGTTGCTTGTGTCTGGTTGCTGGAGTTATGGGGCCTGTTTTCCTCTTCTATTTTTTTCTGTACTTTGTTCCTCTAATTTTTCTACAAGTGTTTATTTCTGTATCTGAATTTCTAGATTGTTTGGTTTTTCATAGCTATAATATAATATTAAAGTTGGATCTTCTTGTCTCAATTTTATCTGAAGTATAATGACAGCTATCAAAAATCACAGTGAATTATAAAGCAGACCTCCATGAGGATTTTGTGGAATGTAGGTGACTAAGCATTTCTTAAATAATTTTGAAATCTCTTACATAAATGTTGGGTATACAGAATTGAAAAAAAAATTAGAAGAGATGTTTGTGGAGAGGATATTTTGGGAAAATCCCTCTTCTACCCTGGGAAATTATATATTTCTTCCCACCTCCTTAAACCTAGTAGGGAACTCTGAAAGGACCATTCAAAGAGTTGCATAAATGTAATTACAGTTGACCAGAGGTAGGGGATGGACAGTACAAATGCCATATGGGAATATCTAAAAGAGCAAAAGTAGGCTGGGTCACTGCCACAGTGGTGGGGGCAAGGGGGGTTGGATGCTTGGGTTATCTGTGTTTTCAGAGCTTGTCAGAGTAGAGGGATCAGGAATATTTTCTATAGACAGATGATGTCCACACATACCAGAAGACCAGGGTGAAGTGAACTTAAATCCTGCCTAATAGGGTCACTGAGAGCTAGACAAGCATCAAGGCAGAGAAACTATAGTTGAGGATTTAATTTGCCTGCAGGAGGAGAAAGCTATGAGTCAGTGTAGGGCCCCAGCTATAAGCTTTCATGGTTTGCAATGGTGACAGATGAGAAAAAAGGTCACGAAGCCCATATGTGGGGCCAGGAACGTGTCTTTGGTACAGAAACAAGAGAGACAAAGGTAGCAACAGCATTATCTGTCCTGGTGGGAGCAACACCATACTGGCCCTGGTGGTGGTAGCCTCTTAGCTTCCTGTGAGCTCTCTTGGCACCCTGGGCTCCCACAGTCACCCAGCTGCTGGCAGCAGCAGCAGCAGCAGCAGAGCAGTAGCAAGAGTGGCACCATCCCTTCTGCCCTTCCTACAGAAGTAGACCTGTGACCCATGAGAGGCCTCCCTTTACACAAGTGTTTCCACATGCAAACTATCCATCAAGGTTATGTTATTATTTATTGCTTTCCGCACATGCAGACTACATCTCAAGGCTATGCGTTACCTACTAGGTCATCTGTGCTGGAAGGTCATGGGGGAAAAAACAGTCTAAGAAACTGAGAAAACTGTTTTCCAATGGACCCTGTAGTTGGAAAAGATTGTATAAAGGGAGCTGGAGGGGAAGGATCTCAATGGAATCACAACAGTGTCCATTAACAAATAGATTTTACACATGGGCCAAGTTAAGTAAGCACTAGTCACCAGCTTGTGGTAGTTCCAGACAAGTCAGAACTTTCCTGGCCTCCCTGGTTTACCTCTTTTCTATTTTCTAACTCTGGAGGTGTCAGATGCGGGAAACAGCAAAACAATGTGTGGAAAGTAGTTGGGATAAAAATTAAAATAATAGGGCCTCCCCGGTGGCGCAGCGGTTGAGCACTGCGCTGTGGAGCTGTCGGAGCGCACGATGCGGGTTCGACGCCCAGCCAGGGAGAATCCCACATGGTGCGGCAGACCTCTACTGTTTCGCCCGCTGCTCCCCTCAGCAGTGTATTTCTGATCTGCCTGTTCTGCTACCCGCTCTGTCTCTGGTGAACCCTCTCGCCGCCCCACAGCTCTGGCTTGTACCCCAGCTTGTATGTATAAATAAAAAATAAATCTTTAAAAAAAATTAAAATAATAATGATCATTTTACTAAGGGGAGGTAGAGTATTGATACTTTTGATTCACATTGGAAAACGAGTATTAGATGAGGTGGGGAGCTTTAAAACAGAAGGAAAACTATTTTATGATTTGAAATGACCAGAGGTAGCAGACCCTGAATATGGCCTGATCATATTTCCTTGGTTCTCACTAGTTTTGTGCAGAATGACTAGATAGTTTCCATTTGGATGCACCTGCAACTCTTCACCTACAGTCATTTTCTGAAGTTGATAACTTTCTTCATCTGTGAATAGGGCAGACTGGTATTGCCAGATAGTTGACCCTTATTCATTTCATGTCCATGAACAACCCCCTTTAATGACTGGTAGATGGACAATGATGGAAAAATATTCCACCTCACTAACCTCCCAGGGGGAATAATATTCAGGTATTTATTACATTGATACTCAGTGTCTCTTACTGGCATTTGAGCTCCAGGTATATTTTGCAGATACCTGTTTTATAAAGCATCCTCTGTTGGCTGTCTTCCCATTCGTTTTCTCTCATTTTCTTATCCTCTATCAGTACTGCAGGGACTCACTGTGCAAATAACTACTTGTATTACATCACAGTTTCAGAGTCTGCTTCTTGGGAAAATTAACCTAACACAGATGGTATCAGAAGTAGTGTACATTTCAAATTTGTTATTCTTATTGTTCTTTACTCAGCTGAATTCATGGTCCTCTTACTACACAAACTTATACCCATCCTATTTCCCCTGTTTTCTATACATGGTATTTCTACCAACACACACACACACACACACACACATAGATACAGATATATTTTATATTTTAATAATACATCTATCTACCTGGGATGTAGGTGCTCCAACTTCTGCGCTACCACCACATATTTGTAAAGGAGAGTAGAAGAGAACAAGTCAACCCCTGAACATTCTTGGGTACAAGCTGGGCCTTTGTCTCCCAAATCCTGACCTGGATTAAACCTTGTGGAGTGTTTCTTGGCCTTATTCTGCAAGCATGTCTCTTGTAAGTGTTCTCGGGCTTGGAGTACTGTGGTTAATGCTTAAAAAGGGATTGAGGTGTTTTAGGTTCCTCCTGGACTCCCTTACTTTCATAGTACTGATATTTCAGCCAATTTCTTTCTTGCTACAGTGAAGACATGACTATTACAGTTAATGTGTAGCTACCATCACTAAAGAGTGATGATAGAACAAATGGAGAGTTATTTATCAAGACTTTATGTTCTCTTTTGTTTTTAAGTAGATGTGTTCATTGCGTACAATTCTTTAAGAATCACAAAATAGCACATTAAATCCCTTCTCATCACTGCCCCATTAATTCAAAGTACCATGCAAACACTGGAATTTTTGAATTGCTTTTAGTTTTTAACTTTGAATTTGACTTTACAAAACCAACAAGATAATGGAATCTGATAGGCACTTAAATTAATATGTCCCCTGTGGGTTTGCAATAACTTCATATACACAAAAATTATTACAGAATTGGTACAGATTGCATTTGTTCTGATTTTGGTAGTACTCTGATAGAAGTGGAACACCATGTTTATATAGTTTATATATATGTATTATATAGATAATATATAATAATATAATATTATAATTATTATATATTATATAATATATATAAAATATAATATATATAAAATATGTGTGTGTGTGTGTATATGTATATATTAGCATTCTCTTTTCCTTAAAAGTTCACCTAAGCAAATGCTGCTGAATGATACCATATGGTAATGGTTTATTCACATTTTAATTCAACCATGAAACAGCCTCAGCCGTGTGTGTGTGTGTGTGTGTGTGTGTGTGTGTCTGTGTGTGTCTTTTAGTGCTACATGCCTCCTCTAATCCTCAATCAGTGAGAATGACACTGTTCAGTGAAATGTGAGCTAACATGCATTCTAGGTCCAGCTTTTGTCTATTTTAAAGTTGTAATATATGTCATGGCTTTAAAAGAATGGACCAAGTTTTTTAAATACAAAGATTATAATATTAATGTATATTGTTACATTTTTTTCAAATAATGTAACTATTGTTCTGTCCTCAATAGATAAAACATAGTCACAACTGTGGAGATAAAGTTTAATTGCATTACCATTGATACAGCTATTCAGTTTCCTAATGAGACAAATTCTCCCCAGGCAATAGAAAAGGTGAATTCTACTGAGAGACAACATAATTGCCCAAACCTGAAAGATTTTATTTTTATTGCCAATGCTGAGTATTTCTGGAAACTTGGATCAAACATTTGGGCCTTAGTTCAAAGCGAGAATTGAAATGATATTGCTGTACCCTTGAAAGTGGTCAAATTAACCCTCTACTTAATTTTCTTCACCATCATTCATTCATGCAAGCGTTTTCCTACACTATATATTTGTCAATTCTCCTTAAGGCAATAGCAGAAAAAAAAACCCACCTATTTAAGTATCTCTGAGTCTCCATCTCTTGCTCTCATGTTTATGTAAATGTGTGTATGTGTATATATATGTGTGTGTATATATATATATGTAACTCCATATTGATAAATAAAATCCTTATTAATAGAACACCCTGCATGTTAGATTCTGATTACTGTACATAATCCCTATAAAATCAAGAATGATATCTCCCTCTGGTGTATCTGAAAACAGGTTAAGAGATTTATGGTTATTTCTATAGTCATGCACCTAATAGATAACAGCTCTATCTCAAATCACCAGAATTCAGTTCTTTATCATTTTTCTGAAAAATTATATCATGGTAAAAATAGGTAACAAATTTACAATTTTAGCCATTTTTAAGTGTATATTCTATGGATTGCACATTTTGCAACCATCACCACTATACATCCTGAAACAATTTTTATAACTTGTATTACTTGTTGCGGTAACATTGGTATACAACACCACATATGATTTAGAAGTGTAGGTTCATCATTTCAAATGTATGTTACCACACCATCCTCACCACCAAGGCACCCATAGTCCTCCAACATGGTCTATTGGAACCTTCCTTCCTTTGCTTCCCACCTTTTCCCTCCCCTCTGATACCCTCAGTTCTACATTCAGACTTATAGAGTATCAGCTTAATTTTGTTCATTTCTATGTTTTCATTCTCTATTCCACATGAGTGAAATCATCTGGTATTTGTATTTCTACTTCTGACTTATATCACTTAGCATTATCCTTTCTATTTCCATCCATGTTATCACAAATAGCGGACACTCATTTTTTCTTAGAGTCAAGTATTATTACAATGTGTTCATATACCTCATCTTCATAATGCACTCATATGTCCTTGGCACATAGGTTGTTTCTATAACCTGAATATTGTAAATAGGGCTACAATGAACATAGGTGTGCATATTCCCTTTTAGGTAATGCTTTTGTATTGTAATGGTACATACTTAGGAGTGCGACTGCTGGATTATGTTGTGTAACTGTTTTTAATATTTTGAGAAGCCTTTATACTATTTTATGTAGTGACTAGACTAGTATGCATTCCTATCAACAGTGTATGAGGGTTCCTTTTATCCCCATGACCTCACCAACACTTGTTTTTGATATTTCTTTTATCTTTTATTATAATATTTTGGGTTACATTTTTGCTCTTCCATATGTGCAAGTGTTTCATTCACCATCCACCAAACCACTTGTGCTAATATCCCATCTGCTTCCCTTCCCCATTTCCTCGTCCCTCTACACTGTTCACTCTGGTAACCATTATGTTCTTTCAAGTTTAATCTTAAATTTAACCTTAAGATTTTTTTCCTACTCTAATTTGCCTGTATTTTTTTTTTTGGCTGTTTATATTCCACATATGAGTGAAACCATGTGATATCTTTTTGATTTGTTCTACTAAACATAATCACTTCTAAGTCCATCCATTTTATCCCAGATGCCACTATTTGATCTTTTTCATAGCTATATAATATTCCATTGAGTATATATTCCACAATTTCTTTATCCATTCATCTGATGAAGGGCACTTAGGTTGTTTCTATGATTTGGCAATTGTGGTTCATGCTACTATGTACATAGGCATATACCAAATCTTTTAATATTAGCATTTTCATATTATTAACTACCTGATGGAAGTATCGCTGTATCTTACAGAATTTCCATTTTTATTTTCTTAAGTTTCCATGCAGTTTTCTATAGGGGCTGTACTAACTTGCGTTCCCATCAATGGTACATGAGGGTTCTTTTTTCACTGCAAACTTGACAACTTTTGTTGATTTCATTCTTTTTTATATAAGGGCCATTTTCACATGGTTAAGGTGTTATGTTTTGATTTGAATTTCTCTTATAGTGAGTGATGTTGCACAATTTTTCACATGTCTATAGGTCATCTAATTGTCTTCTTTAGAAAAATGTTTATTTAGGTCCTTTGCCCATTTTTTGATTGGACTGTTTATTTTTTGTCAGATTGTATACGAGCTTTGTAAATTATGGAGCCCCTGGTGAGGTGTTTAATGTGTAAACATTTTTTGCCCTCATTCTGTAGATCGCCTTTTTGTCTTAGTGATGGTTTCTTTTAAGGGACAAAATATTTTTAGTTTGAGGTCATCCCACTTTTTAAATTTTGCTTTTGTTGCCCTTGTTGTTGGGGCTGGATCCTCAAATACATTTTTGTGATGGATATCCTGTAGTGTAGCCCCCTCTGTTTTTTCAAGTATTTATAGTTTCAGTTCTTATACCCTGATCTTTAATCCATTTTGAATTAATTTTTGTGTATGGCATTTAGTATGTATCTTCTTTCATTATTTTAATGTGGCTTTCCATGTTTTATAGCACCATTTATTAAAGAGCTATCATTTCTCCATTGTATGGTCATAGCTCCCAAGTCAAGATTAACTGTCCATGCCTGTATGGGTTTATCTCTGAAAGTTCTATTCCATGGTTCTAACTTTTTTTTGTTCCAGTGGCATATTGTTTTGATTACTGTTGCTGTATAATATAGTTTAAAGTCAGAAAGTACAGAGTTCTACTGCCCTGGGTTGGAACTCTGCTAACTCAAGTGTTGGTAAAGTCCCCACAGGGAATTTCACAATTCCCTGGGTTGCCCATTCTTTGGTTGGGTGGTCAACACCTGGCCTGTTACTTCAATTGGGATAGCTACTCTCCCAGTCATACTTACCTCACTTCCTCCTGCTCCTTCCTCTCAGCAGCTACTAACCTAGTAGGAAATCTCCAGGAAAGTCCTGGTACTCTATATATGGGACAGAGTATCTGGATCTTCCTATGATCAAGTATTTTTTATAGTTGTTTTTAGCAGAGACAGTAATCCTAATCTCTTTATTCCAGCATGTTGTAGGTGGAGTGATTTCTGGAATTTTTGTTATGTGCCATTCTCACAGGTTTAAGGTGGTATCTCATTGTGGTTTTGATTTGTTTTTTCCTGATAAGAGATGATGAACATTTTGTCATGTGTCTGTTGACCACCTGTATGTATACGTTGGAGAAGTCTCTATTGAACTCTTCTGTACATTTTTTATTTATTTTGTAGTTATTGTTCAGTTGTATGAGTTCTTTGTACATCTTGGATATTAGTGCTTTATAATATGTGTGATGTGAAACTATTTTCTTGCACTCAATAAAATGTCTCTCTTTTTTAACAATAGTTTTGTTAGCTGTGCAGAAGCTTTCCAGTATGATGTAGTTCCATTTTTGCTTTTGTTTCCCTTGCCAGTTTTGCTTTTGAGTTCCCA
Organism: Scalopus aquaticus; assembly: GCA_004024925.1. NCBI lineage: Eukaryota > Metazoa > Chordata > Mammalia > Eulipotyphla > Talpidae > Scalopus > Scalopus aquaticus. Next base: position 230,501 of record PVIJ01000539.1, read on the forward strand.
AAGACCCTTTTGAAGCCAGTGTCATGGAGTGTTTTGCCTATATTTTCTACATATTTTCAGCTGTCAGGTCTTACATCCAAGTGTTTGATACAATTAGAATTAATTTTTGTGAGGTGTAAGAAAATGATCTACTTTTATTTTGCACATTGCTGTCCGATTTTTGCAAAACCATTTGTTAAAGAGACTTTCTTTTCTCCATTGTGTACGCTTGACTCCTTTATTATACATTTGCTGTTCATATATGTATGGATTTATTTCTAGACTTTCAATTCTCTTCCACCGGTCTGTGTCTTTTATTCCCCATTAGTATACAGTTTAGATTACTAAAGATTTGGATTATAGTTTGATGTCTTGGAATGTCATACTGCCATTCTTCATGTGAGGATTGTTTTAGCTATTCAGGGTCTTTTTGAATCCATATAAATTTCAGTAATATTTGCTCTATTTATGTTGTTTTAACAACAGCAATTTAATTTAACAGAGCAATATTGTTTTAACAACTGTTTTAACAACAGCAATTTAATTTAACAGAGCAATATTGTGAGATTTGTATTTTATAAAAGTGACAGTAGGTGCTTGTACAAAACAAATTTCAATCAAAGCAGATATTTGCAAAGTAGTTGTAAAGTCTGAGAATAACCCAGATAACAGTAGTGCTACTACAGATTTGCTAGAGATAGACTGGTAAGAGTTAATTACTATGAATTTATGATATAAGCATTGATACTATTCATTTGAGGTCCTTAACAGAGAGGGGAATATGATTTTTCAAATTTCTTTTTCCAGAATTCAGTATAATTACATGTAGAAATTTAATAGCTATCTCTAATCATAATGTCATAGGTTGGTGAAGACCCTGAAAAACTATTCTACTTCATTACCTTTCCTTAGTATAGGAAAAAATATATTTTATTAACTGTAATTCTTCTATTATCTAGATAAGGGGGTTTTGGATTAATATTAGACATCCTCTCATCATGTTTCCTACAATCTTGTCAGCCACAGAAAAACCCACAGTTATCTGCACATTCTCTCCTATAACTCTGTTTTGGATGCTCTTCATGACCCACCTGAATTTTGTCTAATAACTTCTTCCCCAATTTGTTTACAACTTTAGAGTGATTTACCCAAATATTGGAGAAATTATTTTTTAAACCACATAACAACAAATCTGGAGTTAATATAATTGCTGACTTTGTTTAATATATGTGTCTGTGTATAAATACACCAACTGGATTGTATCAATTATGACCAAGCTATGGTTTCTGCTATTGCTTGGCCTTTTACTTCCAATAAGGTCATAATATAGCTGCCATTGTGTTCCCATTCTTGGCAGGAAGGTAACAAAATACGAAAAGAAAGCAGAGTGGCAAATGTGTCAGAGAGGATATATTTTTCTCTCGGGATAATTTGCAATATCCTGAGAAAATGCTTATTTGTCTTGTCTCACTGATCTTGGCTCACTTGATTTTTCCTTTGTGCAATGGAGTCTTAGAAATGTGTCATATTTATCTGACCATCATATATAGTAAAGGAGTGGTAAGAAAAATGAGATTGAAAAGTGTGCTGACACGACCAAAGTACAATATCTATAATAATTTTTCGATAGTATTGCTTTTTTTTCTGATTCTTTGTCCTTTTAACTACCTACCTACATTCCCAATGCAATATGAAGTCTTATCAAATAAATTTTTTTGATAATATATTTTCTCATTTACCACAGGAAAATATAATGCTTCTTAATGTGACATTCAAGAATTGTTATAGCTTGGTCCCAAGAAACTTATTAAATTTTATTTCCAGCTCTTCTCACTTATATGCTTTACTCCAAGCAATATCTATTACTGTCATATGCTCTGGGTTTTCCTAATTTCATTCTATTTTGTATGATCTTTACCTTATACAGAATTCTCTCTTCCCTCTTTTTATACATTCATCTTATATTAAAATTCCAAGTAAAATTCTATCAAGACCCTCACCTCTTCTCCCATCAGGTATGTATGTATGTGTGTGTGTGTGTATATATATGTATATGTGTGTGTGTGTGTGTGTGTGTGTGTGTGTATAAGCTTTTGTATTGTGTTTGCCTTTGGCTTTATTAATTATTCATGCAGTCTACTAATTAGACTGCAATTCCGTGAGGGCAGTGTCTATGCCTTTTGCCTTTTTTGTGTGTATAATTATAGTATGTGTATAATTATATTATGTTGCACAGCAGGAGCAGAATACATATTTGTGAATTGATAGATCATGTTGAAACAATTTCAGTTAGAAAAATTATTTTGATTTTAAAATATTTCCAGTAGTGCATTAGGGGTTAGTTACCTTTAATTTCAAGAAATAGTTCTTAGGGTTTTACCAATTTTGTCCTTATGTGCCCCCCAAATCAAGATAAACAGCCATATTATATTAGGTTATTTTAATATCAGTTTATAACTATAAATGTTTACTTTAAAAGATCTGATTGACTGAATGCAAAATAAGCATTTCTTATTTGTGTTGCATTTTCTACCTCATATAGTCTTATTTCCTTAATAATTTGCACATTTGATAAGAAAATTGACTCTTATTGCATATAAAGGCTACACAAAACAGAATTTACCTCATGACCTTTTCTTATTATAACTTAATGGTTTCATAGTATGAATTTATATAATTATGTTGAAAAATAGCAGAAACAAAACCAATATGATTTCATAATATATACAGTGATCTAGAGGCTGAAAATACATTTTTACTTCTATTTATTTGGGGGGTATCTTTCAAAGATTCCATTATGATGAATTGAGTAATATCTCAGTGAAAATGTTTATATGTAGTGATTTGGAATAACAAGAGCATTTACTACTGGAAATTTTCAAGCTAGACAAATTCAATTAGGCTAGCCAAGGAGCAAGCAGATGAAGAAAATAGCTCATTGCCCATTTATTTCCACTTGCCAGCTTAATTTCAAATATAGCAACTGCTATCTGGATCAATTATAGGTACCCAGAAATAAATGAAAAGAGGTTATTTCTGTAACATAACTGTGTGATGAATTATTTCATGGACCATCACAGTGGAGGGGAGTGGGTATTAAATATCTTATTTGTAAAATGAGTTATCTTGACACAGGCATTTTCTGAAATAATTTGGTTAACACCCATATCTTAGCTCTACTCAGCAACCTAAACATCTGTTTAAAAGGTGGCACTTTCAATCCAAATATTTGTAACAAATCCAAACCAAATCATTTTTTGGTTTGCTTTTTATACCTTATTAGGCTTACTGATTGGTTTGTTTCACTGACATACCCGTTTCTGTGGCTTGTGTAAAGGTTACAGGATGTAGTAGAAAGTTCATACATTTCAGAATAAAATATCTTGGTTTAATCTTGTATTCATTATGCATTATTGTGGGTTAATTAATATCTCTGAACCTTGGTTTACTTATTTATAACCAAAGTATACCTATGAGCATTAAATATAAAAAATTATTAATAGAATAGTGAGTGCAAAAATTGAGACTTATCTAATTTGACAATCATTTTGGTCCTAGCAACTCTCATTTCCAATTCATTAAACACTTTCTGACTGTGGTCTTAGTGACTCACATGACATAATTTTAGCATCATTTTACTATAAACCAGCAACCAAAAATAAGTACATAGAAAAGGTAATTGAAAAATGATAATAATTTAATTTGCATCTCTAAACTCTAATTTTTAAAAAAAAATATTTATTTATTTTTAGGCATACAAGCTGGGGTGCAGGCCAGAGGTGTGGGACAGTGCGAGAGTTCACCAGAGACAGAGTGAGGAGCAGAACAGGCAGATCGATGGAAATGCACTGCTGAGAGGAGCAGTGGGCGAGGCAGGAGAGGTCTGCCATGCCATGTGGGAATCTCCCCAGCCAGGCGTCGAACTGGCATCTCCGCTGCCGACAGCTCCACAGCACTGCGCTTCAACCCGCTGCACCACCAGGGAGGCCAACTCTAATTTTTTAAAAATTTATTTATTCATGCACACAAGAACTGGGGTGTAGGCCAGAGGTGTGGGGTGGTGAAAGGATTCACCATAGACAGAGCAGGGAGCAGAACAAGCAGATTGACTGAAGTACACTGCTGAGGGGAGCAATGGGCAGGCAGGAGAGGTCTGCTGTGCCATGTGGGAATCTTCCTGGCTGGGGATCGAACTGGTGCTGCAGTGGCTGAGGACAGCTTCATAGGCTGAGACTTAACCCGCTGTACCACCAGGGAGGCCCTCTAAACTCTCATTTTTTCAAGATTTATTATTTCTGCATACAAGCTGGGGTGCAGGCCAGAGGCGTGGGGCGGTGAGAAGGTTTACCAGAGACAGAGTAGGGAGCAGAACAGGCAGATCGACCAAAAAACACTGCTGAGGGGAGCTGTGGGCGAGGCAGGAAAGGTCTGCTGCACCATGTGGGAATCTCCCCTGCCAGGCATCAAACTGGCACAGCAACTGCCGACAGCTCCATGGTGCTGCACTTAACCTGTTGCGCCCCCAGTGGGGCCCTAAACTCTAATTTTTAATCAAGTGGGTAACCTAAGGGGAATACACAATAATGTAAAAGATATAAAAAACAAGAAAAAAAGAAAAAAAAGTTCATATGTAACAGAATACTTCAAAAAAAATCAGATATTTTCTTCTCCATACTGGCTTACAGACTAGAGGTTCTGACAAGCCTCTTCCTTCATTTCTCTCCAAAAAATTGCCAGAACTTCAATTCATCAAGGTTTTTTAAAAAAATTTTCTCCTGCCTCCTTCATCATGTTTTTTTCCTCTTGTTTAAATTTGGATGAAATTTAGAAGAATAGGCTAGTAAAAATGTACATTTTTTTAGGTAAGAGGATGGTTAATGGAGAACAAAAAGAAATAGAAGAACATTTGCACATTAAACATACTTTTTTCAGACCTTGTCAAAAGTTAACATATTTTGAAATTATTTTAGGCAACAAATTTTGGTCGTGAGCTATCAACTTTGTTTTAAACCTCAAATGTATTTTTCTTATGTCATATATTAGAATTCAAAGCTATTAATAAATCATATTTCCTGCAAATTAAAAAAGATTTTTATCTCTAATCACTAGAAATCATATGTAGTGTTCTAGAACCATTTTATTCTTTCTATTTCCAATATTGTCATTCAGAAGTGTTCTGTCGATATATTCTATTCATAAAAATTTCTCTCAGGTTTGTCTGGCATTTTAAAGTAGTAATTAACAAATACTGAGTTCAAGATATATGTTAGTGAATGAGCCGTTTTCTGGAGATACAGTGTAAAACATGATAGAAGCCCTCTTCTTAAGGCAAGTGATAGAAACTCCATGTTATCCTAGTGACTGTGTAAAAGGGTGCACTTTGTGAGATGATACAATTCCCAGAAAACTCATAATGATATATCGCCAATTATATTTTTGACTTGTATCACATTTTATACACTTTTGTGAAAAGTAAGGGTGTTGGGAAGGGGCATAGTTATCAAGAAGAGACTCAAGAATTGAGAAGGGTGTTCTAGAGGGCAAAAGAATAATCTAAACTCTGTAACTCAAAAAAAAAAATGCTTAGTGAATTTTAGTAAGTAGGAGCCAAACTAAACTTTTCTTAAAGAAAAAAGGCATACTTTTCTTGACTGAAACACATCTTTAATGAGTTGGAACTTACCTAAGAGAAAAAAGAGTTAAGAATGAGCATAACTTTAAGAGAAGATTTAATAATGAAAATATCACTTGTTAACATTTAAGAACCCATCCTTCATTCACTGAATCAGGAATTATCTATTGATTCTCTACTATATTCTGGTCATTGTGTCAGATGCTAAAAATACAGCAATAAAAAGACACCTCTTTGATATTTGGGAGAGAAAATTATGTGCTTTTATAATATCTCTAAGTGTTTAATGTCTACATATGTTTCTTTGATAGGCAGGCACATGAGGAATAGTCAGTGATGAATAAAACCTGGAAGTCACTCAATTTATTTACTGAACAATGACACAGACAGTGACTTAGATTTATTAAAAACTGGCTGTTTGCCAAACAGTGCTAATTTTTTAAATTAAATGCTTGTTTGAACTCTATGAGGTAAATACTGTTTACAGATGGGGAAACTAGGTCAGAGAAGTTAGTTCTGAAATTCTATAGCTACTAAATGGCAGATAGATGATTTGAAAGGAGATTCCAGTTTCTCCTATTAACATTGACTCTACTGCCTGCCTGTTATGATTGACAGATTCTCAGGATCTGAAAACATTGTTTGTGTTTATTTTCAGTATTGAGACTTGGGTAGATCAATTTGAGAAGGCTTCATTACAGAAAATTATATAATTGCACCAATTCCAGTTGATGTAATAAAGACTTACTTGTATCAGCATTTTGTCTCAATTAAAAATCATATCACCCCCTTTCTTTCTGTCAGAGTTCCATTATGAGTTACTGTTCCTGAGATAAGACCTCAAATTCTCAATGAAAAAAATGAGGTTTGTTGTTTGGGGCTGCTTAATTTACTTGTCATTAACTAGTTTCCAATGATTCGTTTAACATTCTACTCAGTGTCCTGTTCATTAATTTGACATGTTTGGAGTATCTTTATTTTTCAAGTACTGCTTTACATACCATAGTAAAAAGAGCATATATATTCTGATGGAACTACATTGTGGGGGGTGGTTGATGAGGAGACAAATCTCTACTCCTGTTTGTCTGTCTGTCTTATCAACCTACCTGCTTACCTATTTACCAACTATCCTTCTATCTTTATCATCTACTTAACAATCAGGTGACAATAACTGGTAAGAAAATTAGAAGAAAGGTGAAGAAGGATGCAGTTAATAGGTCCGTTAGGTAAGGCTTCTAAGATGAGAAGGATATCTAAGAAGAGTCTTCACATCAAGGAGGCTTTGACACAACTCTGTGCTAAATGTAGAAATTTTACAGGGGTTGAGGAAGGAGGAAAAAATAGGGTGCAAATTGTCCGTGAGACAATTTGACTATTCAACATTTGCACATGTGCACACATATACACAGCAGTGATTTTCATGTTCCTTTGGAATATTTGTTTACTTATGTTCCCTAGAATTTCAGTAAAATAAGTTTTCTGTAGAAAAGCTGAGTTACTTCCATCCAACTAGAGGTTTGATTGGTCCACCCCACCATCGCTTTTGAAAGGTGATGTGTAAGTAGCACAGCATCTATTGAACTTTTCTTGTGTGGGTATGAATCTTCCACAGTAATGGATACTAGCTGAAAATACCTTATTCCTACATGCATTTCTTTGTTCTTTAATTATACATTTGACCTTTTTTGTTACTTACTGATTTCTGTAGTAATAGATTTTCTGTCATTCTATCTTTTAGATGAATAACAAAAGTATTCCTAAAGGTATTAGAACTTAGGTTTTTAGTTTGATATAGTTCTGTTCATTTATTTTTGCTTGTATTTTCCTTGCCATTGGAGTCAAGCCCCTAAACGTATCCCTGAAGCCAATGCCATTGAGTGTTTTGCCTTTATTTTCTTCTATGTATTTTATAAAGGACTCATACAGCTCAATAAAGGGTAAACAAAGAATCCAATCAAAAAATGGAATGGCATTGTTAGTAAAGGTTTCTTTCCTTTACACAATATTTATCCCCTACTATGTTTAATACTCTAATTAGTTCTTTTGAATTTTTTCTGTCTCTTCTATACTTGATTTCTATAAATTATGTTATTTTCTTAGTATTTATGAATTTAAAACAATATACAGATACTTTTATTACCACTTTACCAACTTTTAAATATTAATTTTAAACCCAGACATTAGAGATGGCAAAATTAGCCTACTTGAACTTCAACTGGTCAGTTTCTAACTTGTGTATTTTAATTTTATTATTTATAAGATGTCTAAATGAAGTTTATAACATTCATATTTTCTTAGTCACCTCATTTACTTTAATATGAGACCTAAAGTAAAATAGAGTTAGCATGATCACTACCAGTTATTTTTGTATTCTCTTCATCTTTTGATTTGCTGATATAAAAGTCAAGCTCTTCTAGAGGAGCTCATGAGGAATATTTGTTGATCATCTGCATAATATAATAACCATGTTAGTGGGTCACACTATCTTTCCTTTGGGCTTTTGTAGATATTGCTCTACCAGTATTAAATATTACTCTAGTATAAAAGGTTATATTGATATTTTTTCTCCTTTCAGTAGCTTGAATTTTTCTACCTTTATATCCAATAACTTTATACATACTTATATCCAATATGTTTCAGTGTTGATCATTTTGTGTCAGACTGTTTTGTGGCATAGATTATATATATTAATACTTTCAATCTATAGATTAATTCTTTCATTTCACATATTTTCTTTAAATTTCATCTTTACATATTTGTTTTGGGCCACTGTCCTGGTTCTTCCATTAGGGTAACTAAACATGCATGTGATTGGTCTACCTTTGCCTTATCTTCCTTAATATTTCTTTTATATTTATCATTGTGTGTTATTTCCATTTTACTTATTTACTTTTCTTGATCTGAACTTTGTTCGTAACTCTGTTTTCAGTCATTCTATTCTCTTTTGGGCCTCTTCAGTTTCATATCTCATTGTGATTTTATTTGTTCTTTCTGTACCTTTTCACTGAGCTTTGGTAACTAAAATTTCAACTACTTCTAGTGCTTCCATACAAATCTAAGCAATTACACATCTGTTTTCATTGTTATAAGTACAGTTGACTTATTTTTTTTAAATATGAACATGTATTTGGCCAAATTTTCCTTTTGCTCTTTGGTGACAGTTTTCTGATGTGCTTTCGTCTTTAACAAGTTGTTTCTTCTGTTTCTTTCCTCCTCCTTTTAGATTTGCGTAGATCTTTTTGTATTTCTTTTAAAATTATGAAAATAATCATAGCAATGATGAGGGGGTGAAGAGGCTACTCACGGATATATGCTAGGCTGCTAGTAATTCTGATTTTGCAGAAGTGACTGTATGAGAGAGCTTTAGCTTTTTATTTTTTCACTCTCAACTGAGTCCACTGCTTTGTCCACTGTCTCCTTTCCCTGTGTTACAGTCATCTACAGGCGCAGATGAACTCCCACTCACAACATGGTTTATATGTCTAGGCTGATGATGCCACATAGACAAATGGTGCGAAATGTTTATTATTTACATAATTGTAGCTCTGGGCAAGCCTTTTGGCAAGTCAGAAATGGCTTGCGAAAGTAAGAGAGGAGGCTGGCTCTGAGCTTTATTCTGGTTCAGAGATGGGTCAAGTGTGATAGTTCCTACATACTGAATGGGGCTTACATGTTTTGAATCCCCTGATAGGAACAAAGAAAGAAACCAGATTTTCTTATCAGCATGCTGAGATGTGGGGCACTAATGGAAGAGAGTGGAAGAGACTGAAAAACTGTTGGCAGCCAAAATAAGTGGAGCTGGACTCCTCATTACACAGGCGCGCTGACAGAGTACTTCTGTGCATGTAGTGTTCTGTGTTTCCCTATGGAATACCACCTTTCTAGATATGCACAGCATTTGCTAAACATATTGAACAGCCGTCCAACTCACCCTACCTTCATTCTTCCAAATAGAGCTGTGGTGATTTTGTACCTTATTGTACACTGTTATCCACTATGTAAATCTGTTAGAGTTTCCATATATCTGCAGCAGTAAGCCTTCTCTCTCTCTGTTTCCCCACATCCATTCATCTTCAGTGCTTGTCAGCCTTTCTTTTTTGTATATTGCAATGCTTCATTTGTCTCCTGTAATTTTCAAAGTTCTATATATTACCTATGTATTTGACTACTTTTATTATATATTGGGGATTTCAGTGAAGGGGCGTAGAGGAGGATGACTATACTACCATTATCTGGATGATATTCCACCCCTCCACCATATCCTTTTTATTTTATAGTATCATTTTATTATAGTCCATTATATATGTAGCATAGCATAACGTATTTAAATATTACTCTATTGATGAATATTAATGTTCCTAGCCTTCAACTAACAAAAACATGAAGCAAACATATTCTATAGCTTTATATAGTGCATACAACTTTATATAACTTTGCTAATATTAGAAATATAATCTAAGAAACAGAATTAATCAAAAGTGTATTCATTTTACAATTTGGAAGTTTTTGTCAAAAATATTTTCCACTAAGTTCATTCCAATTTATAATCAAGTCACAAAATTTCAGAGTCTCAGGAAATAACAAATAAAATTTTAGGGTCCTTGAAATGAAGTATAGAAGAGGGTCAGAAGGGGGCCTCCCAGGTGGCGCAGCGGTTAAGCACTGCGCTGTGGAGCTGTCGGCAGCAGCACGCGATGCGCGTTCGACACCCAGCCAGGGAGAATCCCACATGGTGCGGCAGTCCTCTCCTGCCTTGCCCGCTGCTCCCCTCAGCAGTGTATTTCTGATCTGCCTGTTCTGCTCCCCACTCTATCTCTGGTGGACCCTCTCGCCCCACGCCTCTGGCCTGTACCCCTGCTTGTGTGTATAAATAAATAAATCTTTAAAAAAAAAAGAAGAAGAAGAGGATCAGAAGGAGATTAGGGGCCTTTTCCTCATGTTCACATGTTTGATGGAATCATTAATGTAAAAATTAAGAGACATGGCAAATTTTTTACCTCAAACTTGATTGAATAATTAAATAAACAAAGGAATGACATGCGTTAATTTACATTTTTTATTTTTTGTATCCAAAAGGGCAGGTGCGTTGTATCAAAAAGGAAAGGAAAGGACTTTAGCATAGACATAAGCAGTCAGCAAGAGCTGCATCTGAAAGGGACAGGTTTGTGAAGAGAGCCTGCATAGACATAGGCGGGCAGTCTTGGGATGAGAGCTGATCTTACGTCTTTAAAATAACACTTTGGTTTGCTGTGTGAGAATTACTTGGAGACTACCAAGTAGTGTAAGAAATAAAGGCAGCTTGAACTAAAGTGGTAACGATGCAGATATGAAAAGACAATGGATTAAAGTTGTTTGAATTTTATATGACCTTTTGTTTCTCTGCAATCAACATATTAAATAATATTTCTGGAAAGTAAAGAGGAAGAGTCTGTTTCTCATTCTGACTTACTTCATTTATCATAATCCTTTACAGTTTCATCCATGTTGTTGGAAATGGCAAGAGTTGATCTTTTTTTTAATAGCTGAGTAGTATTCCATTGTGTACACACACACACACACACACACACGCACACACACACACATATCTTAATCCACTCATCTGTCTTTTACCACTTAGGTTCCTTCCCTACTTGCCTATTATAAATAGTGCCACAATAAAAATAGGATGGTTTATGTCCCTTCAAGTCAGTGGGGATATTTTTTATCAATCAAATTTCAGTCCAAGAGGACTAATTTTATTGTCTTCCTTTGATGTTAGGGTATTTTTTTTCTCTCACTGTCATACATCAGGTTCAGTAAACACGGGATGTGAGATGGGGGTTCTTATTCACAATATTTACTGGAGAGGTTCTTTCAGGAAAAGAACAGTGAAAGGGCAGGATAAGGCAGGTCAACTTACCCTACAACTCGCTTGTGCAGAAACTCTTCATGGGGTCTTCTCTAGTAGAAAAGTGCTCACTTTGCTCCCATCCTCAATTTCATACACATAATTCTCCTACAGTATTTTGATACTGTCTTCCTCAGTTTCTCAGTCAACCATCCAAGGCATTTGCTACTGCCCAAGGATCTGAGTATGTCTTTGGACACTTCTTTTACCAGAAAAAATAGATAATCTGACTCTCTGTTCCAAACTCCTTCTTTCGGAGCACTTCCAAATTGGGTAGTCCCAATAGTAGTTCCTTTTTGACTTGCATTCAAATACCAAACCAATCCACCTGTGAAATAAACTTGGATTATTTCCTCCTATGTTAAGGCATATCAGGGAGTCCTGCATATGAGCTGAGCAAGAGGCATCAGTGAAAGATTTGTAGGGGATATGGGAAGACCTGGCCTGTTGTTCAACTTATTTGTGGTCACTGAACCTACCTCATTAGAATTCTAAAATATACCATCTCCATATCAATAAATTGTTGCACAGATTGTCCACTATCCTGATACTGTAAGTTGATGAGGATCTTAGAGCATTCAGGCTGCTATAACAGAGTACTAAAGATTGGGTATTTAATAAACCAGAGATATTTATTCTATAGTTCTGGGGGCTGAAGCCCAAGATCTAGGTGCCAGCAGATTAAGACTAGAGTAGGAAACAGCTTCCAGGCTCATAGATAGTCCTCTTTTTACTCACATGGTAGAAAGGACAGGGAGCTTTCTGGGATCTTTTTGATAAGAGCACTAATCCCTCTCATGACCTAATCACTCCTCAAAGGCCCCATCTCCAAATACTATCACACTGAAGATTAGATTCAACATCTGAAATTCGGGATACAACCATCCAGTCTATCGCAATGGATTTGGTAAAATAAACTTCATACTGAGCACTTCAGGCTGCCAGGCCAATTGCTGTCTTAGGATAAGGCACTAATTCTATCAGAGCTCATTAATTTAAAAGAGCTATTTTTTAAAATAAAAAATGTATAGTTCTCTCCTATAGATGCTGTGGTTTTGGTTTGCTCCAAGATTCAACTGGTAATGTTGCGTAATATCCTGTTAGGTTTTGCTGGGGATTCCATATGTTACTTTCATCACTATAGGTACTTACACTACCTTGGAATATTTGAATCATATTTCCTAAGATGCAGGGCCCTATTCTAGTTCCAATCAAATCTAGACTCTCCTGCTCACCCAATAAATGAGCCAGAATGTCTTTCCAAGTATGATACATGCTGCCTCCAAATCTCAAAAAGGCCTCCCAATGTTCTGCTTCGTTCTTAGTGGTATTAGGTGGTATATTATTTAGCGATGTAAGGTGCAAGGTTTACTTTAACTTCCCTGCTGTACCAGGTCCATGATTCTTTATAGTGCTCACTTCTCACTCTTTAGAGTATATATGTCTTATTAAGAAATTCACAGTTGTTGTCACTTTTTATTTATCTAGATTAATCATATAATATCATCAGTACAGTATTGTTCACTTAGTAGATTATTTTTATTTATACTCTTGGTAATATGATATGAGAAAAAAACAATATAATTAAAATAGTCTTCAGGCAAAATCAGTAATATACATTATTTAAATAGAGATGTAATTTTATCTCAGGGTAATACAATTTGATTTTGATTATTTTCTTAATGGGTATGGAAAATTCCTATCAGATCTATAGTCACATTCCATGTAAATATAATTGTGTTGATTTGCTCTAGAGGAGATACTCCATTTAGCATAACTGTTACATCTGGGGCTATCACTTGATTAAGTTTGCAGGAAGCTATTAGTCACCATCATTCATTCAATTTTTGCAGTGACAAAGGCAATTTAAATGGGGCTACTAATGCTACATCATTTAAATCGTCGAGGGTAACATTAATCCCTGCCATTCTCTCAGGATGCATTGTTGATTTACTATCTTCACAAAGGGAACTGTTTCAGGGACTTTTACTTGGCTCTTATCTTGCAAGTTAAGCTTTTGCCTTATGATTTTGCCAATATCTAAGTATGTCCACTTCAAATCTACATTGATCAGGAATGATCAATAAATGGATCTGTGGACCTGGTAAACTGACTGAGATATAACAAATACTTCTTCTATTACTAGAGAGATTAGATGAATCCTTCTACCAAAAACAACTATTAAAAAAAAAAGGAAAAAGCATTTAGAAACATCTTCTTGAAAACCTAAGAAATCCAACAAGGCAATAGGATGAGTTCTGACAGCAGAACAAAACAGAGAGCCTGTCATGTGCAATGGTGTTTTTCTTTGGGATGTCCATTTTACAGTTTACCCCTGTCAAATGGTGTTAAACTGGAAATACATCAGTTCTCATGATATCAGTCTTAAATAATACTAATTTTTGAAAAAGGTTTTGTGATTTCAAATTGCTAGGGTCCTTATCTATCCATCAGGTGCAAATATAAATCCACTGAGAAGGAATAAAACATCAATCTGTGATTCAAATTACTATTATGTTATTATATACAATGCCATGTATCTAATAAAAAAAATGAAGCATGTGAGGAAACAAGTGTTTATGTTAGAAAATCAAGGGAATCAAGAGAATAGAAAGACTCCCACATAGTATCTAGATAATATAATTATCAACTACATATCTTAAAATAATTAGTTTAATATGATCAAAGGAGTAGAAGACAAAATTGAGAATTTTAGTAGGGGATTGAGCAATTTAGTATAAAACAAGTAGATATTCTAGAACTGAGAAAAATAAAATGACTGAAAATAAAATGACTAAAAGAAATAATTTTGTTTGCATGTTTAATAGTAGATTAAAAATGGCTAGAAGATAGCACTAAAGAAAATTATCTGAATGACCCAGAGGAAAAAAAAAAGCCAAACAGAGAAGAGAAAGAGAAAGGTTCAGAGAGGTCTAACTACATGAGCACTTGAAATTGAAGAGAGGAGCGAAACAATAGAGCAAAATAAGTATTTGAGGAGATAATGGCTAAAAATTTTCTAAAAATGAGGAAAGATTTTATAGATTTAGGATGACCTATTGGGTCAGGAGCAACGTAGTGAAAAAAATTATGTTTTGGTGCATCATAGTAATATTTCTGGGTCATAAAGGGAAAGAGTAGAGATTTAGAAATAGCGACAGGAAAGAAAAAAAAAAGTATTTTCAAAGAAACAACAATTACCCTAACACTAACAATTGACGTCTCAATTGAAACAATGGAAGTAGAAGACATTGAAATATCTTAAAAATCCTGAAAGAACATAACCTATCCATTGAGAGATTATAAATAAGAAAATTTTTATGATTCCAATTTTAGAAGTCATCATATATAAAAATAACATCAAAACTCTGAAGGACCAAAAAATAGGAAGAAATCTGCTGGGTGACAGGCTTTGAAATAATTCAAGCACATGGGATAAGCTTTACACTTATGGTAGATTTTCCCCTGAAAGCATTTTCTGGCTTTGGAGGGTATTAGGTAAAAATATTTCCATTTGAGGATACATTCTTACTAGGCTGACGAGACAAGATTAGAGTTTGGGGACACCATTATAACTGGAGAGATGGGAGTTACAGAAAATAATTTCTCAAGTACAGGCATTCTGATGTGCCATTATTTCTAATCCCAATTATTGAATTTTATGCTAAAATATATTTCCTTGAGTATGGAGCTAATAGGACCATCTTTGCTTTGCTTTGTGTATGTGCTTTTATTTCTCATTTTCTCTTTTTGGTGCTCTGCCATTTGGAACCCTGTACAAAGGGAACAATACCGCTCAGAATTTCTAGAGTAACAAATTTCTTTCGATACGCAAACCAGTCCATACTCTTATCCCCAAGTCTCCTTTTATCAAATTTCTACAATCTGGGTTATTATCTTCCATCTTAATCACTACAGGGCCAGGTAATGGACAAATGCAGACCATCACGATAGCCCAGATAGTGCAAATTATTCAAATTATCTAATCATAATATTTACTAATTTCTTACTTGCTTCACCCATCCTACTCTTGAAAATCATGAACTACAATAAATGCTTCCTTCCATAGCTTAAATTTCTATGTGTCTACTTATCTGTGTAATCATCCATATACCTTATGAGTATAATAAAAAAAATTCCTCGTGGCATTTATTTTTGTGTTTGTGTGTCTTACAAAGCAAGTCTTTGGTATGTTTATGGAACACTTGGGTTTTAAGTAGTCAGCTTTTTTCTTAATAAACAAAGAACTTTACTCTTGATGCAGAGGCTAGCTTCAATACATCTTCTACTTCTCTCTGAAATATGTGGATGGAAAATACACAGAATTGGCTTACTACCATACCAGTTCTGTCCCTCCTAGCCAAACTTGAGTTTTAGTCTGATGAAACCATTTTGATTGGGTCCTTTCTATTCTCCATATGGACATAAAAGAATCTCATTTTCTCAGCCCTTAGGGTAACTTGGGTTGGCTAGTCACTGAATGTTTATAAAGGTTGGTTCTCCCTTCTTTCTATAAATAGCATAAAAGAAAATCTTGGTAAAATATATCCGGGATTCTGAAAAACAGAATGAAATTAAAACAAGAAACCAGATTGCAAAATACCTTGTGAAAACATCAAGAAAATGTATTTGACAGATACATAAAGTTAATATTTCCCCCTGCTCTTTGTAAAAGCTAGATAGCTAACTGACTTAACTCTGAAACAACTAATTCAACCAAATGGAGATTTCCTCTCACCACTGTCCTCTCTCAAAATAGGAATGTGTTTTCCTTTTGTTCCTCTTTTGCTTTTATATTCTTGTATTCTCTGTGCACAAAATGATTATTCTACTCATAGGCCTGGATTACAGATTTGTTATTGGAGTAAGTCATGGAAATAGAGAGGGGGGAAATAAATAAATATTTTGATTTAGATAGAATGCACAGAAGTATATCTATAATATTAGCATGGTAGTGTGGGCCCTCATTTAATTAGTTGGACGTCAGAACAATTCTAAAGCACACACTTAACAACTGTAAAGAGAGCCTGCCTGTATCTCATCTAAGCTTGCTCCCAATTCTGTAACAGTGATTGGGGAAACCTCTATACCACTATTAAAGTAGCTCAGTGTTACTGTCTCAGAAAGCAGCATACTGACATAATTTTATGCCTTAAATAATAGGTTCTATATCACCACTACATGTTTTTAAAAGTTTTAAATGCTTCTGAATATCGAGTAGTTGTCTAAGAATGCTATTATTTTATTTGATTAATTTCAGTTTTATTTTTAAGTAAAAGTTTCCTAGATCCAGAAATTCAGGAAACAGTTTTTAAGTACATAATTATTTAGATTGGTTAAATAAAATATGCTAGCTATACATTTGATTTATTGGGTAGTTACTTTTTTCTTCCCACATAAGATAGTTACAGTTATGCCATGGGGTTCTAAAGAATTTATTTTTTAATTTAGGTATATTACTACATACTTTATGGGCAAGTCCTTAAAATAAGTATGAGTAATATCTTCAAACATTTAATACATAAAAACATAAGAAACATAAAAAGTCATAATTTTAAGAGAGTGTATAGAACGTTTTAAACAAAAATTTCAAAAAAGAATAAAAGAAAAAAAATTATCTTGA
The DNA here is from genome assembly GCA_004024925.1 of Scalopus aquaticus. Taxonomy (NCBI): domain Eukaryota; kingdom Metazoa; phylum Chordata; class Mammalia; order Eulipotyphla; family Talpidae; genus Scalopus; species Scalopus aquaticus. The sequence goes on from PVIJ01000539.1 coordinate 247,622, forward strand.
TTTCAGATTGAAAATTGAAAGACTCATGTTAGAACTGAAACAATAATTAAACATCCAAAGTGATACATAAAAATAATTACATATTGACCAAGAGAGTTGGACAGTTCAGCTTGCTTTTACAATCTGCCTTTACTGTTATGAAGGACTCTCAGTGCACATGGTAATGCTAACAGCTGCTATCTTGTGAACTGGAACTGAAGCTCTAAGGATGTTTGTGCAATGTGTTATTATGGTTATGAATCATCCTAGTTACTGCCAATAAGTCTTCATTTTCAGGAGTTAGAAGAAAATGGCTCAGTTAAGCCAACCTAATTGATATAGCATATTGGTGAGGATTTATCATTGTGTGAAACTATTCTTAAATACTGTCTGTGTCTGGTTCTCCTCCATTTGGGAGCCTATTTATCTAGTATGGAGGTCTTTCATATAAATTATTTCTTCTAAGAAGTCTAAAGATTGGGTCTCAGGTATTAAAGCATTTAAACAAATCTGATTCTATTGTAGATGGAGGCTTGATAGCACAAGAAGGAAATGGTTTATCAACATTGATAAGTCACACATAACATTTATAAACTACACCTAGGAATCACTATTTTGCTTCTTAATTCTCCTTCCTTACTGTAATTTTTCATTTGATGTCTAGATACTTGGTATATATAAATAAAGGTTTATTTCATACTTAGAATTTGGAAAATTTATTTACTTTTCACTCAAGCAAATTGCAATGTTCTTTTTTCATATGTATTTTTCTAAATATGTCTACATTTTTCTAAATCCTACAGTATTCATTTAACTATATTTCAGGGTTATAAGGAGTAAGCAGCATAATTATCATTTATCATTAGTCTATTAATTAAAATCTATGTCTTTATATCAATAAAACCATTAATGAACGAAATCACAAAGTGGAGAATTTCCCACAGTTTGTGCAGAAATACAAAGGATCATAAAAAATTACTATGAAAACTATGTGCCAATAAATCCAGTAACCTTAAGGAAATTGGCAGATTTATGGATCAATGTAGTCCCTCAAGACTAACACAGGAAGAAATAGATGAATTGAACAAAATAATCACAAGTATGAACATTGAAACAGCAATAAAGAAATCTTCTGCACAACAAAAGCCCAGGAACAGATAATTTTATAAGTGAATTATATCAAAACTGTAAAGAAGAATTAATGCCCATCTTGCTCAAAGTTTTTTTTTTAATACAAGAAAATTATATGCATCCTAAAACATTTTACAATGCCAAGTTACCCTAATACCGAAATCACATAAAAACAGCACAAGAAATAAAAAATTATGATCTACTATTTCTGAAAAACATCAACACAAAAATCTTCAACAAAATATTAGCAGATTGAATTGAACAATATACAACAAAGTTTGTACACTATGACCAAATGGGATTTATCACAATGATAAAAGGAACTTTTAATATAAATCAGTCAATGTAATAAATTGTATCAAAAAAGTAAAGATAAAAATAATGATAATATCAATAGATATAGAGAAAGCAGTGGATAAGATTTAGCACCTATTTATCATAAAAACTCTAAAAAAGATAGGAATTAAAGGAACCTACCTCAATTTAATAAAGGCATTATATTGAAAACCAATAGCCAACATTATTCTTACCGGTGAAAACCTGAAAACTTTACCCGTAAGCCAATATTGAGAATAAAATAAGGATATTACTACTTGTGCTTAACTTAGTATTAGAGACATTGGCCATGTTATGAGACCAAAAACAGGAGATGAAGAGAAACCAAGTTGGAAAAAAAGGAGAGCAACTATATTTGTCGACAATATAATATTGTATATAGAAAATCCTAAATACACCATCAAAAATTATTAGAAGTAATAGATGAATGTGGTAAAGTGGCAGGTTAAAAATCAACATATGAAAATATATAGCCTTTTATATAGAAATGATGAGCAAGAAGTACAAGAAAATAAGAATAATTCCATTAATTATTGCTTCACAAATAAATATCCCAGAATTAACCTAAATGAGGAGGTAAAAGGCCTATGCAATTAGAACTTTAGGGTGTTTTTACTATAAAAACATAAGGAGATGGAAGGGCATCCTATGTTCATGGATGGGTAGAGTCAATATAATCAAAATGACACTGTTGCCTAAATGATATAGGAATTTAACACAATCCCTATCAAAATAATAGCAAAAGAAATTGAGCAAACACATTGAAAATTTTATGGAAACACAAAAAGCCTTGAATCACAAAAGTGATCCTAAGAAAAAAGGGAAACAGAGGAATCACTTTATCTCTTCAAACTTAATATAATGCAGTACCAATATGGTACTGGCACAGAAATAACCCAGTGCTGCTGGAGCTCGGGACTGGCCCACAGGCTGCCTGTGCCTTGGACCTCTCTTCTTCCACAGCTCCCACCAGAGCTGGTCCTCATACCTGGCCACACAGCAGCAGCTGTGGGGATCCTATTTCAGAAGTAGGTTAAAATGGGTGACATACAGGATTTAAGAAGAGCAAACCTTATTTATTACACCACATGAGTCTTGTTTAAGCCACTGGAAAATGTTTAACCAGTAACACATCATTTACCATTGTGTGTCTTAGCTTCCTTATATGAAGACTGTAGATAATATTTCTGCTACCTCATTAGGTACTAATGAGAATGGAATAAATTTATACATATTTCTCATAAAACAGTGCCTGGCATAATAAGTAGTAAACAGATGCCAAGTTACTATTGAAGAATTCAAAGCAGGAAAATGGTACTATATATAAAAACACAAACAGAGGTGCATGCCTTTTTTAATTATATGTGTGGCATTTCCTTTATTATTATAACATTTTCCTTCTTAGAATAATAGGCTAAACTAAGTGAAGAATTGCCTAATAATCAGGAAATTCATTAAAAATTATTTGATTGAAAATGTTTATACTAATGTCACTCAACTTTTCCTCTATCAGGATAATTTATCAATTTTTTTACATTGTCTATATTTGGACCACTATCATAAACATGGCTTGATCTGCTCAATATTCTTCTAAATCTAACAGAAACCAGAGGCTTTCTGACTGTATCTATTTCCCGAAGAGAACAGTTCATGCCAAGTTTCTGTGGCAAAGGTTGGTATTTAATAGACAGTGCGGTACATTTAATAATCCTATGAAATCCTAGATATTAAATCACAACTTAAAACCACAACCCCATTTTTCACATGTGTTCTTTTACACATAGTGTTAGGTACAGAAACAGTTTTCTTAAACATTTCTACTTTTTTTCTTTTAAATGTATATAATATAAAAATATTTGATTTTTATTTATTTCCACAAATGCCACCCTTCCTGGTTCAGCTTCTATGGAAAACAATATGGAGGTTTCCCAAAGTATTAAAAATAGATAAACAAGTTGATCCAGTAATTCTACTCCTTGGTATTTATCCAAAGAATGTAAGACCACTATTTATGTACTTATTTAAGCTAAAATTAGATTAGTAGTTTCAAAGAAATTGTTTTATTAAATAATAAAGCACAACTGTTAATGGTTTCCAAAGTTGTGTGGGAATAAAGATACTGAAAGATCTATGAAGGCATTAAAAAGTCTTACTTTTTCCTCCTCTCCTTTCCCTTTCTTCCCCTCTCCTTGACTTGACTTCCCTTCCCTGCCTCACTGTCTCTCTCTGTATAAGAAATCATCATCCCTATAGACAAAACTCTGTATTCAGGGCCTCCCTGGTGGCGCAGTGGTTGAGCACTGCGCTGTGGAGCTGTCAGCAATGCTCGTGGTGCGAGTTCGACGCCCAGCCGGGGAGAATCCGACATGGTGCGGCAGACCTCTTCTGCCTCACCTGCTACTCCCCTCAGTAGTGTATTTCTGCCTGTTCTGCTCCCCACTCTGTCTCTGGTGAACCCTCCCACCGCCCCATGCCTCTAGCCTGTACCCCAGCTTGAGGAAAAAAACAACAACAAACTTTCCACTTTAAAGAAGAAATATTGGGAACTTTCTATAGCATATTTATGCATAAGCTGGGTGTTTATATTCAGATGAAATAAAAAAGGAAAAAAATTAAGCCCAATTTGAGTTTTGGTAATGTTCTTAAACTGTGGATCTGAAAAGAACTTGAGAGATCATCTAAGCCAACCCCTCATGGACAGGTGAGAATACTTGGAGCAAGCAGATAAGGTTGATCACTATTGTGCTGAACTGTTAGGCCCCAACATTACCCACTGATGAAAGGAAGGAGCCTTCCCAGGCTTATGGCCAAGTCTAGCTGGCATTTCATCATTCCTCTTGATAGTCTTTATTTTTAACTTTAAAAATACTAATAAAAGTAATATGGGTGTTTTTATAAAGACAATAGGTCATTTCTTTCTCACTCTGCCTTTTCCAATAGGCTGTCATCAGGTGTTTTTTGCAGGTTTTAGGAGAAAGTGACAAAATTCAAGTAGCTTCCAGCTGCCTGGTTAATCATCTCCCAATATCTTGATGTTATATCCATCATTTTATAGTACACACTTAGAGAAAATTTTCATTTGATGGGATTTGAAACCCTGTTTTTGACTTAGAATAATTTATTTCTTCTCATTTTTCTAGTTAATTTACTTTTATAGTCAAAGAAAAGGTTTATATTGCTGCCCTTCCAATGTCATGAACATACTAACTAAATGATATATTACTGAAAACCAGGAAAATATTAACTATTCTGAAACTGAAGAATGAACTTCATTTAGGAGGGTAGCCTTTATGCCATCAGAGTAGGACATGAAAGAAAATGTTAAAACATAAAAAGACTATAAACAACATGCTGAATGTCTGTGGAGGCATAATGATCTATTGTGTGTGTGTTTATATATATATATATGTGTGTGTGTGTTTATATATATATATATAATATATATATAATATATATATAATATATATATATATAAACACAACCATGTATATATATAATAAAACTAATATGTATATATATAATAAAACTGATAGTACTGATTGAAAGACTGACTTTAAAACTTTTTGTGTATATAATAACTCATTTTTCATGAAGCAGTCGACTTATTAAACCTCAGATAAAATATTACACAATATAAATGAATAACATAGTCTCCTGTATTCTGAGTTGTATAGATGCTTTTACAGTGTCCAGAAAAAAGGAGAGGGGAAGGAGAGAAAGAAGAAGAAACAAGTGAGTGTGTAATTTATCTAATTCTAACTTTAAAACATGTAATTGAGCAAATGAGAGGAACATGGACATAGAGACTCAAAACAGCTTGATCTTGGAGAAGTCTTGGTCTCATCAGTGTCCATTAGGCAATATGCTGGGTGGAAAAGAGCCCTGAGAGAGAACTAGAGAAAGAACCCTTAAGTAGAAGTCCTTGTGTAGCCCAGAATAAGGGACCTAGCTTCTTTCCCCATGATATTCATCCCTGCTTTCTTACATTTAGTTCGCATTTTCTAGGAGTATATCTTTGAATATGTTTTTCAAAATGATAGCTGGGAAGGAATATTACTGAGAAAAATTCTCATCTGCTCTTTTAATTTTCTGCGATTTATCTAGAGACAGAATTTTATCATCCTTATCATAGACTCATATTTTTTATGATGCTGGTTTGCTTCAAGTGTCTTTTGGTCCTTGCCTGTTTGTTCATATTTTTGAATGCAGAGTCAGGTAGATTCATGGACATCTCCTGCTGTTACTGATTTCTCTAACAGAACATCTCTGTGTTATCAGGCTATACTGAATACATGGCTGCACATAGGACCCTGTCGTCCTCTTAGTATCCAAAGTCACAACAGTTTCCCTTACTGATAAACACATGCAAGTTTATCGTATTGTGACCTTTCCTGACTAAATTAGTTTGAAGCAACTGCCAAGTAGATCCCAAGATGGGATTAGAGGTGAAAGAGATTATTTGGGGTAAAGCATCTAAGGGGGCATGGGGATAGAAGGTGGAGTGAGCTTTCAGAGAATAAAACAGAACTGATTTTTGTGTGGAGGGAAAGAAAAACATTGGGCAGGTTCTATAAGGGTTATACTAGGCTCTCAAGTCAAAGTAAGCTGCAAGAGGATTCCTGCATCTTGCAGAATGGGTCTACTGCTGTGTTCCTACCACTCCTAATCATTGACTGGGAGCAACTCACAGGAGGTATGGCCTTGATGCAGATAGTGGTGAATTCAGAGTGCAAGAGCTGAGCATGTCAGTCTATGACAGTTGAAGATCCATGGGATGCATTTTGGCAATTACTACATATGCTCCATTCAACATGGAATTTATTTCCCTGCCATAGTAATCTGTGCTGGATCTGTGAGCTGTTTTGACCAATATGATGCAACACAAATAACTATGTAAGTTCAACAACTGAGTCTTAAGCCTGCAGTGTCTCTTTACTGCTTGTATTGTTGTTGTTGTTTTTTTTTTTTTTGGAAATGAGACACCATACCAGAAGTCTAAATATCCTGGGATGACTATGAAGAAGCCCATATTAGCAACATAAAAGGTCTACATGGAAGAGCATGCTGGTGTCACATAGGCAAATAAAGCCTCTGGTCTTCTTGCCCATTCCAGACACCAGAAAATGCAGCTGAATGATGGACCCCGGCCAACACTGCATGGTGCAGAATCACAGCTCAGCCAAGTCCTGCACAAAACTGATTAAAAGAATCATTATCAAATACAATGTTGGTTTTAAACCACTAAATTTTTGATGAATTTGTCACTATATAGCTGGAACTTTCTCTCACCCCTACTACCCTCAGTTTTCTGCTATGAGTAACTTGCAGGAGGCTTAGCTTTGGCAGAAATACCATGGTGGATTAAGGGTGCAGCAACTGCGATGTCAATCATCACAAAAAAGTAATCAACTGAACCAGAATTCATTGTCTTTTTGCACTAAAATCTTTAAGTATGTGATATTGGCTTAGGAATAGGAAAGTAGGAGTAGATCTAATTAACTTATGGATTGAGCTAATGGAGTTCCTGAGAATAATAAAAATGTTGAATGATATAATTTAACTGACAATATTTTAAGGTGGAGAAATCTACAAAAAAAAAAAGGTGTTGTTTCATTTTCAAGAAAAATTTAAAGGGACTATTTCTAATTTAAGATTTACCAGGTGAGAAAATAAAACTATTTATCATCTCCAACTTGCCCAGCCAGCACCAAATCCCCAAAGTAGGAAATGAATGCAGAGCCAAGATCAAATCCATGTGCTGCCTGTAAAATGTGGCTTCAGGGTAAATATCAAGTCAAGGGTCATCCTGGAAGAATCTTTGTTAAAGCTTCAGAAAATTTAAAATGGTAATACTTTGACCCCTCAGGTTGACAAAGGACTTCTAAAAATCTTAAGTGATTTGTCCCATGGTGCCCTGGTTTACAACCCTAAGTAGAGGGGAGCATGTCTTGGAGATACTTATGGATGAAGCTTTTGACTAATGTGCATAATAAGTGCATTATAATTTGATATATATGAAAGCCACATTTCTGTAATAGACAATGTACCAGATTTCACTGAGAGGGATAAAAGAGTCCAAAACAAAAAGTCACCTCAGGGCCCCAAACTTCTTTAGGCCAGAAAACCTCCAGATAGCACATAGCGGCAATGTCTCATGGAACATGAAGTAGAGTCTTTTTTTTTCCTCTCCGGAGAACCTCTCCCTGGAGTAGAGATGGATTATAATCAATGTCCATTTCAAAGTCCCCAGAATAGCAGGAATTGGTGATGTATACTCAGTGACTTTCAAAATGGAGATGTCACTCTCACATGGGACCTGTTTTCTCCTCTTTTTGAATGAGTCTATGACAGTTATTCTGTGTCTATTTTCCACTATATATTGGGCGTGGGTAGAAAACACACCTTTTTGGCTTTTAGTCATATGTCTTTGAAGCTGAAATGCTGCACATAAAGAACTTTAAATTCTCCCTGCACCCAATTCAGATGAATAAGTCCCATTCCTCAAGTCTGGTCTTGATGCTGTTATAGAATTAAGTTTTGGAAAGAGGGGCAAGTGCATTTTGCATAAGGAAAGGAATTTTTGTGGACAGAGGGGACAGTGTGCTTTTAAATGTGGTGACAGAAAACTTCACGCCACCTGATATTTTGCACTGACTTTTCCTTGACCCCATTAATTATAGGGTATGTTTTTCTTCTAAAATCTGAGCTGTCCCTAGTACCTGTTTTTGACTAATAGAATGTATCAGAAGTGACTTTATGAAACTTAGCAGTCTGGGCCTTAAAAGTCTATAGCATCTGTCTTCACCACTTAGAAGCCAGTGGTCCTCTAATATGACTCACCATCCTGAGACCACCAGCTGAGACGAAGTGCAAGCTAGCCATTAGGGGCAGGAGCTCTTAGAGACACCAGCAATGTGACTGAGGTCTTGAACCTTCTGGCCCAGCCCGGCCCAGCCAGAGGTAACTGTAAATTAGTTAAATGGCCCTGGTGCAGCAAAAATCATTACTACATTGAATGCTGAAACACATATTCACGAACAGATAAAGTTGTTGTTTGAAACCATTTTGAGTTGATTATGGGTAATCGATAATTGAAATAGACTCACACCTCCAGTCTTAGTACTCCCTACCTTCCTTTGGATTAATTGCTCAAACTCTTCAGTTAGGATATCCCTGGGCTGCAATGCATGGGGAATATAGTCGCTATGAAAACTATGCAGTCACAGATTTTGATCAATCATCTCATTGTCCATCCAACTTATATTTAGCGATTCCGGGGTCTGTCTTTATGGAAGAAAAAAATATGAAACCAATCTTCCTTCCTTTGTTGCATTTTTCTTCTATAGGTACTTTTCACTCATTCAGTTTTCCTGAAATTTGTCCTAATCTTAGTTCAATGTGTTCCTCCCATCCTAAGAGCTTCAATGGATTTATTTTAATTTGTTTATTTCACAAATTTTTATTTTATAAATTATATTTACTGTATCATAGTTGTGGAAATTTTAGATATTAAAAATTATGCAATGGAATTGTTTGTCTTTTTATTGAGGTAACATCAGTTTTCAACACTGTCCATGACTTAGTGGTATAGGGTCACACTCTTCATGTATATGTTACCATACCATACCCACCATCAAGCCACCCAAAGCTCCACCATAGCCCACTGTGTCCCTATCCTACTTTGCTCTCGACTCCCCATCTCAACTGGTAACCTCAGTTCTATTAGATTTCTAGCGTTTCTTATGGTTTAGTTTTGTCTGACACTTTGTTTTGTTTCTCTATATTCCACATGTGATAGCATCTGGTATGTTTTCTCCCTTGATTTATTTTCCTTAGCATAAACCCCTCCAGTTCCATCCATGTTGTCACAAATGCAAGAATTTATCTTTTCTTATAGCTGAGGAGAATTCTGTTGTGTACATGTAGCACATCTTGATCCACTTCTCTATCCTTTGGTTGTTTCCATAGCTTGGCTATTGTAAATAGTGCCGCAATCAACATAGGAATACATATGTCCCTTCAAATTAGTGTTTTTGCAGGTAGATAGCCATGAGTGGAATTGCTGGATCATATGGTAGAGCTATTTTTAATATTTTAAGGAATCCCCATACTGTTTTCCATAGGGGCTGGGCCACTCTACATTCCCACCAACAGTGTAAGAGGGCTCCTTATTCTCCACACCCTCACCAACACTTGTTATTTCTGGTGTTTTCTGATATGGGCCATTCTCACAATTTTGTGACGGTATCTCATTGTGGCTTGGATTTGCAGTTTCCTAATGATAAATGATGAGCATTTTTCATGTGCCTCTCGACCATCTCTCTGCCTTCTTTGGAGAAGAGCCTATTGAACTCTTCTGCCCATTTTTTTTTAAATTGGGTTTTTATTTTTGTTGAGTTGTACGAATCTTTGTAGATCTTTGTACATCTTGGTATCAGCCCCTTGTTGGATGTATGCTATACAAACATTTTCTTCATTATTAGGGTGCCTTTTTGTTTTAGCAATAATTTCTTTCAATGTACAGGTTTTTAGTTTGATGTAGACTCCATTGTTTATATTTGCATTTGTTTCTCTTGATGTTGGAGATGAATCCACAAAGATATCACGGAAACCTATGTCATACATCATTTTGCCTATGGCTCTCTTCTGTGCATCATTCACTGTTTTTGATGGTAGGAGAAAAGCCTGAGTGCATAATCTATATTCTGGAACAAGAAGTCCATTCATCTGCATTCTAATAAGCATTTGTTTATTTCCTTATTATTTCAGTGAAATATTTCATGCATAAAAGATTGTAGTAGCTTTTAAGCATAATCTGTAGGAGCTGACAATACAGTAGAAGGAAACAAGCACTTTGGCAACTCAAATGCACATCCTGGTGAAATGAAAGACAGCAGGGAGTTGCATATGCTACAAAGATTAATGAAAATGAAATTCACTCTTGAATCTGTTACCAAAGTACGGAGATGACCTCATAGAGAAGGGTCATAGGAGTACCTTGCATTTTGCATCCAGCATAATGTGCTCAAGAAGGCATATGAAATATAATTGTTAATTGGAATGTTAAATGAAAAGTCTTGAGTCTTATGTGACTATGCCTTCAGTAGCCAGCAAGATCAGATGAGTTTTCATATCCAGGTAAAAGCAGACGTCACAGTTAGAGCCAAAAATGATAGCAGGTAGTATTTTGGCATGCCTATAATGTTTGATTTGTTAAGTGATACATTTGGCTCCAATACTATATAGAAATGGATGCTTGAAAGATACATCCACAGACGTTTTCCTTTCAATTGATACTGGAAAGATTATGGCATTCTTAAATATAGTGATAAAACATGAGAAAAAGATGGGTTTACATCAACTTGGCAATTTTTAGGATGTAAAAAATAAAAAAAATAGAGGAAAATCAAAGAGAAATTAGCTTGGGGACTGATATTTAGCTATTTTAGCAATGAAAGTATACGGAAACAAAGTGTTAAGTATTACAAAAAATCTGAATCAGTTTTCCAATGGAAGCTGTTTATATATAATGTAATCAACTTGGAAATTATAGTAAAGGAATTTTTATGAGTCAGATACTCCCCTTCTCCACAGCTGTGATCACATGACCTAAACTATGAAACTGAGCTACCACTTAGTCTGATTCATTAAATAACATCCTAAAAATAAACACTGAAGTAGCTAACATGAAATTTTAGCAAATGGCTGTTAATGGAGATCCAAAAATCCATTATCTGGTAATTTATCCATATTTTTTTTTTCTGGTAAAAACAGACTAAACCATAGGTAGCTCTTAATTACATTTAAAAGGTCTCTCCGAAAAACTTCCTTTCTTGTGAAAATGCTGTGAAATTCTTTTAGCCTGTTCCCATGAAAATAAGAAAAAGCAATGGTTAAATGATATTGCACGTCAAAACTAATTTATTAGATTTAATGGACAATTTTGAAAAATTTATATATGTAGCTGGGTTATCTGAAAAAAGAATTCTATTGGATTTACAACCTTAATAATAAATCTAACTTGTTTGATGTTTCTGGATATTTATACCATGCAGTATTCCATTGCTCAAATACATTTGAATTGTTAGCTTATTCTTCCAGTGTTCTCACTCCAGACATACTTGCAGGTCTTCCTCACTTTAGTTTGCAGGTTTTATTGATTGTCACTTACAAAATCTTTCAACAAGAGGTAGAAATCTTATTCAGACTTAAAATTGAGTAAGACATAAATGACCTTCTGTTTGTACTACGCCTTGGAACTCTGAATTAAAATTAACCATTTTTGAACTACCAAATAATTTTTCATTCCTTTCTTCATCATTCCACTTCACCTTCTAATGAAATTAAACTACATTAAGGTGTCAATGGCTGTTATGTCTCCCTGAAGATATTTGCATTTTAAAAGTTTTTGAAGCAAATGTTGAAATAAGAGTTTCTGGAAGATCCTGAAGTATGAAATAAATTCAGGAAATGTAGAAAAGATGAGAGATTGTCAACTTGAAATTTCATAAAGTGAGGAAGCTGGAGAAAGGAATTTAATAAATAAGGTACAAATTTGGGGAAGAAGGGTCTTTCCAGGATTTGGAAATCACATCACACTGGGAACTATTCATTTTCACATTTTATAAAGCTACAACTTGGCCAACTGTCAGCTTTCCTTTATTTATGTTACCTTAGCTCAGGTCATCTGCAATTAACTATGAAACATAAATTAGTGAAGTTATTAATTGTGAAATTAATAAAATGGACATACCTTTATTGAGAGTCAGTGGGTGTATTAGCACTTCTTTCTTCTTATTATGACATATTCTTGGATAATAGAGGCAGTTTCCAGTATAACCTGCAAATAAGGGACATGCTATTAGATATGGGCAGAGGGAAATTAAATGCACAATACATATTTAAAATATTGACTGATACCCTAACAGACGCCCCCACACCCAAACCAGTGAGACACCAGTCACAAAATGGAAGGGTACCAGAGTAGCCAGAGTCTTTGTGACCTTCTATGGGACCCCGCCAGTACCTGTCTGGAACAAAAGAAGTCTTCTGACTTCCCAGGAAATCCACACCAGCACCTGAACAGACTGGTGCACCTATAAAAAAATACCACCTCTAAGATTGGCCCATATTAAAAAACCACAAACAACAAGTGTTGATGAGGTTAGGGAGAGAAAGGTATCCTATTACATTGTTGGTGGGAATCCAACAATGTAGGCTAATCCAACTTCTATGGGAAAGAAGTGTGGAGATTCCTCAAGAGACTAAAAATGGATTTACCATATGACCCAGCAATTCCATTCCTACATATTTATTCAAAGAGCACAAAAATACTAGTTCCAAAGGAAACCTGCACTCCTATGTTTATAGCAGCACTATCTACAAGAGCCATGTTAGGAAACAACCTAAATGCCCCAGGACAGATGAGTGGTTCAAGAAGATGCGTTACGTATAAATAAAGGAATATTACTCAGTGATCAAAAAAGATAAACTTATGCCATTTGAGGAACATGGATGGAGCTTGAATGGATAACGCTAAGTGAAATAAACAGAAGGAGAAAGATAAATAGTAGATGGCATCACTAATATGTGAAATATAAAGTAACTAAAATGTCACATAAAGACAAGCTTAAAAGCTAACCCTGGTAGCTGACTATAGAACTAAAGAAACAAGTTGGGGAGGGGATGGGAGAGGGTTAAGAACCAAAAGGGATGGAAGCACAATAGTCTATGATGATGAAATATGGGTGAGTTGGTAGTCGGTACACTATGGTGGTAATACCTGATGGGGGGAATCCTAATATTGTCTCAATTAAAAATAAATATAAAATATTTACATTGTGGGAAATAAAATGTGTCAATGTTTTATCATTGTATTGTTAAAACAAATCTCTGAAATGTCCAACACAAATAATTGCAATATTAAGAAATTTCATTAGCAATTTATTATGAGTATATAGACACAAATGAGATTAGAAATAATATTTCTAGAGGTTCTCTAGCTCTATATTTGTGTGGACATGGAGGCCTTGATCAAATTAACATGACCTATTATAATTAAAACTCAGACAAGATAGGGCACTAAAGACAGTTTATGGGATTGGACATCTATTAGAGCTACATATCCTGATGAATCATTTCCCCAATCTCTGCTACAGTTCCAGGGCTCTCATTATAATTCTAGTGATAAAAGCACCTAATGAAACAGTTCTGTGGAGAAAGCATGTTTATCAAACTTTACTAATTTTATTATCCTCTGGCCATCTAATAGCTCTACTCATGAGCCCCTAAGGGAAGACTGCCTACGCTCAAAGGAAGACTCCAATTAATCTCTACTTAAAAGGAGTAATTTTTCTCTTCTAAAAAAACTGGCAGTGGGTAAAAGATTATTCTTTGCTTAATATCCAGGAGAAATGTGAACCTCAAACCATAAAATAGTAAAATGGCATCTTTACTTCTCTATTGTATGTCCTGACAGCACTCACTAGATGTGCTAATAGTGCTAATTTCAAAGTAAATAAGATCTATATGTCTGGATTCATTTTTGACTATTCAACCTGGTGAAGTTATAGTAAAACCCATACAGTATGGTATTCTAAAATGCTTTGTAAAATATGTGCCCTCTTTCTGTTTTTCCTCTCCTCACTTTTCTTTATAGGTTTCAAGAAAAGGAAATGAAGTTACTAGAATTTTTTAAAATATAATTTGTTTGTAAAGTGAAATTTTATGCAAAATTTATGAACAGCAAAAGTCACATTTCTAGCATGCAGTTTTGACTTTTGACAGATGTGTAGAATTTTGCTGCCACCACCAGAATCAAGGATATCAGAACTGAGGTATTTAAAAAAAAAAATCTTAAAGAAATGATGAATAGAGGAATTAAAATAACAAAGAAATGTTATTAGAATGAGTAAGGTCATGAAGTGAGACTGAGGCAGAGGGAGGATGAAAGAGGTGATTTCAAGAGAAAATGAAAATAAATGGTAAAGAAAGAGTGAAATCAAGCTGGTGGGATAAAAGGGTGGCCTGTGAGTAATGAGGGTTAGAATATGGTATGTATATATGGTCTCCTTATACTCTTATTTTTCTTTAGCCTTTTACCTTCCCCTTTTAATGAAACCTGCATGGCAGGACACTATGTTAAGCCACCTATGCTTTGTCAGTTGCTTAATCCAGTTAATATATGAAATAGTAATATACAAACTTTAGTATGATTCATAATTGTCTGTGGAGTATTTGTGTGTGTGTGTATATATATATACACACATATATATACATCTACACACATACATACATATGTGTGTGTATATATGCACATATATATACATCTACACACATACATACATACATACGTGTATGTATGTGTGTGTGTGTGTGTATGAATTAGAACCTAATTCCAAAGATCAAAATTTAATCAGTACTATGTATGAAACTTTAATTTTGTTTTTGGCATTTATTTTTTAATTGAGGCACCATTAAGATCCCCCCCATCAGTTATTGCCACTGTGATAACCACTGCCATATCACCCACAATCCATCACCACCATAGTTCTTTGTTCTTTCCACTCCCCCACGCACCTCATCCCTCTGGATGCTCTATTTCTGTAGTCAGCTTTCAAGGGTTACATTTTAAGCTTGTTTTTATCTGACCCTTAGTTTGGTTTCTCCATATGCCACATAATAGTGACACCACCAATATTTATCTTTCTCCTTTTGACTTATTTCACTTAGCATTAACCCTTCTAGCTCTATCCATGTTGTCACAAATGTCATGAGTTTATCGCTCTTGATCGCTGAATGGTATTCCATTGTATATGAAAACTTAAAAATACTGCAATTAAGTGTTGGAAAGCATATTTTAATATTAAAAATATTTAAAGACACAAAATATGCCATGAAGTGACTCTAGAGTGAGGCCTAGTAAAGAATGAATAGGTAAATATACATTTTTAAAAGCAGGAACCATAAAACAGCAGCTTGCCAAATGAATAAACATTTTATCTTATAAACTATATTTTAAAAAATAATTTGAATTAGGTGCTGATATTTAAAATGAACATATTTTACAAAAGGCATGTAAACATTCTCATTGGTAACATGTCTGTAATGTGAAATACTGCAGGGTAAGTATAATAATAGGATGCTCTTACCTGCATCTCATTTTAATTTTAACACTAGGGGTGGTAACCAAAGTTAGTCATTCTTGTGAAGGGCCACATACTGAGACAATTATTTTAAGTCTTTTTGTTTTCTTTCTAAAATAAATTTTAACTGGTGAAACCTTGGTATTCATAGGGTTTTTAAAAAGATTTTATTTTTATTTATTTATGCATACAAGAATAGGAGTACAGGTCAGAGATGTTGAGGGGGTGCTGAGAAGATTCACCAGAGACAGAGTGCAGAGCAGCACAGGCAGACTTACTGAAATATACTGCTGAAGGGAACAGCGGGTGAGGCAGGAGAGGTCTGCTGTGCCATGTGGGAAGCTTCCTGGCCGGGAATCAAACTCACGCTGCAGTGGCTGAGGATAGAGTCACAGTGCTGAGACCTAAGCCCTAGTGCCACCAGGGAGGCCCCGAAACCTTGGTATTGGAAAGGAGGTGTGCACTGGCTGCTCATATGTGTGTTTAAGTCCTGTACAGATGATCATGAATCATACCTGACTGCATGTCCTGTAGCCCGTTGAGATGACCCCAGGTTGGTTTCCATTCTCCTAGGCATAGTCATTGGTTTAAGATCTAAGATTGTAGCCTAACAAGAGGTACAGAAGATTACCTCACAATTCTTTCAGTGCACAGCCTTGAGTAACCTTTCCCAAAGCTTTCACCATTGCAACTAAAAAGCCAGAATGAGAGTCTATAAAGAACATGTTGATTTAACATTTTTTTTTTCTTACTTGCAACTTAGTGTTTGTCTAAAAAATGTGTCTGTGTGTGAGAGAGATTTTGGTGTAATAGATGCTTTCTTTATAACCTGGTAGTGAGGCTGGTGTTTGTAAAGCTAACTTTCATCACCCTAGGCTGCTCTGGCAGCCACAACTGTCTATAAAAACCAGAATTGTGCATGCCCTAACTAGAGTAGCTCCATTATAGCACTCTTGAAAAATAAGAAGGTTTGGCAACAATGGGCCCCATTATTTGAAAGGAAACAATCAGAAAGAACTGAGAAGCAGCTGCATCCTTTACTGAGACATGTAATCTCTACTTCCCACAATAAACACCACTTGTTCTCACCTAAATCCCAGCCTGGTGCTCTTATTTACATTTCCTGCCCGGGCCAAAGGGCATGATCCCTGCACTGAAGGAATTTCAGATCTGTCGAACAGGTGTAGGAGTGGCATTGGGTAAAACTACTTCTCTTGGTGTTTAAAATCAAGTATATGAATAGCTCTGAAGGTAAACGTGGATTGATTTATTTTGATTCTCAGAAGGGATGACTTGATAGGCATTAGGGGCTACTTTGCTGGTCACATTTTCTTTTTTTCTCTTTCGTATACCTATACCTTAATCTCTCTCATCCTCTACCTAAGATACCTCAAAACTAGGAATTCAGTTTTGTCCCCTTCTCTTCATAGTACAAGTGCTAGCTAGTGGAAGTCATCCATGGCCCACCAACCCATGACTTTAAGTAGATCAGCAACTAGAACTGTAGAACTCAAAATGAGTAGACATTTAAAAAACCTTCTAATGAGTATATGGAGGAGAATATATCAAAAGTGAAGGATAAGGGTCCTGGACACAATCTATACAGCTGGTGGGAAATAAAATCAAGAATTTGTGTGTATGAAGTATTATGCAGATATGTGGAGTAAGGGAACATTTGAAGTTGAAATACTGAATGATAGAAATAAGCCTAGTTTGCTTTTCTTATTACTACACAAAATAAATGTTTACTGCACAAAATAAATGTTCATCTCTGCTTTTTGAGTAAGCTGTTTCCTATATGTTGTTATTGACAAATCCCAATAGGATCATGATTATGTATATCATTAAATATAAGTGCAAGTATAATTGTTATATTATTGATTTAAACAGACATATCTGTAGCCTCATTCTCAAAGTTTGCTGCTTGTTTAATATTGTCATGTACATACTTCGTTAGTGATTATTTTCTTAAAAGAACATAAGTTCTATGGCAATGGGGATTTTGCTTGTTTGCAGTATCCCCAGTACCTTGACTAGTTCTTGGCATATAATATGATGTATTTTTTGAATGAATGAATAACTGTGTCTGTGTTTGTGAATGAGTGTGTGCGTGTATGTGTGTGTGTGTGTGTGTGTGAGAGAGAGAGAGAGAGAGAGAGAGAGCATTTAGGTAGATAAATATAGTAGACTCAATAATTGTACATTTGTATATTATTGAGTAAAATCATGGAAGAAAACATGTTCCAGTTCCTAGGTACATATTTCTTTAAATACATATTTACATTGCTCAAGATTTGCACAAAGATAATAGTACATATAAAATGTTTATTCTCTTCTTTTCCAGTGAAATGAAAGTACTAAATCCTTAGAGAATGCTTTTCCTTCAGCCTCTGTGTGGTGGTTAACAGGTGTTCTGAGTTATATCTCAAAAAGCAAAGCTCTTCTTCCCCAAACAAAACAAAACAGTCAATGGTATAATCTTGAAATCATTTTCATCTTTTCATGAGGGGGTAGTGGTTTGAATGTAAGATTATAATTTCTTAGTGAGTACTTTAGCTTTTCAGTGAAAGATGTTAATACAGAATGCCATCATTATCCAGCACTCTTGAAAATTAGCCTTATATTGAATTTAAATTCTCATCACTTGATTGACATAGATGTCAGAAATCTGGCCCTGAGAAATGTGAAGCTATAATTTGTGTTATTTTTTTGTATTGATCATTCTTGTGCAGAGACCTTGCAATATTGGGGAAAAAAATAACATTGATTTTGACCACTCTTGTCATTGTGCTACTAGTACTATCAAGAGTGTAGAGAAATGTAGAACAGAGAGAGATGAAAAAAAGGAAAAATGCAGAGAACTGGATTTAAAACCCCTAAAAGTAGGAAAGAACATTGTTCTTTGTTTTCCTTTCTTATAACATCAGCACCTATGTACTAATGAAATAATGCTCTGTTTCATCTCTGTCCTGGCTCCTGATAAACCTGGTTTACTCCATCCCACTAAGCCACAAGAGGCTGCTCCCTCCATATTCCTACTGCTCTTTTCAGTGTCTGGAGCTTCAAACTCTGTTAAAAAGGATTATGTGCATCTTTGGCCATTGAATAGGCAAGTAATACAGAATAATTCAAATGGGGCTGAGGAAAGTCTCAAGGCAGATATGGAAGAGAGTGATAGGGAAGTCCTCACCACAGAGCATGCAGAAACAAGCCTGAATGACTCCTTGCTCCTAGCAATGGAAATTGCACACTCAGAGGCACTGGCACCCATGGGTGTCTGTGGCTTCAGCTCCCCTAAGTCTTTAGTAAAGACAATCCATGGTGCAGGCTCACATGCAGGAGGAACACTCTCTTCATCATGCAGTCTTTTCTTATTAGCTTATTACTTTCTTTCTAATTTCTGTCATTCATCACATCCCTAGTTGTCTCCCCTTTCCTCTAACCTATGAAATATTTATTTTTTTTCTAAGGATGATTGACTTAAACTTCTTCCCAGTTTATGTTTAAGACATTAACTTTGTGCTTTGAGTTTTTAGGGCTGACAGCTATTGAACTAACAAAGGCCAGTCTCAGTGGTGATGTCCTGAGTTAGCTTATGTTTGATGTTATATGTACGCAAGGTGAAGTGATCCCTGTGGGCTTATAAAGAAATTCTGCTTGTTTGGTTTTAACAAATATAATATTTGATTAAAAGTCATTTATTTTCAATAAAGTAAAATTCAATTACAATAATTACTGAAATCTAAAATTGCAGTTTGTTACAAGCAACATAAAATGCAATGTTAAAATAATAATTAACTATATTGTAACTATTTAGCACTTCAAAATGTTACAGGGCAGGGAGAGGGGCACCTCAGAACCCCCAAATCTGCCTGCTCTAAATAGGTTTTGCCATCCGCTGCATCAAGACAAAACATATAAGACCTTTAATGGAAAGGAACTCTAATACAATTAGTGTGCAGTACAGAAAAGGCAAAGAGATAGTTTCCAAGTCAAGCACCCAAAGTTACCCAACCCCTTATGGGTAAAAGTCCACCCAAACAGGATTGGCTCAAAGCAAGGTCCAAAAGCCTGTCACAAGTCTAAAGCACCTTCCAGCAGGGACCCATAGAAAAAGGTCAGAAACAGACAAGTCTGGGAGGAAAAGAGCAAAATCAAAATGAAGATAAAAGCTGCCATTGTTAACCTCCCCAGTGGTCTCTCACCCACATTGTTTCAACCAGTCCAGGGCCAAGAAGCAAGTGCAGCTTCTTCACATGTCTCTCTGCTCCTTGTGCCTCCTTTAGGTGTCTTTCTGGCTCTCAGTCCTGCTTCCTTCCTTTCTTCTTTCTCCAGTCTCCTCTCCAGGTTCTTCTCCCTGCTCAGCTCTATCCTCCCTTGGGTAGAGCAGGGAACCTGGAACCTCCCCTTTTCCTGGCGACCACCCTGTTACAAAAATATGCTTGTTTACTTGAACAGCAATCATGTGTTGACCTCAGGCTTACTAGTACTTTTATGAAAATTGCTACTATCTATTTCTTGTAGTACTAAATATTGGTATATGTTTTTAAAAGGGTGTAGGTTCCTTTACATTGAACAGGACACAAAGCAGCCTGTAATTAGAAGAGATTTTACATTCTCATTTGAAGTACTTTGAAACATCACTTGATGCAATGAAATACATATTTTTGATGATGCCTATCTTTATAGGTCATTAAACTTTTAAAATAAAATAGTGTAACTATATAGACTAGTATTGTTATACAAATTTGTGGTTTGTAATGAAACTGACATTAAAGAATATGGCACAATTAATTAAAAATTCAGTGAATTGTAGCTTTTTAAACAGATATTCCTTTTTTGGCATGGAATAATTATTTTGACTTAAAAGGTATGATTAATTGCATTAAACAAATGTATATGTTCAATTTTCATTGTAAAAGAACTTCATTCTTTAATATTGAGCAGCTATAAAACTATTCAATAAATGCAAAGACTAGATATGTCTGAATTTTTAAAAGAATATGCAAATAATAGAACCGCATATATGAAGAGGAGGGGAAATTAGACAAACCATGAGTAGAAAAGTCATAAAGTTAGAAGCTAAGCAACTTTAAGATAACTTAGAAATGAGAATACACTTTCTTACCTGTACAAAGAAGAAAAAGAGACAAGATAGTAAATGATCCATCAAGAGACACAAGAGATTTAGTTCAATGCCTGATGCATATTAGAAACTCAGCACATGCTTATTAGAGAAAGAAAAGACATAAATAAGTTATGAAAAAAGGATCTATACTTTATATTAAATTTGGAGACTTAATCCTGATGTACAAATATTGTTTGGGTATAATAATCTTCCAGTGCTTGAAATAGTTTGTTTCATATAAAAGACTGCTTGTTTAACTGAAGTCATGTGTTGACACTCTCTACTGTTGGAAGGAAAAAATATGTATGTGATACAGAATATAATTTAAACTTTTTCAAAAGTAGATCATAAAGCGATGTCGATAGTTACTCATATTCTGTCAATGGATTTTTCTCTATTACTCATTTTCATGGGAAAACTAAAATTACCGTTGTTTTTGTCTGGGACATAATTATGGCATAAAGTATTTTAGAAATATAAAAAGTCAACCTTGTCCAGAATGCTGTAAGAATAAATTTTCAAACATTGAGAAATGTTAATATAAATAAGTACATCAAATTAATCAGTTTTAAAGGAATGTAATCAATTTCTAACATTCTTACAAAGAATAATGTTACAATGATATATGAGAATAAATATAAATGCATAGGCTTTAGAAAGAAGTTAGAACAGAACATATTTTTAATTTATTAAAGTTATAAAATTTGAATATTCCTGTTTTCTCTGACCAACATAATTGTTCTATAGAAAGTATTGTTAAAAGCCTTTCACAAAATCTGTTTTTATACATAACTTTCCCAAAATTGGTATTTGCTGTATGTTCATTTGAAAACTCTAAAATGAAATTATTATAAGCAATTACATTTTCAAATGCTGAATCCTACATTTTTTCATTTGTTGAATAATGAGTATTTTATTGTTTAGTACTGGTGAGATCTAATACCTTTAAATGATTTTTCCAATGTCAGTGTTTTATTGTGAATTTGTGAAGGAGCCAAGGGCATGTATTTTCAAGCTTTATTCTTCTTTAGGTTATATTTCAGTTGTTTAAGGTCATCACTCTGATAGAAGAGATGGATGGATGATAGGTACTTTAGAGGTGGAAAGGAAAATTAGTTTGAGACATTTCATCAATATTCCTTATGCAAATTATATTGCTATGTAATTTTTACTGCAATTATTGGTAACTAGTTAATCTAACCTTTGGCATTAGTTAAAGACAATGAGCTGAAGGAATCTGTTTTTTTAAAAAAATCAATGTTATTTTTTCTTTATTTCCTGAGATATGACCTAATAAAATAATGCTTACAGTATCCAGTCACAGAATTCTGATTACTTACATAAAAAAATCAAGCTTCTCTTCTCTATCAGCAAAAAGCTCATATTGTGATAATGATATTAGCAGATAGAATTGAGAGTAGGTCCTGATGAAACCTTACAAATATATTTTAAAAATCATTAACTGCTCCAAAATTGTCTTTGACGTAAGCAATTGTCATTAACTCTAACTCCATTTATCAATGTCATCACCTTCCCTCCCTATTTTTCTGTTTCTTCTATAGTTCTTGAGATCTATAAATCATTAGTTCTGATAAAAAGCTGAACAGATCAAACAGATTCCCCTCATAAACATATCCTTGAGCTGAAGAAGAAGCAGAGAATTACTCTTGATTTTGTCCTGTTTAATTTTGTTTCTCTCCATGATAAGTTTCATTAAATGTGAGCTACATAATTGTAATTTTAAGAATATGAGTGTTTTAGTGAAGGGGAGATTCTATACCTTTAAATTACAAACAGCTTTGCAAACCAGTGTTACCTCAATCAAAAAACAAAGAGTAAGGACACAAACAAATAGAACTACATGAGATTAAAAAGCTTCCACACCTCAAAAGAAACTATCATTAAAATGAAAAGACACCCTACTGAATGGAAGAAAATATTTGCCCGCCATACATCTAATAAGGGGCTCTATCCAAAATCTAAAAACAACTCATACAACTCAACATAAAGGAAACAAATAAATGGCCAGAAGAGCTAAATAGACACATCTCCAATGAATACATACAAATGGCCAATAGGCACCAGAAACAAATGCTCATCATCACTTTTCATCATGGAAATGAAAATCAAGACCATAATTTTATATCATCTCACACCTGCGAGAATGACATAAAAAAGACCAGAAGCAGCAAGTTTGGGCAAAGATGTAGAGAAACAGAACCATTGTACACTGTTGGTGGGAATGTACTATTCTAGTCCCTACCGAAAACAGTGTGGAAGTGTTTCAAAACATTAAAAATAGATCTACCATGTGATCCAACAATTCCACTCCTAGGTATCTACACAAAGAATGCAAAAACACTATTTTGAAGTTATATGTGTACTACTATGTTCATTGCAGCACTAGTTACACAACCAAGTTATGGAAACAACCTAGTTACCCAATGATAGATGAGTGGATTAAGGAGATGTGGTGTGTATACAGAATGGAATATACTCAGCTACCAAAAACAAACAAAAAATGAACTCTTGACATTTGCAACAACATGGATGGAACTAGAAGGGATTATGCCATAAGCCGGAAGGGGACAGACAGATATCGGATGGTTTCATATGCAGAATATAAAGAAACAAAACAAAGAGTCAGACAAAGCTAAACCAAAAACCCTAGAAGTCTGACTGTAAAACTGATATTATCAATGGGAAAAGGGAGGGTAGAATGCAAAATTGACTGTGATAGAAATCTGTGGATGCATTAGTGGTAGGTATGTTCTGGTAACATGTATCTATAAAGAGGTATGATTCTAGATTCTATACTTCTGAATCATGTAATATCATAAACAAATGCTACGTGCTACCTCAATAAACACACACACACACACAAATGGTATCCAATAAACATTTTAGTAGATGAGGGGGAAAAATAAGATTATCTCATTTTGAATGTTGACCAAATTAAATTGAGTACGGTTCAAATGGGAAGCCATGGAAATGTGAAAAACTAAAAGAATGATGAACATTAATATAAAGTGTGTTAGGATACAGTTGTTAAAAAACAAAACTGCTTGACACAGTAAGTTTATTGCTGTCTTGGATATAGGTGTGATGTGAAAGTACTTGGATGTTCCTAAAGGTATACATCTCAGAACTTCATTCAGTTTAATTCTGCTGATTATCAATCTAGTGTAATTTTCAGACTGAGGATCTGGGGCTGTTGTACATTTTGATGGCTGTTTTGAGTGTCAGATGAATAAATATGGTGTAATAAGAGGAGAAAGTAAGTCAGGTCCTTTGAAATTCCTGAGAAATATTGGTAGTTCTTTTTTTAAATATATATATATATATATATATATATATATATATATATACTAGAATCTGAGTTTTTATCTCCAGAATTAAATTTTGAAAATGTCATGAATTTTTCTAGAATTTTCTCAAGAGTTCATACCTGAACACCATCTCTCTGTGTCTGATACTTGTGATTATATGACTGTGGGCACATGGTCTATGCACATTAGGTCAGTGATTATCCCTTATTATGTTCTGCATTCCCTCCCATTCTATATTCCATTAATTCCATTTTCTTGTATTCTTGTAATCTTTAGGAAAATCGTAAAGATCAGGAAGAGTTACTGTTAACTACATAGAAGTTAGTATCTCTCTTCCTTATTCAAAACCCATTTTTCTTTCAGTTGTCTGTTTGCTACTTGACTAAAGATATTTTAAAGGATGAGGAGGAGAGCACTCTCTTGAAGGATGACACTTACTTGGAGAATAGACATAGGGATTCAGTATTACTTAATCTGGCAGATGTGAAACAAAAGATGATCTTCTTTGGAAAGTACAATTTGACCTAAATTGCAAGTCAGTTATCTAACAAGGTTAGTCAGGACTTTTCTGTATTCTTGCTTTAGAACTGCAATATTTACCTTTTGTTAAGATATAAATTAATGATGTGTTTATAGTATCTGAATGTTGTCTCTGAAAACTCATTGTTATAATATTCATTAAATTTAATCATCTGGAAAATAGCAACATATTTATGAGATTTATGGCTCATAGAGATTGTACATATTATATATAAAATATATAAACATACATATACATACAATATATGTGCACGTTGACCTACACTTAAAATTTATCTTAGTACCTCAGACATAGTTTTTAGTACTTGCCTATAGAGATTAAAATATCTATATCTAAAATTCCCTAGAAATCTTATATAATAACACTATACTGGGGCATAGAGAGCCCTATTTATAAGATGCTCTAATTGGAACTTCACAGATGGATTTGTATGGAAATATTGATGTATGGATGCCAATAATCCAAACATTTAGAAATTATTTGACTATTACTTTGTTCTACTTATTCAGTCTTTATAAAAATGTATATATGTGTAAAGCTTTATATTACATATATAAAATTAAAGTTATGTAATAATTTTTGTAATTATATATATTTTCACTATTGCTTTCTGGGAACAATGAGAGATAATTTTAGCTGCGGATCAGAGGCCCATCATTAATTTTCTATGACCGCTATAAGCAAGTACTGTGAACTTGTGTTCGGTCACTTTTCCAGAGACCAGAAATACAAAACCAAGGTGTCATCAGGGTCATGTACCCTCTAAAGCCTCTAGGAGGGAATCCTTCCTTGTTTTTTGTCAGCTTCTGGTAGTACCAGGTATTCCTTGGCTTGTGACTGTATAACTCTAATCTCTGCCTCCATTTTACATGTCCTTTCTCTGTGTGTTCTAGTGCTTCAAATCTCACTCACCTTTCTGTTCTAAGGTCCTCTGTCATTAAAGGCTCACACTAAATTTTTTGTGTTTTATCTTGGGATATTTAATTATATCTTCAAATACTCTATTTCCAAATAAGGTACATTTACAAGTATGGGACTTGCATATTTCTTTTTGGGGGGACAAATTGAACCCACTGCAACCACATATGGTTATTTTCTTTTTTAGAGGTTTGCCTACCATTAATCATTGGAGTAGTCCATGACTTTTTCAGCAATTAAACCCAAATAGTGACCCATTTCTTTAAAAAATATCTGACTTACAAATCATTTATTTACATCTCACCCTGTTCCTACTGAATAATCCGAATTATTAACAGCATTTTAAAATACCTGTTCCTGCATATGACTGTGCAGAATGTGGCATGTGAAACTGGGTGGAAATGGCCAGTGTATATGTGCAGGTGAATGCAAATCATGGATACCCCCCCAATATTAAGAGATTGTGTGATCTTTTTTACAACTGCAGAAAACTGGAAAGGCCAGACATTTATGAAAGAAGTAAACAATGGTCCTATAAGAAATATATACGAAAAGTGAAAGTTTACGAAACCTTAGTAAACCGTAGTAGAGATTCCATCAATTCCTCTTTGCTCACCCCACTCATTTTAGCAATGACAAGACAAGCTTAATCACATTGGGGAGAAAAACCGAGGATTTCTGATGCAGTCAGATTATGCCTCCAAGAAATTTAAAAATAACCTTTACTGTATGTAGTATTCCATTGTGTATATGTATCACATAGTCTTGATCTAGTCATCTATTTTTGGGCATCTGGGTTGTAAACAGTGCTGCAGTAAACATAAGGGTGCATGTATCCTTTTGGATAAATGTTTTTGTGTCCTTTGGGTAGATTCCCAGGAGTGGTATTGCTGGGTCATATGGAAGCTCCATTTTTTAGTGTTTGAGGAACCACCATACAGCTTTCCATATTCAGTAATCAAAAAAGATAAACTCATGCAATTCACAGCAACGTGGATGGAGCTAGAAGGGATCATGCTCAGTAATATAAGAAAGAAGGAAAAAGAAAACTTTCAAATGGTTTCACTTATGGGAGGAATATAGGGAAACCAAATAAGAGATCAGAAGGAGAAAATAATATCAACAACAAAACCAAAACAAAAACTAGCTAGCAACCAGAAATGAGAGACAGTCAGCGAGAGAGGGGGGTGTAAGTGTTCAAAAACGGGGGAGAAAAGAGCACAAGGGACTATGGTGACAGTTCACAGGTGAATTGGTGGTAGATAGCCTATGGGAAATAGACAATAAAGTGAAAGATATAAATAAAAAATATGAATATATTAATAAAAATAAATAACCTTTAGATATAAATCAGACCTGTGGTCTTAGGTACTCGGAATGAAAGATCATAGTGAGATCAGGCCGGATTAGATGATCCGGAAACACAAGCAGTTTCAAAAGTATAGAAGTGGGAAGCAGCACTTGAGCATTGTGCTGAAAAGTTGGACTCACAAAGGTGAATGAAACACAGACAAGAGCACGCAGACAGGAGCAGACACGAGGTTGCATGTGATGTGGGAGTAGGGCCCAACCAGGCTCCAGATCATGTGAGATTTCATGTGCTCTACATCTAGGGCCCTCTGTGGTTTCTCCAGATCTTTACCCCAAAACTGGCAAGTCAGTTTCTGTTTAGTAACCCAACTATTACCAAGACAGATTTTGAAATACCACAGTGTAAACCCCTCAAAGTTCAAAACAGCTGAAAAAACTGCACTTAAGATAGGAAAAGAATGGATTTTATACCTTGATATGACAACAGTTACTTAATGTAAAAGATGGTATTATTAAAATAGTAAATTCTTTCCTGGATGCATTAAAAGAGACACATTTAATACAAAGTATGCAAATGGAAAGCAAATGCATACTCACATTTAGTATAAAGTGACTGGAAATAGTTTACCCCTGCAAAGTCAAATGCTTCCTCCACACATATTTATGCAGAGTTGCTTTTTAAAACATTTTTTGCAATAGTGAAAATGTGTGTTTCTATTCTGTACATGTCAATTAATCACAGTCCCTAACTATTTGTAATGGCAGTTAGAGCAATATAATAAAAACATAATAGTAAATATTCAAAGCTTACTAAGGGTCAGATCCTGAAAATGCACTATGCCATTAATACTCAAAACAATTCTCTGATGTGACTATTAATTTTAATAGTGCCCACATTTTCTAGATGAAGAAATTGAGATCAGAAGATTTAAAATACTATCCTAAGGATACAAAAATAAAATGTGATAGAACTGGGATATCAACTCAGGACTATATGATCATAAATCTTATAATCACTGACTCACTAATATCACTGAGATTTCATAACAATCCAATATCTTTCTATGATTTCATTGAAATCACATTCAGGAATAAACTAGGAATCAACTGGTTTCATGAGGCAAAATCACATTGTTTCTTTAGAAATTAAATAGTCACCATTAGTTTAAATTGGATGCTATCTTATGTGTTGAAAGCTTCTATAATAAAGATGTGTGAACTACTATAAGGGACGAGAAGCTCAGGGAGTTCTTGATCCAGATTTATTATATATAACCTTACCCATCCAAATAACCTTTGGGGGTGGGGGAGTCTTAGTTCTTTGGGTGTAAAACAGGGATAATAATTTTACTAACTTTGCCTGGGTTTTGTGAAGATTAATGAGTTAATTATGTCCAGAACACATTCTATAATTCTTTAATGACAAGTACATGAAAAATGCTCGGTACAATATAGAGACTAAGAAAGAAAGCTGTGTTTGTTATGCATGCTACTTAATGGACTGCCATAGGGGTTAGGATTAAGACCCTTCCTATTTTAATATTACTGAGAGTAAAGTACACATAATGACAAGAGTCTGCAAAGATGTTTGTGATGTGACAGGAAGGCAGTATGCCACTCAAAGTAACAACTGCCACTACAAGCCAAAGCTATAAAATGAGAACAATGTCTCAGGTGGCATGGTGCCAGTTTATTTAGCACACATTCATCATTTAGCATATATTATGTGCCATTTGGAGGGAAGGGAAACAGAAGGACATAAAAATTCTTCTCTGATAAAAACTTTATATTCTTAAAGAAAAAGACAAGTAATGAGGGAAAAATAAACATGTTTTCAGAAATAGCAAAGGCTAAAAAGGAAATAAGACAGGTAAGATGTACTGATCTGTATAGTCTGAATGATGCAAGGAAATAGGCCACAATTGGCATGTTTATGGAAAAGCAAGAAGGTTAGTGTGACTGGGGCATGGCATGTAGAGGGAACTGGCAGGAGATGAGGTGAGAATGGCAGCTAAGAGACGCATCACATAGGGCATACTGCCACTTAAGCATTATGAGAACCCACTAGGGGCTTTTAGAATGGGTACTGAGTCTTATAAGGATCTCTCTGGCTGCTGGGTTGAGAACAGATACACTGGAACAAAAATGGCACACATTAAACTTAGTTATATAACCAGTGTTACTGCAATAAAAATTATAACAACAACAAAGAAGAGGGGAAACCACTGTCATGATCTAGATGAGACAGGATAATGAATGGACTGGAAGAGCAGTTAGTGATGATAACAGGTAACCAGAAGGTTTGGATGTGTTTTGAAGTTTTAGAAGACAATTTTTTTTGATGGATTCTGGGAGGAGAGTAAGAGAGAAAAAGGAATATAAGATGTGGCTTAGGGTTCTGTACTGAGTTAAGGGAGTGATAATAGCTTAAATAGATATAATAGTTTTACCAATATGATAAATGGGGAGACATGCCAAATCCTCATTACAAGACAAGAATAAAGAAGATCCATGTTGATAAAAATGCAAAATGAAAAGCAACTTTGGATTTTTCCAAACATGTATGTATAAAAAGAATTGTGTTAATAGCGTGGACAATTTCTGCTCTATTTGTGGGGAATTGACATTTGCCAACCAGAAGAAAAGTATCACTTCTCAAGTAAAGAAGGCTTATCTTTACTTCGGATGCAAGGTTGGTGACCAAGACAAGCCTTGGGGCCCGCATATATACTGTGCTCCATGTACAACACAGCTTTCCCAGTGATTCAGTGGCAAAAGACCATCAGTACCATTTGCAGTCCCCATGGTGTGGAGAGAGCCAAGCAACCACATGAAGAACTGTTACTTCTGCTTGGTTCCTCCTCTTTCTGGTGGAATAATGAAGCACAAGAAGTCAAGAATAGTCTAGCCAAACATTCCGTCTGCAGTGAGATCAGTTCCACATGGTGAGGGACTTCCTATTCTAGAACCTTCAGCAGAATATTCTCTTGATTCATCTGATAAGGACAAGGGTGAGCTGACTTGTTCTCCTGTTCCATCAGCACGCAGTGATCCCAGTTTTCACTGTGGTGCATCATCAAGCCCACACAGACTAACACAGAAAGAACTAAATGACCTGGTTCGTGATTTGGACTTATCCAAGAACAAGGCAGAATTGCTAGGATCAAGACTCCAACAATGGAATCTTCTAGAAGAAGATGTCACAATTACTTTCTATCAAAAGCACTACCAGCAGTTGGAGTCTTTCTTCAGAAAGGAAAGTACTCTGGTATTCTGTCCGATATTGAGGTCCTCATGAATGCCTTAGAAATCACTCATGACCCACAAGAATGGAGACTGTTTCTAGACTCTTCGAAACTGAGTCTTAAGCTGTACTTTTGCACAATGGAAAACGTCTTCCATCTATTCTATTCCTGAACAGCTGTACAAGAGACTAGCAAAGAAATCTAAGAAGTAGCTATGACTTGATTTTTTACAGGTATTAACCGTAGGCCTATTACTATTGGTATGCATTTCGTGATGTAAACATCAATTGCTGATTACAAAAAAAAAAAAAAAACTAGAGCCAAAATTAGAATTTGACTGTCATATCCGTGTTGAGAACATACAAATTGATAGGAAAGGACTAATTTTATTTCAGTAACATGACTTTTGTAAAAATTTGTTGATTAGTGTTATAAGCCCAGTCTCTGGCCCAGGTGTGCCCATTCACACATGCCCACACCCCACTCCAGGTGCCCACCATTAGGCATGCGTGTAGACCTGCTGATGTCCATCATTGGGGGGATGGTGGAAAAAACTAATAATTCTCATTTAACCTACAGCCCACCCCCTCAGGTTTTTTTGCCGAACAGTTTATACATTTCCCTCAGCAGATATGAACATGACCCAGAGAATTAAACAATGCAGCAAAAACATAACAGAACACAAGTAAGCCCAGGTGGGGCAACAACCTATGAGCAAAAGACAAGATTATTGGTACCAACAGGTGATCCACCAATTCTGTTGCCGAAGGCACTGCTCATTCAAGACAGGGAACCACACCGCATCCACCCCCAGGATGCATACAACTCTTGAGATTGGGTGACTACCCCCCAAAGAGAGTGTTGCCAATCTCCAGGGGTACTCTCTGCCGTCACTCCAACACTCGCCTTTCATGGCCACCACTGTGATGCACAGACCCCTGCACTCAGGCCCACCCTTTGCACACACGCCTGGGTTGGAGATCTGTGGAGACAAGCTCCACATGCAGCCTCTTTTGGGTCCCCTCTTCGGCTGTGGTCACCACCAGCAGCCACGTTCCCCACCCGTTCCCCAAGGATGGGCTCCTCAGCACCTCGCCCTTATTCACTCATGAACAGGGCATCACTCACAGGTGATATTAAAAGACTCACTAGCCTTTAACAACCTTTCAGCTGTTTAATAGCCGCTCAGGGCTTCCCAACCTCGGTACCAGCTTTTGCCTTAAAACTTTGTGGTCCGCTCACGTATTAGTACGTGTTTTTGTCACCAGTATCAGGTGGCCGCTCACATATTAATACCTATTCATCTAGTCTCTGGTTTTTCACGCCACGGTGGATTTATTGGGAACTATTAGGAGCTATTTCATTGATGGTACTCAGTCTAGAAGCTTTACACATTGTTTTGGTGAAAGTGTAAGGTATTTTATGAGAGATATTACAGGTTTTTTTTAATATCCAGTAGTTCAGGAGTTGTGTGTGTTTTATTGAAAGCTTCTACCATTCATGTGGTGGCACAGAAAATGGCCGGCCCCAAGGGCTGGTAAATTTAAAGGGCACCTTTGGAGAAGTGCCTTTTGAGCTCTTCTGCCCATTTTTTGATTGGGTTATTGGCTTTGTTTTTGTTGAGTTGTGTGAGTTCCTTGTAAATTTTTGTTATCAGTCCTTTATCAGATGTATTGTGTGCAAAGATCTTTTCCCAGTTGGTAGGGTGTCTGTTAGTTTTGGTTAATGTCTCTTTTGCTGTACAGAAGCTTTT
>PVIJ01000540.1:0-117467 GCA_004024925.1 Scalopus aquaticus
ATGGGGAGGATAAGGGCACAAAATGGAAGAGAGGAGAATACAGGGGACCATGGAGATGGATCACAGGTGAATTGGTGGTGGGCTGCCCAAGGGGAATACAAAATGTAAAAGACATAAATAACAATTAAAAAAAAATAAAAAAAAACAAAAAAATAGTTATGTAGTTAGACTATTAAATATAAAAATTTAAAAAAATGAAACATTTGTGTGTTTGAGATTTCTAAAATAGCAGTAGATAGTTGAAAAGTTAAATTCTCTTTATTCTTTTTCTATTTCTTCTTCAGTGAAAAAGACTCAAATTCAAGGAACTCCTTTAAAAGATAATGGATGTAATAAAATACTTCATACAGGAAATTCTCTATTTATGACATGATCAGGCATATTGATCTTTCCATAAGATATGTTGATTCTACTTTATTATTTAACAATAATTACATTTATGGAGAGATAAAAACATAATAATGCATTTATCACTCCATAGATGTGAATAACTCAGTAATTATTATGGACAGACTTATTGGTCAATTATAATTGTTTTTCTTACACAGTTTTGAAATACTGTGTATATAAACTAATATCCTCTTAGTGTTGATGATTTTAGTGTTTTAAATATATGTAATCTCACTCAGAAGTCAGACATCTCCTAAAGACTATGACAAGATCATGTATAATCATAGGTTAATGTGTAAGGTCTGATTAAATGAAAGAAAACTTTTCAAGACACCTACCAGGTTTGTTGTCCTGCTGAATACCTTTTAACCCTTTTGGCCCTTTCTAATATGTTTTTGTGCTTCTGCTGTTGCTTCATTGTTGTCATCTCCACTTTTTCTTCTTCTTTTTTTTTGAAAATAGATTATTATTGCAAAAATGACAAAACATTCTTCTCCTTTTTGTCAGGTCTATTTTTCTATTCCATGATAGTAGGTAGGCCTTGTGAGATTCTTTGGCTAATGAGGCATTAACAGATGTGATCAGAATGGATCAACATATCCTGACCTCTGGGGAAAGACGTTGACATTTTGAAATGGACAATTTTTTGTTGAAAGGGGTTGTCCAAGTCATTGCAGAGTATTTAGCATCCCTCTGACTGTACCCATCACAAACTTCTCTTTTGACATTGTCAAATATCTCCTGGGGAAAAGGGGGACAGTCTTCAGGTTGAGGACCACCCATAGAAAGTCTTGAAAAATACCTTCATGCTGTGGCTTTCCCTCTCATGCTGAAATTCTGAAACTACCATGTTAATAAAACTGAACTCACCTATTGGAGGATGTGAGACCATGTAGAAGAGAAAGACAGCACTCTGGTCAAGAGCCTGTCAGTTTCCATAGATTTGAGACTATTCAAGACCATCGACTGAGTGTACCCCACAGAGATCAGCTGAACTTATTCAGACCACAAAACCTCTCAGATGACCCAAAACCATGAGCTAAATAAAAGTTTGTTGTAGTACTTTAAGATTTGAGGTGGTTTATTTTGCAAAAAACTAATTATATATGTATGGTTATTTTTATTTAGCTCACAATACTATCAGATTTTTTTTCTCTGATGGACACTATTTAAGCGTAATTAACAAATAATCAATCAATAATGCATAGTGATTAAAAATATGGAAACTTAGAGTAAACTTACCGAGTTCAAATCCTAGCTATGTCACTTTCTGTTAGTATGACCTGAGTTAAATTAGTTCAACTGTCTTTACTCAGTTTCCACATTTGTACAATGGAGTTAATACAAATGCCTGAAGACATAAGGGTTTTTTGTTAAGCAAATTTGGTCTAAATATTCTTAACTGGAGTTTATATGTGTCTCTTTGTCCAGCATTGATCTCAAGTTTAGAAGCTTGGATATACATTTGCCTTCTCCCCTTACAGACCATACTTTTCAGTGTCCTATTTGAGAATACATGTGACCTTTTTTTCTTTTAAAAGATTATTTATTTATGCACACAAGAGTTGGGGTGTAGGCCAGAGGTGTGGGCGTGGTGAGAGGATTCATGTATTGTTGCAATGGAAATCTTTTATAGATGAAAAAACAATTATAAACAAACCCTAAATGATTAACAAACCTTAGAATGTCCAGTTCAAATATCTGTATTTATTTCTCTTTTATTGAGGCAACATTGGTTTACAACACTGTATCACTCTTCCTCAGGTATATGTTACCTTACCCACCATCAAGGCACCAAAAGTCCTCCACCATAGTCCAAAATGATAGGAGAGTCTGGGTAGGATCTCTATTACTTCTGTAATCCAAATATCACTCCCAGAGTGATACTGCACTGGTCAAAATTTTTTTACAAAAGTCAGGTTGCTGAAATAAAATTAGTCATTTCCTATCAATTTGTTTGTGCTCAACACAAATATGAGAGTCAAATTCTAATTTTGGCTCTAGTTTTTTTTTTTTAATTTGCAATAAATTGGTGTTTACATCACGAAATGCATGCTAATAGTAATAGGCCTACGGTTAACATCTGGAAAAAGTCAAGTCATAGACTACTTAGATTTCTTCGCTTGTTTCTTGTACAGCTGTTCAGGTTAGAATAGATGGAAGACAGTTTCCATTGTGCAAAAGCACAGCCTTAAGATTCAGTTTTGAAGAGTCTAGAAA
Organism: Scalopus aquaticus; assembly: GCA_004024925.1. Classification (NCBI taxonomy): domain Eukaryota; kingdom Metazoa; phylum Chordata; class Mammalia; order Eulipotyphla; family Talpidae; genus Scalopus; species Scalopus aquaticus. The sequence goes on from PVIJ01000540.1 coordinate 2,611, forward strand.
TAGTTTCCATTCTTGTGGGTCATGAGTGAATGCTAAGGCATTCATGAGGCCCTCAATATGGGAACAGAATACCAGAGTACTTTCCTTTCTGAAGAAAGGCTCCAACTGCTGGTGGCGCTTTCAATAGAAAGTAATTGTGACATCTTCTAGAAGATTCCATTGTTGGAGTCTTGATCCTAGCAATTCTGCCTTGTTCTTGGATAAGTCCAAATCACAAACCAGCTCATTTAGTTCTTCCTGTGTTAGTCTGTGTGGGGTTGATGATGCACCACAGTGAAAACCTGGATCACTGCATGCTGATGGAACAGGAGAAGAACAGGTCAGTTCACCCTTATCCTCATCAGATGAATTAAGAGAATATTCTGCTGGAGGTTCTGGAATAGGAAGTCCCTCACCATGTGGAACTGGTCTCAATCCAGAAGGAATGTTTGGGTAGACTATTCTCGACTTCTTTTGCTTCGTTATTCTGCTGGGAAGAGGAGGAACCAAGCTGGAGTAACAGTCTTTTATGTGGTTGCTTGGCTCTCTCCACACCATGGGGACTGCAAATGGCATTGATGGTCTTTTGCCATTTAACCACAGTGAAAGCTGTGTTGTACATGTAGCACAGCATAGATTCAGGGCCCAAGGCTTGTCTTGATCACCAACCTTGCATCCGAAGTAAAGATGATAAGCCTTCTTCCCTTGAGAAGTGATACTTTTCTTCTGGTTGGCAAATGTCACTTCCCCACACATACAGCAGAAATTGTCCACGATATGAACGCACTTTCGAGGCATTCCTATTCTGTATTGGGCCTAAATGGATAAAATAATAACAGTTCTATGGAACAGTATCTTAAACTGTCTCACACAAAGTCTGAAATATTTTCAATGCTCAGCCTTTCCGACAGGGCTTTCTCTAGTGCACTGCTGACGTCAGCTTCCTTCAGTAGCTGCCTGGCAGTAATATTGCATTGCATCAGGAAATGATGCAATCAACTCTGGATGATGTATGCATGATGGTATTATGCAATGTGATGCAATATTACATCATTCTAGGCTGATTTAGGATGTTGTTGTAGTCCTACTGGATAAATTTACATGGTGAAACACATAAAATGAATTATATGAAATATCTTCAAACGATAGTTAATAAAAAAATTTTGGGGTTATATTCATGTTCAGGACACCAAGATACTATGGATTAGGGCCTTTTTAAGTCAGTAATGATCTCACTGTTGACCAGTGTTATTTATAGAAACCAAGAGTATATCATGCTAGGTAGCTCCTAAAGTCATACGAGAGTAACTATTGAACTATGATTTCATTCAATCCAGAAGGTGAGGATGAATCTAAATCATACTCTACTTGTTCTGTTTCCCTTGTGTCTTATCCACTTCTCTTCTGTCTGATGTGTCAACACAGAATCATATTGACAGTTTGAACCAAGTTGAATAGTCAGCATTTATTTTGTAATTATTGTATTCTTTGGTATACTGCAAATTTTCACTAAAGGTTGATGAGTAGAGAATAAATAAGATCAAAACTATGTTTTAGAAAGATTAATTCAGGGCAGACTGATGGGGAGAAGAGGCTGAGGGAAGCAGGATATTATAACAGTCAAGATCAGAGGCAATGAGGTCCTGACACAAAAGAGTAAACCATTAGGGAGTCAAAAGAATAAAACAACTAGCATTAATGCTGATGGCCTCTGGCATGAGTGAGAAAATAAGGAATGCCAATAGTAATTATGGGTTATCCCCAAACGATTCTCCCAAATTATTATATTATTGAAACCTATTAAGATATGCTGAGTCTGTTTTTTTTATTTAATACATTACAAAATTAAACATTCATTCAAATTATTTTAGGTTCTGGGAATAAATCTTTAATAAAGGCGTTAGGAGTTCAAAGTATTGTTGCATAATTAAAGATTCCAGGTAAGCATTTATTTAGTTTTCTTGTTGCCCTGCATAATGTATTCTATGGTTGTTTAATTAGCTGAGTGCAAGATTATAAGATTGGTGAAACATAGCCACATGCGTTCATTCCTTTACATTTTGCACAACTTGTTCCTATAATTCTGCAAGTCCTTGAGCCCCCATTTTTCATTAACTACCTTATTTTATTGCAATATTCAGCTCAAATGTCAGTTCATCTACAAAACCCTTCCTGTTGATCCTAAGAGTAAATACTTCCTTGGCAATTTTATTGTAGATCGAGCACTGGTTTCTATTTTGTTCATGAAGGGAAACAAACTTTCCCTCCCTCCTTCTGAGTTTTTACCTGAGACCCTGATAACAAGAGATTAATGAAAGAAAAACAACCAACTTATTAACATGTACTCACATCTCATATATACATAGGAGAAACCCAGGGGAAAATGAGTGATTCAAAAAGGGGAATTTAGAATTTAGGGTTAAATATTATCTTACAGGGGAAAGGAGAGAGAATATGTAAGATTCTAGGAAAGATTAAATTCTTAGGAAAGATGATGAGTCCTTAGAAAATACATGGGGAGTATGAGAATTTATAAGAAAATTTATCTTGATGTGGTGTCCACTTCTAATTTCTTCTTTTGTGATGAGTCAATCTTTCCTGGTTGATGAAACTCAAAAAAAAACAGGGGGGGTTGTAACTGTTGAATTCCTTTGTGTGGGTTTGTCTTTAGGAAGATAAAAGTTCAAAGAAAATGTTTCCCTTTATCTGCTGATTTCCAAGTAATTCTAGTTCAAAATTATCAACTTCCAAAGCAAGTGCATTTTGTATGGTATGACCCAAACTCCTCTAGTCATATCCTGGGGTGACATATTCTGCTACTCTTCAGTTTGTATATTGTTCTTGCTTGGTTGTAGTTTAGTTGTTAGGTGTCTCTTCAGGAAGTTCAGTGATCTTTAAGAATATTGAAATGTTTAGCCATCTTTATTTTTTACTTTGATTATTACTCATAAGCTTGGATTCACCTATATGTGAGGGCAGGATATGCAAGGAAAATGGAAGTGAAAATGAACTTCCTGATACTGAATGTTTTTTGCTGGTAATCAGAAAACTGTGGACAACTTTTCTTCTTATTTTATTTACTTATCTGTGGCCCTGCCTAATGCAGGATTTACTAATTTATGTGACCAACCTGGCTTTGAAGGCATTTGGGTTAGTGACCCTTGCTTCATATATATGTCATGATTTGACATATATAGCAATTTTTATTCCAGTTTTACAGATGAAGAAACTGAGCTTCATGATAAATACTTTTCTCAGTATCATTCTAATTATATATCCAGTGGGGCTGAATTTTTTTAAATGAAACCACTAATTTCAGAAATTTGTATCTAAAAGTTGAAGATTAAATAGAGAAATGAAAATTCTTATCATGATTAATTTTATTCCAGTTGGTTAATATACACTGTTATATTTGTGCTATCAGCTTCAATACGTAATAGCTGGCTAAAGGGAACAAGGACGAATTATCGTGATAAGGAGCTAAGGCTTAGTTATGTGCTTAATTAAGATTTGTGGAGAAAATGACCAGAAGTGGGCACATATTTCCAGTCTAGACTTCATACAGTGTCACTGTTTAAGATATAATATTGTCAACTGCAGTAACAAAAGTCATTTGTTGATGGAAAACACAAAATATTTGTGGAAAAAACAGCATAATTAAAACATTGGAAGGGGTGAGGGGTAGTCAGGCATAATTTAGGGTGATTACCTGTGCTGAGAGTTTTCATCTCAAGAGGACAGTTTTGCTTCCAGAATCCACAGCTTTTGTTTGAACACAGCCTTTATTTGAACTTTAAAATACCTGACAGGGACTAAGTTCTCTCAAAGGTGAGAGTCCAGTTTTGCTGTAGTTCCAGGGAGAATATTGACTCTGAATCTGGTAGCTGTGCTGTTGCTACCACTGAAGGTTAACTCAGGGACAACGTGGAAATGAAAGCTGGTGCTGTCCTTCAAGCTGAAAGTCAAAGGAGTGTTAACAGGAGAATTACAAACGACAGCTTTATTTAGACTTAACTTCTATTGTAGCCAATCTAAATATGATGTCTGCAGTAAAAGGTAAACATCTCTCTAATCATGTAAATACTAGTAACCAGTGTCTCTGACCATATCGAGTGAAGTGTGGCAAAACACTGAAAATATTCCTTCATGGTTAACATTTGTTTCTTTTTTAAGTACCATACTATTTTTTCTTAAGAACAGAAGCCATTGTTGGGCCTCCCTGGTGGTGCAGCGAGTTCGATGCCCAGCTGGGGAGGATCCCACATGGTGCAGCAGACCTCTCCTGCCTCGACTGCTGCTCCCCTCAGCAGTGTATTTCTGATCTGCCTGTTCTGTTCCCCACTCTGTCTCTGGGGAATCCTCTTGCTGTCCCACGCCTCTGGCCTGTACCCCAGCTTGTATGTATAAATAAATAAATCTTAAAAAAAAAGAACATAAGCCATTGTTCATTCATGATAACAACAGTAACCACCATCATCCTAATTAGCCTTGAGGTGAATTGAGAACCTCTGGAAATGAGTAAACTGGAATGAAATTTATAAAGATCCATGCAATTTCATTTGTTAAAAATGAATGACTAATAGTTTGGAGACAGGATAGAACCACAAGGATGATGGGAAGGATGAGAGGATTAATTTCAGGGAAACACAACACTCATGGGTATATGAGTTTTAAAACTTGATGTTTAGTACCACAATACTATTAGCATATTTGCATTGTAAATCTCCCCATTCCTCCAAAGCTTTCAGAAAAATGTAGGTACTTGACACAAATGTAATGAAGGGTGAAGTCATTGTGAAAGAGGCTTGAATATAATACTTCTATTGTTAACCTTAAGAATGGAAGCATCACATACTGGGAAGCAATACAATCCATGAACTAAAAGATTAAATAGATCTATCAGATTAAAGACAGAGAAGATCATAATACACAATCCTTGAATTGGAAATTTTCAGATATTCTCAGAAGGTCATTGGAATTCTATAATGTGGATAGCATTTCAATCCATTCTACCAAGAAGTTTGGTGGCACAAAGTGTTTCTGGGTCACAAAAGAAAGAGGAAAAAATATTCACCTCTTAAAAAGAATTTTGAGTGATATCAGAGGATGGACTATGCTTGCAAAAAAAGCAGATCCAGATTTCTTGCTCTGGAAAGGATGTCAAGTAGATTAATTTACCTCAGCACAGCTTCTGAGATTTTCAGTTTGAATTATTAGTTAAATTGGACTGTAAAATGAGTGTCAATAAGTCAATGGAAGCAAAACAAAGTATTTTTTAAATTGGAAAGAGTTAACTGGAATCAGTTAAAGAATGTATTGGCAAATTAATTGATAGTCTAATCAGATATGAATACAAACTTTAAAATGAGGGCAGAGGGCAAAAAATATAGATGAACAGACTAAAATACTGACCTCAAAATACATCAATTGATAAAAATAGAAAGTGTTTTATCTCCTCTGCTTCTTTTAATAACAAGAACTAGATCAAGCAAAAGGCTTCCTTTGCTCTTCGGCTTCTTAAATCAGGGACTTCAAAGAATTAAGTCTCTGCTCACATCATTAAGTGATACAGGAGAAATCTAAGTGGACTTCAGCTTCAGAGCCCAAGTGTCCCTTCGTCCTTGATCAGCTGGTGAGTCTTGATACTATTTGTCTCTGTCAAACCTGCACATCTCAGTACCTGCACTCTGGAGTCCCTGCTTGGTCCATGTTTCTGGGCTGAGGGGGTGCTCTGCAGAGTACTGACTACTGCGAGCTTGACAACTTTGCCCTTTTGACAAGGTGAGAGAGGTCATTATACCCACCAGTGGGATCCACAAAGCAATTTTTACAGAGGCTTGAGCCAATACTTTTACTATTGCATATCAGAGATACTGTAAACACAGAGGAACCTTGTAAATAGCACAGAATTTAAAAACATATTTTCAAAATATAGCTATCAACAATGTTTGTCTTTTTAATTGCCCACAGTACTATGTTGGTAACACTAAATATGTATTTACTGATGTATATGAAAATGACAAAAATAATTAGAGCATCTTAAGTGCAATTCTCAAGAGATATTCAGCCAAGAAGTAGCATATATTAACAAAATGACTATTCACTAAGTAACTCCTAAAACACTTCAAAAATGTAAGTAGGACAAGGTAGAAGATATTTTTCGGAATAAACTTAAATTTTTCTCAATAATTATTGGAACTTTTTATCTTTGAAATAAAGAATTGAATCACTGGCCTGGTCTTGACCCTGACTAAAAGATTCATGGTGTAATGAGAGACAGCAAAAGAAAACACAATTAAAATTATTTCATAGCTCATTTTTAAAATTATTATTATTTATTATTTTAAAGATTTATTAATTTATGTGTACAAGCTGGGGTACAGGCCAGACGTGTGGGGCTGCAAGAGGGTTCACCAGAGACAGAGTGGGGAGCAGAACAGGCAGATAGATGGAAATAAACTGCTGAGGGGAGCAGCAGGCGAGGCAGGAGAGGTCTGCTGTGCCATGTGGGATTCTCCCCGGCCGAGAGTCGAACTCACGTTGCAGCTGTCGACTGCTCCACAGCTCAGCACTTAACTGCTGTGCTACCAGGGAGGCCCCTAATTTTTTAAATTATTAAAGATACTTTGTTCTCTCTATTGTCCCAAAAGTCAAGAGAATGCTTTAATTCTCTTTTGTGGGAAACAAAGAACTGTGTCACTAAGATAAACTTAACCAATTTGGTTTATTATATGTTTTAACATGATTCCAAGTTACTTGCACTTATTTTTCTATTATGCATGTTTCTAATAATATACAAACAGCGATATTTTCCAGTAAACCACTGGGGTCTTTATAAGTGCCAGTGTTTCATAAACCAATTTTACCTGGGGCTGTTGCATGGGGACTTTACATTTTGCAAAGCACAGCTGTAGTTCCATTAGTATTTGTGAAAAGTAACCAAAGCACCCTCACCATTTTTTCTTTTTCCACAGCAGATTTGTAAATCTCTAGGGCACTTGCATTTACCGTGAAATATTATAATAAGGAGCAATCCTGAAGTAATTAAATTGAATATCTCGGAGAAATGCTCTTTCTTGCAGTATTTTTGGAAGACCTGGAGGATTGCAATTTATTGACTTCTTTATTTGGATGGGAAAGAAAGAACTTTCAATGTTAGCTGAATATATCTTTAGCAGTGGAAAACCTGAGGATACCCTCAGATAAGCAAGTATGGTAACTTTTTTCTGAGATGTTTTTAAGCAAGCTATTTTATTTCATCTCTTGTCTTCCTGCTCCTCATGTTAATATTTTTCTTCCACTTGCGCTGTTCTCTTCCCCCCCACACCGTTCCAGACCCCATACCTTTGAAGCTATTTATGTATATAGACTGCAGACATCACATGTTCACATGTAAGTTAAAATTGGCTCCACACTCTAAACAAAAGAGCATGATAAATCTAGGTCATAAATGTTTTTCAGAGACAAACAGCATTTACTAGGGTATCCCACCTATAACCCAGGCAAGAATTCAATGGCAGATACTGCATTTAAGGATATAGAAGAAAATAATGTAGAAATGCAAATTTCAGAAACTATGAAGAGCTTTTCAATCTCATTATAATGTGAGTGAAGTATAAGGGGTTGTACAAGGTGATGCCAACGAAGATGTTACCAATATTTACTCTCCAACATCTCTAAATAATGTAAGAAAGTAGGTTTTTTTGTTTGTATGCTTGTTCTGATTCCATATGTGATGAGACAGATTGCATGAAAATAAATTTTTTAGGTTTTGAAACTGGTTTCAGAAGAGGTTTAAAAACTTAGATGAGACTGAAGCCCTTTCACAAGCTTTCATTAGTACTAAGTATATTTTTTAAAACTATAACTATGAAGGATATATTAAGATGTTGTATTTGGATACATAGTAATATGTATATCAGTTATTTAGTGGTGCATCTTTCAATATTTTCAGTATATCATGTTACAACTTAATAATAGTATGACAGTAAACACTACTCTTGACAGAAAGGGAAAAAATGTTAGACTCAAATTTATATTCATACTTTTTATAATTTTCATTACTGAGGAATCTTTATGCAATTCATGTGGGTAATATATTAAAGATTAATTCTCGAGTAAACTTCTTTGAAAATGACTTTTTTTCTTTACAAAAATGTTTTTCTTTACTAAGGTTTTGAAAGATTTAAAAATAAGATAGATGGACTACTCCAAATTCAAAGTAATGAAAATGATATGACACTAAATGCAACGCATAATGCTGTACTGGATCCTAGATTAAAAAAAAACAGGAAGAGGGCCTCCCCAGTGGCGCAGTGGTTAGGCGCTGTGCTGTAGAGCAGTCCGCAGCTGCCACTCCAGTTGGATGCCAGGGAGATTTCCACATGGTGCTGCAGAAAAAAATAAAATGTGGCATTGAATGTTAAAAAAAAAAACAAACAGAAACAAACAAACATAAAACAACTCTAAACACCTTACTGGCACATTTGGTAATATTTGAATATGTATATTGTGGATTAGGTTATATAACTCTATCAATGTTAATTTTGTTAATTTCTTAGATTTGTAATATTGTTATTAAGAGATGATAAAATAATGTTTCTATTCTTAGAGAATGTACACTGAAGTGTTAAAGGGCAAGTGGGAATCATTTTCTGCTTACTTTCAAATAGTCCAGGAGAAGGGGATAAAAATAGATGAATGATAGATGATAGATATATAGATGAATAGACAGATTAAAGATTAAAAAAAAAGATAGAATGCTTTTATTCTTCCCAAATAGTCTTTCATTTCTTAGGGAACATACTATTATAAAATCTGTAAGGAAAATCTCTTCTATATTTAAATAGCACACACTCCTGGAAGCAGACTACTAGTCTCAATGATGGAGTCTTTAATCAGTGGACAATATTTATAGAAATTGATTAGACATTAAAGTTTACAGTAATCTCAAGTTTATATAAAGTGATAAGAAAAAATACCCCTCTTTAATTGGTATAGGGTGACTCAATTGGAGAACCTTATAAACAGTTTTCTAGAACAAAGGTTGAAGAAGACGATGAACTGATTTGCATTTATACCTTAGATAGGAGAACTTTCACTCTGTGGGGAGTGCTGCATTGGCTCTTTAGAAAATAAAATTAATTTCTATGACTGTCATTTGTAAGTGTTGCAAGTTTCAAGATACAGGGACTCATGATTTTGTGAAAGTAGAAACAGGTAGAAAATAGCCATGATAATGCCTAAAATTCTGAAAATATATAACTGCATACAATAGAGCATTTAAAAATGTATTGGTTATATGAATATCAATTAGTACAGCCAAAAAAAACCCCAAATAATTTTAGTGACTATTCCTTATACTCTAAGTAGCTATCTTAACCATCTCTCTCTCTCTCATGGCATATCATTGGCATATTTTGGGCAAAAAAGTATTTATTTTCCACTGAAGTCTTTTCTACATACAATCTTCAATCTTTTAAAAAAATGCCTTCATTTATAATAAATTCCTTGACACCTCCAATTGACTTTTTTCTGTGAATTAGAATTTGTTTAAATAAGAAATATTCTATAAATGTTGAGGTGCTTCACATGCTAAGAGAAAATACTACATAGAGGACATCTCAATTCTCTTTTTATCTGTAATGTGTGAGGACTTCAGTCCAAATGTTTTCACATGTACTGTCTTTTCTACTTCCTTTAGAATATTCTGACAAATATTTTTATATGACAAAATTCATCAAATGAATTGTTTTATTTTGTAATTCATTTGAATGCTTCACCAAATTCTGTTGCTGCAAAATTTCAAATCCTGTCAATTTCTTTCTATTCCAATGTTCAGTATAAATTCATTTGATTAAACATAAGACTGTCATCATAATTTTTTCCTTGAAAATTAGGACTTCCAAAGTGCAATGATAAAATTAGAAAATTAAAACATTTTTTTTAAATTTATCATTTGTGTGTCCACATTGACATATAATAGTCAATATAATTTGAGATGTATGACATGTTCATTTGGTACACTTTTATATTGCAAAATAACTGCATTTCTCTCCTATCGATTGCCACTTCCATTTTAGAGGTGAGAACATTTAATACCTACTCTCTTAGCAACTTCAAGTATGTAATGCTGTCCTATTAGCTATAAACACCATGACATACACTGGAGACTTAGAAATTATTCACTTATATTTGGAAATATGTACTCTTTGACCCATATGTTGCCATTTTCCCATCCCTTATCCCCATAACTTCCCTTCTAGTCAATGTTTCTAAGAGCTCAACTTGTTTAGATTATATATCATATAAGTGACATACAATTTGAAATCTATATATATATGCATATATATGTAACAGAAATATATATGTAATGGAAATTCCCTAAGAAGAGAGGGCTGGAAGAAAAATATTTGAAGAATTAATGAATAAACTTTTCCTAAATGTGATGAAACAAGCATTTTATGCACCTTTAGGTTTCTCTGAAAATGAAAATTCAAAATCTAAGATAGTTTATTGTGAAAGAAAAATAAAATCAGAATTAGCAATAAAACAAATGAATAATTGTATATTTTAAAATAAACAGTATTGACAAAAACCTGTTCTTTATAGGAGTTGAAATAAAACTTTTCAACCTCTATTTTTCCCCATATATTTCAAATGTATACTTGAACCTATCATTTTCCACTTTCCCTCTGACCTGACTCCTTGGCGGCCTGACCACTTCATGCTCTCATTGGCAGTGGCACCAGTTAGGGCACAACTGGCAGGTTATCGCATGTCAGCAGGTCAGCAGTATCACTTATTCCTGCTACCAGATTTCAAAAGGTGTAAAGTGTCCCCAGCCACTCTTAAATGATGCACTTTATCAGCAAGCACCTGGCATGGCCATGTCACATCAGAAGAGGAAAAATTAATATGAGGCTTCTGTTGCTCTGTGTGTGTGTGTGTGTGTGTGTGTGTGTGTGTGTGTGTGTGCGCGCACGCGCGCACATGACAGATATTACTAGGTAAGATTTAGTGTTAAGTGGAGCCATACCAAACACATCCTGACCTATTTTAATGCAATAATTAACAACAGCAACAACAAAAATTAACAAATGAGTCAGATTTTTCTTTTCTGTTCATTATGTTGTTTCATAAGAAGTCTAGGTTAAATATTTAACTTTGCTTCACATTCTAAAATATATAAGATGAAATTATCTTTTATTTCTCCCAGAGATTGTTAGACATTTTAATCAAATTCTGAAGCTTCTTGTGGTTTTGAAAACTTTGTTAATGTGAATTGACTTCTTTGTGACACAGTACAACATACATTGTTTTGATAGAGGAAAAAGAAATCTATGACCGTATCATATAATAAATATTTAGCTGTTTTACAAATCAAAGATTCAGTTGTTAATAATGAAATATTACAATATTAAAAATAATTTAAAAATAAGAAAATACAAAAATAATTTTACAAATCAGAAAATAGATATCTTGTTTTTGATATCAATATAGCTGTACTTATGTTTTTATAGTTGTTTTTATAGTTTTTATAGATGTTTTTATAGTTGCAAATAGTTTATAGTTGCAAATAAACATGATATGTTCAGGATATTTCAGAGAACTTATCTATAGGTTGGGAAATTTTGTGTCTTATTGTCTTCCTTAGGATTTTTTTTCACCAACTGGAATAATGCAATGTTATAATATTTTATAGAACTAAATTTATCTGAGAGTTACAAAATATTATTTTCTTATTTTTACTTAGTGTAACTCAGAAAATTATTTCGGATATATTCCCAAAAAAGCCGAGAAAAGAAACAAAAATATAAGGTGAAATTTTCATCCCTACTCCACTGACAGTCTAAATGAGGAAAAAGAGTGCATATGTAGAGCCCCGGAAACACATAGCCACATGAAAACTACATTTACAAAGCAAAATGTTAAACGATGACAATTAAAATATTAAACTTAAGTAAATACAGGTTGAGGTTGCCAAGTGGAAGAGATGACAGGTGATACTAATTGTAAAAGACTCCTTTGATAAAGTGAGTTTTAATGATATTTGAGTAAAATTCTTAAATTTAGAGAGTATGTCCATGAACTTTGTTGTGTGTGTTTTTATAACAGTTTCCGATGTCCTTACTCAGTCTTTGGGCATCAGACTGCAGAGAACTATACTGATGGCCCCTACTCCTGATGTTCAACATGCTGATACAGGGGGCATCTTCCCATACAAGTGACTGACAGTAAATGGGCCATGGGCCATAGCTCATACTTACAGAGCTAACACTAGCTGACAGCTACACTTTGGAGGTCAGCCAAAGAAATTAGGAGAAGCAGGTATTATATGGACTTTCTTTTTTCTGAAATAGTGACATAGAATGAAGACATTGAGGAGAGGCTGTTTTTACAACTTTTAGTTGATTAACCTTCACATCATTCAGGAAGTGTTTCTAGGATTACAAAGAGATCATGAAAAAAGGAGAGTCATTTTTATTGTAACAGAAGCTGCACTCATTTTTAGGGACATGCCTTCATTTTATGACATGTCCTAGAAAATATTTTGTGCTTTTTCTCCTTGGATTTTAAAGGCCCCAATCTAGGCATGAGGCAAAAGTATTCCTTGTGTAAAAATAACCTGTTCTGTTTGTTTTAAATATCCATATCATTCATCCCACCAGGTTAGGGTATAATATTCACTATATCACTTTTAGGAAATTTTTTAGGCTACCAGCTTTCACAGCAGGATTGTGTGGTAAGAGATCTTCAGAAGACTTACACTTAATATTTATTGAGAATCTCTTCTACAAAACTGAGGATATATATTGGAAAGAATAATAAACAGGATTATTTTTGATGAAAATTTATCAGGGATAAATATATTTCCATGTCTTCTGACATCTTGGTAATTATGAACATCTTGGCCACTGCTGCTGTCTCAGATACCTCTCTCTCTTCCCATGCCTTTATTCCAGCTATTATTCTTTCCTGTTATCTTGCTCTTTCCACTTCCATTCTGTGACATAGTTTATACTTCTTCCAAAAACCTATTCTAACTTTGTGATTCCACTTGGTTATACCCTTCATCAGTGTCATTTCAGTATCTGTGTGGGTTGTATTATACAGATATCACGTGCTAATGTCTCTACTACTTTCATTCTATTACTCACTATACAAACATTTGTTGAGGCCAGTTCTTTGTTAGGCACTCTGTTCAGGCCTGAGGATATACAGAACCACGGCAGAATGCTTTACTGTTGACCTTGCAGGTCAGAGACAAGACCAAGGGCAGAGGCTTCAGATAGCATGTAACGAAAGTCAGGAGAAGAATACCACTTCTTCTGGTGACAGAGAAGTCAGAAAAGTCCTCATGGCAGAAGCAAAGTGGCCCAGATGACCTTTGAAGTTCAGATAAGCTCAGCCCATGAAAGAGGTTAGGTAAAGAACAGGCATTGCTGAAAGAAGAGTAGTCTGCACCTGGAAAGAGGATCTATGTTAAGGGAGTATAAAACATTTGTGCAATTACCAGTCATTCTGGGTGACAGGGGAGCAGGAAATATGTTAACAAGTGGCAAAAATTCCAGCTAAGAAGATAGACAAGACTGAGATCTCTTTTTCACTTAATCTATCGTTCCAAGTGGCAAGGAATTTGTCTTGAAGTGTTTTTTCAGCCATTTAGAGAGTGAATATTTGTGATTCTGTCATTTGTACTTTAGAATACTTTTTATGCTACAAAGTAGAGGATGGATGTAGATCTCTGAAGGAGAGACTCAAGGATAATTCCTGAGTATTATGTTTGATCAGCAAAGTTGACAACCAGGTGTTCACTGAGATTACTGTATCAAGGAGAAAATGATATTGACATTAATAAAGGTAGAGAGGGCCTCCCTGGTGGAGCAATGGGTTAAGCACAGCACAATGAAGCTATCCAGAGCCACTGCAGCACGAGTTCGATACCCTGGCCAGGGAGATTCCCACATGGCACACAGACCTCTCCTGCCTCGCCCACTGCTCCCCTCAGCAGTGTACTTCAGTCAATCTGTGTGTTCTGCTCCTCACCCTCTCACTGGTGAATCCTCTCACCACCCCACGCCTCTGGCCTACACGCCAGCTTGTATGCATAAATAAATAAATCTCTCTAAAAAAAAAGAAAGGTAAAGAGAGAAAACACTGCTCTCTGCTTTAAATGTACTGAGGTGGAAATGTCTGTAGAATAATGAAGATTAAATAATCAATAGTGATCAAATATGATACCTCTAGAGGGGAAAGGCTAATCTGGGCCAGAGAGTGATTATGAGGAATTCAGAATGTAAATGGAAAATCACTTGAAATGAATAATATCATTCAGCAAGGATTTGCTGTAGTACAAGAAGAGGGTCAAGAATGAAATCCTGGATTTATAAGGAGAAACCCAGTCGAGATTATGACATAAACTAAGATGCAATAAACAAGAACACTAGAAAAAGAAGAGCAGATTATGTTAATTAGTAAGGAAAAGAGAGAGTTCAGAAAGTAGGAATGATCAAGAATGTTAAATATCAAGAGAATGCAAGAAATAGAAGTAATGAAAACATTCAAATTTTAGAATCAGTGAAGATCCCTTTGACAGCAGCAACTAGTGGAGACAGAATGGAAATGAGATTCTGTGTTGAGTAAAAAATGAGAGGTTAGGAGTAAAGAACTGCTTGTGAAGGACTATTGACATAATGGAATGGAAGAAAAAAACATGAAAAAATTACAGTCATTTCATCTCTCTCAAGTTTGGGTATCCTGCTTTTCTATTATATTTCTGGGTGGGTGGGGCCAGGTGAAGGTGTTTGTAACCTAAGTAGACTTAAACCTGTCTTTGATCCAAAAGTTGGGAAAATCATAGTTCTTTAATTCTTAGTTAATAATTGTGCCAACCTCACAGATCATTGTAAAATAATATATCTAAACACTAGATTTTAGTGTTTAACCTTCTTAATGATTATTTAATGCTTATAAAAATGGTGTGATAACTGAGATATTAGATACAGAGTTGATTGATTTTATCCTTGACTTTCTGAGGGAATAAGAAGTCTTAATAATTTATTTATGAGTGTTTATGCAGCTTCTCCCATGTGCTTACTTTGGTATTGGGTGATTTTTGAACCATGATATTGATGAAGCTCAGAAAGCTTAACAACTTGCCAGAATTATACAATTATTAGATGACAGAACTAGAGGTTAAATCGTTGTTTTTTACTTTTTTTTTACAACAATGCTCATAGTGTATCACCTCTCAAAGAAGAGGCAACTATTATCCTACTACCTGTGTTTTATGAATTATTAAGTTTGCAACCTTGTAGGCTATTATTATTAATATGCTGTATTAGTTGAACAGAGATTCTGGCATCAAGGAAGTCTGAATAATCTTGAGCCCAAGTTACCCTTGTCTTTAGCTTCCTCATATTTAAAGGGAGGATAATAATAGTATCTATTAAATAGATCCAAGATGAAGATTAAAGAGCTAATTTATATAAAATTCTTCACAAGACCTGTCATATGCTAAGAAGTAGACATGTTAGATGGTGATAGTGGTAATGGTAGCAGTAATATTAGTTGTAGTTATGTCTTGTGACATTCTTAATTTACCAAAGAAATAACTATCAACACAAGGAAAATACACCTACTCTTTTGCCAAATTCGTGTAATAAAGTCAGTCAACCAGTAAATTCAGCCACAGATAGAATTTGACATGTAACTTTCTCTGCTAATTGAGTTAAATTACTTGCGAAAGTTGAGTTTTTTTCCCTCACAAATACTCAGAATATCATACACCTAATTTATTTCCTTTATTTTCCCTACAAATCACATTTGTAAACTTATTGTTTATATGTGAAATTAAATTACAAAGAATATAGAAAATATCACACAGTATTTTTTAGTCATTTTTAATGTACTGAGTCTGGTTTTTGTGCTTTCCAGTGACAAAGCTATTGATTTTTTTCCTAAGTGTTTAATATTCATTTCATTTCTCATGTGTTTAATCCTCTTCAGTCAGTTCTATTAAAAAAGGATTAAACTTTACTAAACACAACAAATATTTTAAAAATTGTTTTTTTGTTTTCATTAAAAATAACTTAGAAGCTTCCTAGAATAACTTAGAGTTTAAGGAACAAAAACGTGAATGGAATAGTGGGAAATTATCTAAATAATGACATTGAAATCATGTTTATAATGTTTATAAGCCATAGTCACATATACGGGTGACATGGGGAGAAAAGAAAACTCAGATGGTTTATTTAAGGGAAGAAGAGGGAGGTATATTTACACACCTTCCTATAACTGCTTTAGCTAGGGCTATTTTCAATATTTGCTGCAAGTTGAAAGGGTAGGACATACAACACAAAAATAACATGATATCACCTTCTTCCAGTAGGGGCTAACCTGGGAACATGGGGGTCTAATCTAGAACCAGTACCACTGTGCTTTATTTGCTTACTATGTAAACTGAGATGCTTATTTGAATGAGCAAAATTTACTTATGTCTGCTGGCTTTGCTTCTTTATATTGAAAAATGGTATACAGTCTTTTTCAAGTAGCTATGCTGATTCAATACAATAATGTATTTGTCGAAGTCTAATACAGTGCCTGCTCCAAAGATGATGCCTACTCTCCACCACAATTTAATCTTTCTTTATTTTTCCAAAAGATTCTGAAAAAAAAGTAATATTCAGCCATTTGAGATGCTGATGTTCATACAGAGATACTACTCTTGATATCTCTAAATGCCACAAATTAAGCCTGACCAGTTATAATTAAGGATTGGCTTTAGACTGCTTGAAGTAATATTTGAGACTCCTCATTTGATCATCATCATGCTCTACATTGAAAAATTAAAATGTACCTTAGACTTATCACAAGTCAAATCTCCTTTTGGTGTCCAGTTTTACAGTTCATTGCTTCCCCAGCCATAGCGTAAAGGCATGGATTTTCTACAAACACTAAATTTAGTTACATGTAGACCAACAATCCCACTCAGCATGTTTTATTTCTATTAGATAGGAAAACAAAATATGTTCAGTTTAATGGTTTTATATTTCTTATTGGTCAGAGGTACTTAAAACTGAAAGATACTAATCAGTACTGTGTCCCTTTCCCAAACCCACATGTCGGATATTCCTTTGTTCCATGTTTGATTATCACTCCATAGGGCCTATTGCCTTTTCTAAGTCTATTTGAGAAATTTACAGATTTCATGATACTTCACAGAAAATTCCCCCAATGATTTTTTTTGAAGCCTGCTTAAAACTAAAAAGTTATTTTTTCTTTCAAATACTTCTTTTATCTTCATTAGTTGTTATGCTTATTTATTTAGAAATAATATGTCTTAAGTGTATTTACTGTTGGATAAAATGAAATCTCCATGTATTGCTAATATAAACACTCTGCAATTGGTTAATTACAGAGAAACACCTGGAGGTCCTGCTGCTTCTAATTGTCACTGTCCCATGGTAGCTGATAGTCACATACAAAAATAGGAAGCAGCCATCACTTCACATGAGACTAACCATGGAGTCCTAAAGTAAAGGCATTCATTAGCCATCTGTCCAAGGTGAGCTATGCCCAACTCATTTCTGGTATGAATAAAGATCATATTGGTACTGTCATTTATTATTATTCAAAATTCACTGTTATAAAAGAGTTGGAAATATGAGCTGAGTACATATTTTTTTAAATGCCCAGTTTTATCAAAAATCATTTAAATCATTTTAGCAACTTGAAAGTTAAAGAAAAAGGACATTTTAAATAGTGAAATAAAGATTAGCTCTTTAGGAATGAGGATATATATGTTTAATTATTACCACTGAAAAGATGGTTATGACATTAAAGACTTATTAATATACTTGTTAAGATCCAATCTAGAAAATACAGTTGTTGGTGAAATATATTGTCTAAAGGGTTTCAAACTGATATTGAAGCATAATCTAACTACCACAAAAGAGGTAAATTGGCCCAAGTGATAACTTTTATGATAGAAAGAGATTCTACATTTAAAATCCCACACCTTAAATCATATTGAAAAGATTTAAACACTGAGGAATAAGTTTAGTGAAAGAGGTGAAAGACCTTTACAAAATAAATGACAATTCTTTGTTAAAGTAAATACAAAATAAGCAAAGAAATAGAAAGATGTTCTTGTCCGTGGATGGGAAAAAGTAACATTGTTAAAATGGCTATCTTACCCAAATTAATATACAGATTCATGTAATCCTTATAAAATTTCAATGGCATTCTTCAAAGAAAATGCGTTAAACATGCTGAAAATTATATGGAAAGAAAAAAAAAATCCTGCATAGAAGAAACTATACTGAGAAAATAAAATGGAGTTATAATATCCCCAAACTTCAAACTATACTAAAAAGCTATTGTAATCAAAACAATGTGGAACTAGAACAAAAGTAGGCACACAAACTGATGGAACTGAATTGAGAATCCAGAAAAAAACCCATTTTTATAAGACAATGGAACCAGCAGTATGCAATAGAAAAAGACTTTTTAACAAATAGTGTTGGGAAATCTGGACAGTCATATACAAAAAAATGGAGCCAGGCCACTATCTCACACCATACACAAAAATTAGCTAAAACTTGATTTAAAAGATTTGGATGTTTTTAGGAAGTCCTGCATTATAAGTGATTCATAAACTATAATTTTTTCAAAGTTACCATATTTTCCCCTGTATTAATTTGATCCCCTTCAATCAAAACTTTTTTATCTGCTCTCAGTCTGAAAAAGATTCACATATGTAAATATACACTTATATATCTAATACATATGTGTGTCATTTATATTAAATATATGTTATTCATCTATAGACATATGTATGTATACATATGTATATGAATGTGTGTATATGTGTATGTGTCTGTATATAATTTCTGAACTAAGATCAGCTAGGTTGCTTAGTAACAGGCAACATGCTTTAGGTTGTACTTGAGCCTTTTACTTATATAAGCTGTTATAATTAAACATTTCTTGATACTGAGATGTTGTGTTTGTTCTCTTTTCCTCTTTGACTAAAGTTATTCATGTGAAACAAAACCCCCTCCTTAGTTCCAAATTTTAGCTCTCTGAATGTTATCATTCACTTGCTCAAAGAAAAAAAAAATACATGTTTAACATTTGAGCCATTGCAAAAGCTGCACACATCACGCCATCATAAATTATAACACATAATCACAGAGGAAGGGGACCCCGGCACAGAATACGTAAAGCACTGAAACAGAGGTATTGGTTTAAAGCACTTTAAAATTGTCAAAATTTTATCATCAAGTGGAAGCCTGTGGAGCAGAGGGACAAAATGGGGTGTCTGTGAATGGAAACTCCCATGTCGAGATGTGAGATAAGGTGAATGAAACAGGCTTATGAAATAAAGATTCTAATGGAAAAGAGAAACCAGGAAATGAAATGGATAAAAATGAAAACAGTGAAGAGGGCAAGACCTCAACAAAAGATCAGAGAAGAAGAGAAAATACATAAACATGATCTGGGAAACCCTGAAAGGAAACAGACGCTACCAGAAGATGGGCTGAGGTTTTCTTTCTTCTCACTTCTTTCATGTGAGAGATGACAGTTAGTGTTATTTCTCAAGGACAGTGATAAAAAAGAAATTGCAGAGGGGAGCTGCATCCTGCAGAGAGCAGAAGAGTTTTACTAACCGTCCTCTATGTGTAAGCATTACATAAACAGACAAAAATATCATCACCAGTCCTTCATGGTTTTAGATAAAGTGCAAAACTTGAAGACTGCAAACAGAAAACAAGTGAAAAGACACAAAAAACAAAAACAAAAACAAAACACCTAACAAGATCTCTAGATCAGCAATGGCATCTAGAAAACTTACGCATATGAAAAGGCATTGCCCTTGACAGTGATGTAGTAAGATTTTGCCAGACCTCAAGGGAGAGATAATCAATCCTCATGTGATCAACAACATAAATGAACTCAGGCAAATTCCTGCATATATTTCCACAGGTATCACTTAGCTTCCTTGTGCATTCTATAGAAAATAAATGTTATCAGCTATCTTCCTTGGTTCTGCTGAACTCAGGCAAGCACACATAGGTCAGCCTTAGCACAGTGGAGGCTCCTCCTACAGAATTGGGGAGAAGTGGACATGTGACAGAGACAACAGTGATCACATACACATTTGTTGGCATGATGAGATTTGATTTTTAAGATCTATCTATCTATCTATGTAAAGGATATAAAATGAAATTGTTTCTCCCTTTTTTTCACATTTCTTTCTCTCTCTAGTTTCATCTCTTCTTAAAATTTGTCCCTACTCATTAGCTTATTTCCCCAGGAGACAAGCATTCATGATCAATAATCAAAATTGTTTTCCTAATTCTGTAATAGTATCTTTAATAAAATGGTCTTTTATTAAAATAAAATTTATAAAATGGAGTTCTACTGTTGGAATCTTTAGTCACTTCAGAGATTTTGTATGTCTCTAGTAAATCTCTTGAAAGCTATAAATTGCTTCATTGACCCTATGTGTGTGTGTGTTGTTATTTACAAATGTTTTAAAGTAAAAATGAATTGCTATAAGAAATTATTGGAATCAAAATAGGCCACCACATGACTTTCATAGCAACAATATGTGTTGTAGGCATTAGAGTAGTTAGCATTTGAACCTATAAATTATAACCATAATTTACATGTTTAATTCTAATCTTCCTCGATTTCAAGAGAAATTTTCATCAGAGATAGAGGGACTTTTTATGTATGTAAGATTGGGTGTTGATTCCTGGAAAACCTTATATAAGTGTAGATTTTTATTGACATGCTTAGTCGGGGGCAAAACTAATATTTGTTACTACTATTGTCAAATTATGTTAGCCTCTCCTTGCCTCTTGAAAAAACTCCGCATTATTAGATGGTCACAGGCTGTTGACTAAATAAATGCTTCAGGCAGGAAGCCAGAGAAGGAAGGCAGATTACTTATTCCAAACCAAAACTTAGTCATGAAGTCTTAATTCATTTTTTTACCCCCGAAAAGCTTTTACCTATTCCTGGAAAGTTGATTGATTAATTGGTGTTATTTTGACAGCGCTATATATGTCAAAGACCTCTCCAGAAAACACAGATTAAGAGGAATTGTTTCAATCAAAATGGAGGGTCTCATAATGTTCAATGTCCACACAAATACTTACATATTCTCTCCTTACAGAATTAATGAAGGAAATCACCAAATTTTTTAATGCAATGCTGGAAAAAAAAACACAATTAATATTCATTAGTATCAGAAAAGCCCCTAGAATATCATGTGACAGTCTTCCACATATAAAGATGTACATATACATATAAACACACACACTGCTTTAATTTAATTACAGTTGTTAGCTTGTGATTAGCAGTGCTTATTAGAGTGAACTCACATGGACAGGGTTCAAAAGAAAACAAAATTATAGAAAAAGAATATAAAGGTAGATATTATGATTCAAAAGATTGCACTTCTGTGGATGTATCACTGTTGCAATTCTAGAAAGTTTGGAAAAAATCAAGTGAAATTTTCCAGTTGATAGAATAAAATTTGGTTGTACTATAGATAAGCTAAGAGAGATTTTTGAGGGTCTCATGTCCCTCCAGAACCTCCAAGAAAAAGTCAACATAATTACATCAATTTACATTTTCAGTCACAGGGTTGAAGTTGTGAAAATACTTTACTTTTTTAATGGTTAGTTTGTATATTGGTTAGTTTGTATATTTCTGTGCTATCCAAGAAATTAATACAGATTGTCATACACTTGAGCCAAAACACTAAGAGCTATCAAAAAGACTCTCATGTTGTCATATTTGTTAGGAAACTCTGGGGCAAGGGGTACAAAAAGACAAGCATTTAATTTTTGACTTTTCAAAACTTATTGTCAGTAATTTGGTGGGAAATGCCAGTCTCGGGGCAGTGCTGTGCTTCCCTGTGCAGTGCAAGTTTTCCCCATTCAGTTCATAGCGCTCTTATATCTGTGCAAAGCATGAGCTATGTTACTAAGGAAATGGCCATTATCCTTTCTGTATTTCTATTTGGCTTTCACCTGCTGCTCTTATCTGTGTATAGCATGTTTGCTTTCCCACATATCTGCATTCAAGAGATACCTTTTAGTTTTCTTTGAACTAGTGTGAACTGGAAAATGTACTTAGCATTAAGCATTTGAACTTCACTCTTCTTTCAGAACATTTTATTCTCTGAAATCAGTTTACATTCTGCTTGTATCAAGTACAAGTCACTACAGCATCTTGCGTGATTTTGTGACTATAATGGGAACCCAAGGAAAGGCTGAGTTTGTTCTTTAGCTCTTGTAATAGAACTCTCCATACACAATATCTTAACAGAGGAAATAAGGAAAAAGAAAGGCAAATATTGCCATGATGTAAATAATATTTTCACTGATTAAACATTTTGGTGTAGTATGGGGGAATCAAGACTAAAATTCATGCCTTTAAGGACAATGTCGTTTATATGGTATAATCTATTTTAATTAGCTTCTTGGGGTTGTATTAGATTCAGTAGGGCTGCCATACCAAAGTAACACAAATTGGATGACTTAGAATAGAAATGTTTTCTCTAACAGTTTTGGAGGTTAAAGTCTGAAATCAAGATATCAGCAGGGCCATCTTCTCAGATGCCTCTAGTGAAGATCCTTTGTTGTCTTTCCAACTTCTGGTAGTTCAGTCCTTCTTTGGCTTGTGACAGCATAACTCCAACATGTCTCTGTCTTTACCTAGGATTCTCTACTCATTTGATTATATCATATTATAAGGACATCCAACATATAGAATTCCAGTCCATCATCCTCCCAGATGACTCCATTTTAACTAATTTAATCTACAATGGTTATTTCTAAAGAAGTTCATCGGGTTAGGACTTCAATATATCTGTAGCACTAAGTAAACATGTGTGAAAGAAAGCACAAAATTAATGGCCCAGAGAAGTATCTGCATAGATTGTGGCAAAAAAAAAAAAAATTGTCTTATGACAAGCTTGGTTGCAGTATATCTAGCATCTACTGGAATGAATTCTCATTGCCTTGAACAATTGATAAGATGTGTACATAAAAGGATTTGTGGTAGAAGTTAGGTAGAATATCCTCACTCAGAAGGCTTAAATGACTTCATCTTATCTGGTAATATGTCCCCTGATATTAGTGTAAGCATAACATTTCAAAATTAGCAAGAAGAAAGATTAATACTCATTTGTTATTCCGTCTAGAAATACACATAGTTTGTCCTTTCCAGGAATTATACAGAGGACAAAAAATAACTGGCTTGTTCCAGTAATTTTGTTGCTTTTGTCTTCTTAAGACTTGATATCATTCTTGTACATCCTTAACTATGTAGAAGAGCAATGGTTAATGTTCAGCTTTTACAAATCAAATCCCTTTCCACTATAAAAACTTTATCAGTATATTATTTAATGTCTATGTCGTCAAAGAACCAATTGCACCAACATGTTTTTTCTTTTCCGTACAATATTATAAAATCCAACCTATTCATTAAAAAAAGGGAAGGAGCAAAGTTTTACTGTGAGAATAGCATATTCACAGATGGATATTTCAACATATGAATTTTGACAGAATTTTTCAAAACTACTTAAAATAATCCGTTCATTCATCAAACACTTATATACTGAAATTTACTGCATGCCAGCCTTTGGTGATTTTTGATAGTTCCCTGAATAAAACAGACGGAAATTCTCACTCTCAGGATTTATGGTCTAGTCAAGAATGGACAAAAATTTATATTAATGTATAAATATAAATTTACATATATGTATACATATATATAATCAGAAACAGCAAAATCAATTTAAATTTAAAAATATTCCATGTGTACCGTCTGCTAAATAGTTAGAATGTTTTAAAATTTTGATCTGGAAATTTTCTTCAATATTTGAAAACTATAAGTTGCATTTTTATAATTCCCATTGAAATACTAATATTTCATAAATGTTAATAATGTAAAATATTCTGATAATAATAATGTCATATATATCTGAGTTCTTTTTTGTTATTTCTACTTCTCTCTTCCTGTAAATGTATTTTTCATAGTTGCAATTGCAATAATTATAAAGCTGTGAGCTGTGATTTTTAATTATTTTGCTTAAATTATTTAATAAAATGTTGCCCTGATCTTTTCTTTCTTTTTTTTTTTAAGATTTTATTTATTTATACATACAAGCTGGGGTACAGGCCAGAAATGTGGGGTGGCTAGAGGGTTCACCAGAGACAGAGCGGGGAGCAGAACAGGCAGATCAGAAATACACTGCTGAGGGGAGCAGCTGGCGAGGCAGGAGAGGTCTGCCGCACCTTGTGGGAATCTCCCCCCCTGGGCGTCGAACTCACATCGCTGCTGCTGACAGCTCCACAGCACAGCGCTGAACTGCTGCACCACCAGGGAGGCCCTGATCTTTTCTTTTTTTATCTTTTTCTAAAGTACTTGATTGAGGCAACATTACTTGATAACACTATGAAGTCAATTGGACCCCCTCCCCTCTTTGCTTGTGCCTCCCTTTTCTCCCCTGCTAGTGGCCTCAGTTGTTCCATCAGATTTCAAGAGTTTGTTTCTACACTGGCTTTTTTTTCCATATTGCCGACTTTATTAATTTGTGGTTACTCAATCTATTACATAACTATGACTTAATGTGTCCATTTAATTTTTTAATATTTAGTTTTTTAAAGCCATTGTTTTTTCTGACTTTTTTCACATTATGTTTATTGAAGGAAAGCAGGTTTACATCATTGTAACTGCTTTGGGCAAAGTCAGTTTAAACTTCAACAAATGTATATTTTCACACCCTGAAATAAAGTATTAAAAAAAGCCTGTTGCATAAGTTATATTAATTTTTTTCTTTTGAATTTCTCCCTTACAATGAGATAAGAAATTTCTTGGAATAGGGTTGGAATACTTTATGGCTCTATTAACATATTGAAAAATAACCATTCAAAAATTTCACTTCAAATGATCTCCAAATTTATGATTTTCATCTATCACAGCACCTGTCAATCATTCAGCACACATTTCTATGTGTGTGACATGTCTGAGAACCACTTTCCTCATTAGATGAATTGATTGGTTAACATTGTAAACAGTTTAATTGATCTGAGCCAGATGTGTTATATGTTTTATTATTCATGATAATACAATTTTATTCTTATAAAATGTTTGTTATGATAAGTATTTTCTAATTGGAAAGAATTCCTTCATAGGTAGCCAGACACTGAGCAATATCTTTGCCCATTTCTCTTGTGCAAATATAAACAGCTCATAACCATTGAGGGGATGATACTGATGGTAATGGCTACTATGGGCAAAATTTAAACTGTGAAATTAGCTAGGGAATGATG
This sequence comes from Scalopus aquaticus, assembly GCA_004024925.1. Lineage (NCBI taxonomy): Eukaryota > Metazoa > Chordata > Mammalia > Eulipotyphla > Talpidae > Scalopus > Scalopus aquaticus. The sequence goes on from PVIJ01000540.1 coordinate 27,951, forward strand.
TTTCCTGTTTCTTTCCATTTCTTTTCCAATTTGATTTTACTATTGCTAAGAATCTTTTATTAACCAATCATTAAAAGTAACCCCTTAATCTATTTGTCAAGTGAAACAGAGGATTGGGAAGGAAAGTCAGAGAAGACTTCCACTATTTTACACATTGAAAAAGTAAATAGACGCCTCATAAAATTATTAGATATCAAAACTTCTTGCAAGACAAACCTGGACATACCATATTTTATAGTTTATAGAGTTGTATAATTATAAAAAATGATTTAATGGGTGTATAATAATCTTTCGCCTTCAGAAAAAAAGTTAATAAAAAGTTAAAATGAAGCACATTAAATTTAAAATTACATCCAGTTAGAAAGGCAAGATTTTTGTGTGGAATGATATTGTGCCATATACTTGATTCACAGTATAAGTAAAATTATATTTATTGCATTTGCAGATGAGTGACACATAAAAACAAGATGAATTTCTTGTTTTACTTTAAAATGATTTATTTTTGTATTTCTAAGAAAATGCATAAATTTTGCTGATAGACATGTTAAATGTTTAACCTGAAACATTCTTGGCCCATATATTAAATAGGAGTTCCAAAATGTAGATACTCACTTTGTGAAGACAAAAGGCAATTACCTTCAAGTCATCATGGTTGCTATTCTTTGTATCTTTCATCAATTCTATTATTTATAACTGCAAAACCTTGAGGTCGGTCCCTGAGTTTCTATTTTTCTTCTCATGCTAATGATTTGTAGTATTAGTGCAGGGCACTGATTCTGTAATGCTGAGCTATTCCACTTATGGCAGACAAGGGGGTTAGGGGATAATTTTTAAAATGCCCTTTACTTTCAAAATTCACATTGTGGAAATGACACCTCTAGTGTTATAACTGTGCAGCTTGTACTGTGTTGCATAAAATGTTCTCCCAAGTGGACAAGGTCATTTGCTTTTGAGAGTAATTCTCATGCTTTGTGTTCAATTTAGGTTGAAAATATTATTCCTATCTTTGCAATCTGGGTCTTGGAATTCTATTAGGTAATGTAACATTTTATATTTTGAAGTTAAAGCTTATTTCACATATTTCCTGAGGAAGTAAATACACCAGACATTTATCAGTAGATACCTCATCATTTAATCATTGTGATGCTAATTGTGTTAATATCGGAAGTACACAAACTTGCTATAAAATAATGTATGCTTCTTTATAATCTGGGATATTTTCAATCTAAATTATATAATTATAAACTTATCTTTCACATTCTATTTCTTCAAGATATTAAATTTAAGTTTGCAAGAAACTTGCCCATAATAGTGGGGAGAAAGAATCTTCCAGGAAGAGAGAACTGCATTTGTAAAAGCCGATGATTCCATGAAATTCTATTTAATAATATAGGGTTATCTTTGTCAGCCCTATAGATGTGGGATAGTGATCTCTATATTGGCTGAATTAATAGATATAGAGATCACTATTGTATCCTGCCGAACTCCTACTACTTTTTTCAGGCTTCCTTTATTTAAAAAAAGAAAAAAATTAAGTCAGCTTCCCTAGTGTTAAAATCCTCACATCGAATTCATCTTCACCGCAGTTCCTTGTTAAATACAATTCTTTCCCTGTTTAGTTCTGTGATGTTACAAGTCATGTCTATCCTGCTTGTCATGACATCTTCAGCACCTACCACTGTGGTTTGAATCATTTGCAAACAAAAGGTCTGGACTGAAACTGTTTGTGTCTATATCCTGGTTGAGCTATTTAACAATCCTTTGACTTGTCCAGGCAGCTTAGTCCATTTGTGCCTTAGTTTCCTCATCTTCACATTGAAGTTAAAAATAGTATTTGCTTAATAGAGTGTTTGTGAAAATTAAATTATGGAGTGCTTGTACAAACTTAGAATAGTACCTGTTTGGCACATTATAAAACTATAACAAATGGTAGCTATTAATATGACTACTGCTATCATTTTATGAATATTCATTAGCTGAATGCTGAATCATATGCAATAAGAAATTGTATGCAGAGGATATGGATATATTGATAAAAATAAAGTATTTTAATAAAAATATTGGACAAAAACAAAGTCATCCCTTTGCCAAATGCTTTACAGCTGAAATTATTATTATCATAACACAGAAAAGTTAATTCATTTATCAGGGTCATGGTGTGAAACTCTTCTATCTTCAAGGCTTATCACTAAATTGTATCATCCAAAGTTAGAGTTTACTGTCTTTATAAGGACACTTTGTAATGCTAACTTAAAATTTTTTCCAAACTAAAAATATTCTGGGAATGCTTACTGGTGTAGAATTTTATGTTTGTTTTTCTCTCACCATTATCCTTTTCATTTGCTTGTCCCTTTTGTTCTCTCTTAATCTGATTCCCAAGGATGTTTATTGATGTCCACTGATTTTTAAAGCATTGCATTTTTAAATTTTAGGCCATGTAAATGTCTAATTGTGTTTATCATTATTTTCAAATTCCTTCCATTTTGTTTCATCCTTTTTCACAGATATATAACACTCCATGGTGTGGCTATACCACATCTTCTTGAGCCATCATTTGTTGATGGGCATTAACACTGCTTCCATTCTCTAGCTATTGTAAGTAGTGCTGCTGTGAATTTGGTGGAACATGTAACACTTTGCATTCATGGTTTCATATCCTTTGGGTATATACCCAAGAATGATTTTGCAGTTGGGGGCATATCTTTTCTAGTTTTTTAAGGGAAATTCAGTTTGCTTTCCACAATGCTTTTACCAGTTTATAGTCCCACCAACAGAGTAGTAAGTTTCCTTTTTCTTCACATCCTCTTCATTACTTGTTTTTGGAGGTCTTTTTAATATGTGTCATTCTCACAGGTACGAAATGGTAGCTCACTGTGGCTTTAATCTGTATCTCTCTTATTAGAAGCGACAATAAACAATATTCATGTCTTTTGGCCTTTTAGATATCTTCTTTGGTGAACTGCCTGCTTTCTGCTGTCCACTTATTAATTAGGCTATTTACTTTTTTATTGCTGAATTGTATGAGTGTTTTAAATATCTTGGATATTACTCCCCTATCAGTTACATATATTGTGTAAATAATTTCCCCTATTTAATAAGTTGTCTTTTCTTGTATTTTCTCTCACCGTATAGAAGCTATTTAACTGAAGTTATCCCAGTTGCTTATTTTTGTTTTTAAATATTCTTGCTACGAGGCTCAAGTCACCCAAAAAATTGTTGGGGTATTATAGATATGTAGAAAACACTATAAATGAGATGGGAGGCAGTAGAAGGACATTGACATTGACCGAGTTTATGTATATTTCTTTTATCCGCATTATATGGAGATCTGAAATCCTCTATGTATACAACGAAACTTTGCATTTACCTCCCAGTCAGTTGGTTTTCATATTACTTCGAATTATTTGGGGATTTGTCAGTGGTCCAATCTCAAGCTGTCTAATATCTAATAGTTTTTAAATCTGGAAGTATAAAAAAAGAACAATGTATTAAAAACAATATATTTCAAAATACATCAGAAAATTGCCCAATTAAAAATAAGTTTTTGTAGTTTCTATAGTTTATCTACTGTAAATAGTACTGCAATATACATACGATTCATATTTCACTTTGAATTAATGTTTTTGCATTCTTTGGGTAGATTCCTAGAGGTAGATTTCTGGGTCACATGGAAGATCCATTTTTAAACCTTTGAGAAACCTCAATACTGCTTTCTATAAGGGCTGGACCAGTCTATATGCTCCTAATGGTGTAAAATTAAAATAAAATAACTTAAAAGAATTACATTGTTGTATATAGTAAAATTATATTCAGATTAAACCAAATCATCTGAAATTTTTATAATGAGTTTGAATAGCTCATGCTTGGTCTGAACCTTTGGTCTTAAATTATTAGTAAACATTGAAAAATGTTTAACAACTTTATGAAACTCATTTCTGTGACTATTATAGAAATGTTTCAGCAGCTGTATCATATCACATAGAGATATCAGGACATTATCAAGACTACCAGTGATTCTTGAATAATTAATTTTTGCCTTATGGACACTGTGAATCATGTAAATAATTCATGGATCCCTTTTGGGTTGGCTGCTATGAAGCTCAAAAGCAAATTTGTAGCCCACATTTTTGCTGTTTTGCAAGACTTTATGATATATCTTTTGTGTATGCTCCTTATCTTACTTCATCTTAGTTTTTTCGACTTCTTTTGTCCCTTTCACATTCTCATCATCTAATAAAAAAGAAAAAAATGTTTTGAGCTTGGTTGCTTCATTTTCTCATGTAAATCTGGAATAAAATGAGGTAGGAATAAACAATGTGGAATTACAACTAAAATGTTGTCAAGGGTGAATTAAGAGCACTGCAGATGAGGGGGCCTCCTTGGTGGCACAGGGGTTAAAGTCTCATTGTTATCAAGGTATGGTTAGTCACTGTGGCATAAGTTTGATCCCCCATCAGGGAGCTAACCCAGATGGCACAACAGAACTCTCTTGTCTCCCCTACTGCTCCCCTCAGCAGTGTATTTCAGCAGATCTATCTGTTCTGCTCCCCACTCTGTCTCTGATGAATACTCTCACCTCTCCCCACCCCCTGCACCTTTGGCCTACATCCCAATACTTGTATGCATAAATAAATAAAAATAAATCTTTAAAAAAAAAGAGCATTATAATGATATTGGTCTAAATCATTGGACTAAAGCTTCTCATTCATTGTTGTAAGTTTATTTGTTAAAAACCTTGAATATGAACTATTATATAATTATTATCACATGCACAGTTTGGTTCCACTGGTAAAATTTGAGTTCATTTCAATCTCTATATGCTCAAATGAGCTACATTTTATGCTCAGTTTTGTTGTTGTATTTCATTAAATTAGAGAATTTGACATATCTGTCTTCACTCTAAGACAAAGGTCAATCATTCTCCTGGATGTAGAATCACTCAATTAATATATATATGCTATTAAACATGTACTTTAAGGCCTTATTGATCTTTTCAAGTTTTTCCTAAAATAGGTGTTGCTACTTGCCTAGACTGATTCTCACTTAAAATTACTAGAAACTTGACATTTCAATTCTATTTTTACAATGACATTTTAGAGGATGCCTATAAAAGCAAAAACAAACAAGCAACACACTGAGACATCTAAAGGGATACAAAACCCCTCTCCTGCATTCCATGAAGATTCCCTTGCTCAGTTTCACTTCTTTAGCTCTTCTTTTAGAATCTTCATTTTGAACTCAACTAAGTTTTGGGGCATGATAAAGACAATGGCTATATTTCATATAATCTTTTTCTCTCCTTGCATTCTTATACAGTGATATAATGGTCTGTCTACCTTTCTAAATGTCATACTAATTGGCAGCAATATTCCATCAGTTTAAAAGTATTTCAGGGCCTCCCCAGTGGCGCAGCGGTTGGGCGCTGCGCTGTGGAGCTGTCAGCTGTGGAGCTGTCAGCAGCGGCGACGTGAGTTCAACGCCCGGCCAGGGAGAATCCCACATGGCGCAGCAGACCTCTCCTGCCTTGCTCGCTGCTCCCCACAGCAGTGGATTTCTGATCTGTCTGTTCTGCTACCCGCTCTGTCTCTGGTGAACCCTCTCGCCACCCCACGCCTCTAGCCTGTATCCCAGCTTGTATGTATAAATAAAAAATAAATCTTAAAAAAAAATAAAAATAAAAAAAATAAATGAAAGTATTTCAATTTGAGGTTACTATAATTCTGTATGTATACATGATAAGATCACTCATAATCTTAAAAACTCTTATTTCCTGCTTCTTAACACAACCGTGAAGTGTGTTGAGTAATTTATTTTTCCCCTACTTCATGATTTTTCCTTGTTAGTTTTAATATTCAGCCATATAAAAAATTAGTAATAGAAAACACTTGAAATAACCTTAATTTAAAACATGTACTTCATTTAAGTAAGAATAGTTACATTTATGAAACTTTTATGCATTTGAAAATATACTAAGCACTGATTGTGTTTTGTACAGTGAAGATACAAAATAAATATTATATAATTTTCTGACCCCTTAGAGTTAATAATTTACTAGAGGAAACAGTGGAATCACTGTAAATAAATAATTCTAATTTAACATAATAGGAAAGAATTATGTACAAATTTTTATATGAACATAAATGAATTAGAGATAAATTAGTCTTGTCTGCTATGAAGAAAAAGTAAAATATATAATATCTGGAGAATCAGAAAAACATTGACCTTACTGAGAGGAAGAAGGATGTATTGCAAGCATAAGTAAAGAACATTTCACTCACTATTAAGAATGCCTTATAAGAGATGCTTCATATTAAATGCTGTCAGAGAAATACAAATTAAAAAATAATAAATTACTACTACATACCTATTAGAATAGCCAAAATTCCTAATACTGATGACACTAAATGCTGACTATGGAAATGCAAAATAATGCAAAAATTTTGGAAGATAGTTTGGCAGTCTCTTCAAAACTAAATTTAATCTAGCAATCAAGCTCCTTGGACATTGAAACCTAAAGACATTGAAAATATATACCTACATAAAATATTGTACATTCATTTTTATAGTAGTTTTATTCAAAATTATCAAAAGTTGGATTCAGCCAAGATGTCCTTCACTATAGGTGAAAGGATAAATAAATGGTGGTACATCCAGACAGTAGGGTGTTAGTCAATGCAAAAAAGAAATGAGCTATGGAGTCATGAAAAGATATACAGGAAACTGAAATGCATATTAAAAATGAAGGAAGTCAAAATGAAAAGTAGATAAACTCTGATTCCAATCATATGACACTTTGGAATAGATAAAGGTATGGTTTGCCAAGCGTCAGGAGAGAATGGATGAATAAGCAGATCACAGGGGTTTTTACGGCACTGAAATTACTCTGTAGGTATTTATAATACGTATCATTATATATTTTTCCAAAACCATAGAAAGTACACAGAAACTCTAATGTAAGCCAGGACTCTGGGTTATAATGACATATCAGTGCGGGCCAGTCAGTTGTAACCAACGTGTTACTCTGATGGGGGATATTGATAATGGGAGAGACTATGCATGTGTAGAAAAGGTGAACACTGTACTTTTTGCTCAATTTTTCTGTGAACCCAAAACTTCTCTCAAAGAATATAGTCCATTACGAAAAATAATGGCCTGCATTTTATGAAAAAAGGAGGTTTATTAATATTTTTAAACAAGGCACAATAGGTGGATAAAATTGCTTAATCGATATAGAATACTAAAGAAGGAAAAAACTCTCAAAAACTCATTGTCCAATATTCATTAAAATGAGGTTCTCAGTATTGGGAAATTTTCAGGCAATTTCTTTCCTCTAATCTTTAGAATTGAGACTAAACAGTTTACAAAATAAGCAGGATGTAAAATTTCTATGTTCATGTTTATAGATAAGCATACTTTATAACTTGGCAAAATTCTTCAAACAATAGTCTTCAATCAGGTATCATATCTGAAAATGAGTATGAGACACTGAATAAATGCATGGCATTCAATCATTTTATTTACTTTATAAATCTGCAATATAGAGTTTTGATGCTTACCATCTATTTATAAATTAGGAAGCTTGACAAATTTCCCTTTGTTAAACTTTGATTTGCCTCTGTTGAACTCCTTGCATTTCTGAGATCAGATATCTAAGTGAGAGAGTTGAACTGTCAATAAATAGTTTGATTAGTCTTAAAAAAATGTAATCTTTTTATTTTTTGCTATAATGGCGTTAGCTATTTATTGCAAATGGCACCTTTGGTTTTCAGTCACTTTCTATGGAAATCACACATTTTTCGGAAATACCTGTAGATGAGCTCCCTCAACCATAGACCCACCTGATAACTGAAGTTCTATGTGACTTGCTCGCATCTTTCAGGTACACCTGATTTCCAACTATAGAATATTGAGTAGAGATAATGTGTGCAGAGAAATCTATTTTAGAAGAAAGCCATATGGGGAAGAAAAAGAAGGAAAAAATTCTTATAAGGGTGATGTAGCATCCTGTGGCATGGCTCACAGTAGTGTGAAAGGAGCACCATATGCCATATGCCGACTGTTAACCATTTATATTAATTAATGTGTACAAGAAAGAAAAGTCACCTCTGTCACTCAATAATATGGGTATGAAATTTGTGCAGTGTTGTATTTGCTAAGTGAACAATGTACTTTCCATAAATGAAAGGTAGACTATTCATTATCCTAAATACAAATCTTTGAAGGATCATAGTCTTCATGTTGCGTCTGATTTTGTGGATTTACTTTCAGACACAAAAACATGAGAGTTCAAGTTTCTTCCCAAACAGTACTCTTTGAATCAAAAGAATCGATGGCTAGAATTTTGATACATTTTTTTCTTCATAGTTGAGTTTTCTCAGTTTTTTTTTTTTTTTTCCTCCTCAATGAACTGACTTTGGACTTAAACTCTGGCTGTAAACGGTCTGCAGTTCTCATTAGCTGAACCATCTGCTCCTGCAGGAACCTTCCATGTTTGTGTCTGATAGACCGCCTTGAATATATCTGTTTTTGTTTCATATATCAGATATGCAAGCAAGTGTATCGTCATAGTTTTGTTTACTGCTAATTTTTTTCCTTGTGGGACACCATAAATGCCACAGAAATTATATATATGTGTGTACATATATATACACACACACACATATACTGTAATTAAATCTATCTGACTTCTTTGGAATCTAGCTAATGGATAGCATTAATTTCTTTAATTTTCAACTCAGTTTTTCTTTGTTTCTTTATTTTAATAGGAAGTATGTATTCAGGTACAACGTAGTCCTATCTAAAATATATGTTCCAATTATTCCAATCTTAGCAGTATAGTTCATATTATTCTATTTAGATAGCATATTTTGAGGCATTAAATTTTGTTAAAATTGAGAATCATGACAGACACTGATTCTTTCCTTACTATTTTCCAGCAAAGAAGTAATTTTCTGGCGTGCGGTAGAATTTTAGAGCAAGAGAATGCTTTCTTGCGCTGTAATGGAAAGACTTGAACTCATGCTGGTCAATCACTTTTATTTGATCTCCGCTTGCTGTCTTTAGCACAGATGATCTTAAATCTTCTCTTTGGACTTTTCAAGGTTGTTCACGTGGCCTCCTTTCTGAAACCTTCCTTTCTGTTTACCAAGTTGCGATGTTACTTTTTTTTTTCTGCAAAAGTTAAAATTATGGCTTTATTGACTATGAGTTGAGGAAGTTTATATTTTCCTCTTTTTTTTTTTTATTTTCCTGAGGACAACAATTGATCAGAGAAGCAGAAAATGATGTTCTAGTTCTTTTTGTCCTGATTGTTCAAATGGGCAATTTCTGTAATCTTGGACTTTGGCTGTCAGTACTATTGATTGCTTCAAAATGACTGTTGGATAGAAGTTGCAACATAGGTCAATGCAGAACTATTTCTTAACCTGAATTTAGCAATCTTGTTTTGAGTTTGGCAGTGGAATTGAAAGACATCCCTAGCCTGCCTTAGAAGGTAAGACTTACAAATCATTGGTTTGTTCTAACAAAGGGATATAACATTTTTATTAACTTGTAGTAAAGATAAATATGTTGAATTGGAAATGATCCTGGCATGACTATACTCTATAATGTTAAACTGTAATACAGAAAAGAAGTCAGCAGAACAAATTTGCTTATCATTGCTTATATTATAAATTCCTTTGTGCAAGTGATTTACTGTGACTTTTGCTATTTATGCTCATTCAGTTTCCAAGTGTCTGGAACTTGGAATGCTTCTGATGAGTCACATTAAGCATTCTCCTACTCTGGGACAGCAAAGATGTAACAGCACACTTAATTGCACTCATTTAACCATTAAGTCTCGTTTCCAAGGACTCTGCCAGTTGTCAGGTGCACTATATTACAGTCCCACATGGCATGTGACATCTTTGCTATTTGCTGCATCTGGTTAGAGCCCTCTAGTAAATGCTCATATCTAAGCTATGAAAAAGTCCAGGTAGAAGACAATGATGCACAAGTTAATGATTATAAAGCCTTAAAAAAATAACACTAGAGGATATCTCATATCTGATGAGACAGGACACATTTCATAATCAAATGAGTACAGTCACATTCCATAGTTGATTTAATTGATTGATTTTAGAAATATGGGTACTGACCATTTTTCAAATCATTGTTTTTAAAGCAGCTAATAAATATAAATGATTCTGCTAATGTTACAAATTCTTAAAGTAAATATATCTGATCATATTTCACAAAAGTTGGGTTAATGAATTAGTGGATTTAAATCACTGGCATTTTACTAGTAGAAAGAGATCATTTAACACATTTTTCCATCTTGCTAATGAGAAGATGCTTAAGTTTGTCCAAATAGTCAATAAAGCTTCATGGGGGTTGCTTTTAATTTTTATTCTCAAATTAATATTATAGTTATTGTTTTTATAAGTAAGATAAAAGAAAATAAAAATACGGTAGCCATATATAGAATATATGGCTATTTTTTTCTCTGTATATAATTTTATTCAGAGAAATCTGTTATCTAAACAATTTAAATTATTAAAATACTTAATGACAAGAAATTTGTGTGTGTGGCAGACTTGTTAAAAGACTATAATTTCTAATTCATTTTTTTTTCCTACTTGTTACTCTTTTAAGTGATTTTGGGAAAACACTCAAATTAGGTGGAGAATGGAAAAAATGAGCATTGTATACAGTTTTGAAGAAAGATTAGGCTTAAGTGAAGGCTTCTTGACAGCCAGCTGTTTTCCATCTTCATCAAGGAAAGGAGAAGAAGAAAAGGTTTAAGTTGCAATGAGAGGAATTAAAGCTAAATAACACAGGCAAATGTAAAATGTAAGAACCACCAACTGGAGTAAATCTTGGATTTTTTTTTCCTGAAAATAACTCTCATCCTCGTTTGCTTTAATGTTAATATCAATATATTCTATATAACACTAAGCACATTAATATAATATTTAATCAACCTTATGATGAAATTGAGGGAAACTAGTTGATTCATTAACAATACAAGGTAGGATACAAAGCCTTTTAGAAAGAACACTCAGTTTAATATGCCACCTACTTTCATACCAGCAGAAAATTGGGTTTTAGTAAAGTTATTTTTAAGTCTCCATTAAAGGGTGATGAGGTTTTCAAGGAGTTTTAGAACCTATAGCAAAAAAATAGCACCCATGTTATTATAAAAATATATATTTAAATTCCATCCATTACAAAAGTGCTAGAACACTTCAAATTGAATGTCCTAGCATTTAAAAAAATAACTGGACTAGCACATACAAAAATATAGGCAGATCTAGTTTCGGGAACTATGTTACATAAATATGCTTTAAATATGGATATGGGTTTCTCACAAATACATTACTATAAACTGTTGACATGTCCATGTACTTGAAAACAGTATGATGTTTTTAAACTGGGTTTAATCAAAATTTAAAACAATCTATAGCCACAACATATAACAATGCTGCTTCTCTCTCCTTTGTTTCTTTATCCCCTTTTCCTCACCTTTCTACCTCCTCTCTTTCAAATTGAACAAATGTTGGTAACATGCTTAATTTGGGATATTCACTGGTAGATGGTGAGAATAAAAACATGAAAAAAAATTAGTTTAACTTCCAAAAGTTCATGATCTGGTGCAGGAAATAGGCAAAAAAAAAAAAAAAAAAAAAAAAAAAAATCCCTAGAAAGCAGTAAGATATATGCTATGAAAAACAGAAGTTTAAGATGGATTTGGGTTATGAGTGCACAGAGTACGGTAACTGTGAAGCAGAGAACTTTATTTTCTGACTTGAGTTTCTAATCAGAAGTTATAGTATGAATATGGACTTCGAGACAAGAGCCCGCATGGCCTGGTGAGATCTGTGCTAGGTGGGGGACCCCACCATCAAGTCCTTGGAGAAGAGAAGGGAACCTAGTAGACCAGAGGCTGGAGAGGAGATGAAGACTTAGAAGGGAGGTGTGTGTGTCTTTTAGGGAAAATATTCATCAGAACTTCTAATTTTCATTCTGTAAACGTCCAGTAATTTTTATTGTGGTATAAAAATGGAAATATTTTCTCTCAACCTCTCCTTTTTGTTATATAAGCAGTGTGTGTTCACTATAAAATAACATTTTGGCACCAAGATTACGTCAAAAGGAAGAATAAAAGCCCTATTTGCTAACACCCTGTAGCACATCTTAATTTAAACCTAAGAAGCCAGTCCATTTTTCTCTTACTGAGTCCCTACAGATTTGTGTCTATGGTTTTCACCAGGGTTTTTTCTTGTCCTTGGGCCAATGCTAGAGAGAGTTGCTTCATAACCTCTCTGTCCTCTTGGAGCCGAGGAGAGCACACAGCCCTCATGAGGCTTTCTAAGAGATTTTGCTGCTAGTAAAAGTGGACTAGAAAAACATTAAATGCAAAGCAAAAGTTTAAAGTTGTCAGGAAACCTAATTCTGCAAAAGTGTTCTATCTTGCTGCGTGACATCAATCATGGTATTCGCTTATTCACTTACTCATGTATTGAAAAAGAAAGGATTTGAACAGATAACACAAAACTATTTCCAAATTCATAATTCTATTCAGTGGAATATGAAAAAAATGAAAGATCACATTTTATTTATTAAAATATATATATATATATATATATATATCTTTTATTGAGCCCCTAGTCTGGCTTCTCTGAGAAGTTTTTATTACCAAGATTTAGTGCTCTCCAGGACATGGCAAAACTTGGTGATATTTGTCATTCCATTTGTTGACAAGTTAATGTCATTTCTCAAGTGGGCTACATGAATACCTGTATTGACTTTTTGTGTGTCCGCACTGGAGATGTATTCTAAGAAAATAGTCTTTGCAAAAAGAGGAAACCAGCTTTTGGTTTATCATATGTTAACATCTTGACTCCCTGAGGCCACCAAATGTATTATCAATTCAAAAAGTTTGGCTCCTCCCTACACTCTCACACCTTCTTTCTTTCACTTGGAAACTTTAGGGGAAAAAGAAAACAAAATGAGACAAAGACCTGCAAAAATGCTAATGATGTGTCATTAAATGAAAAGGACCAAAGTCGCTGAGAGAAAAAGGGAGAGAATGTTCAACTTCTAGCAGTGGAGAGAAAAAGTATCTATGGCCATAGTGAATCCTTTGTTAAGCAGAGAATGTGAGCCTCCCTGGTGGTGCAGCGGTTAGGCGCTGCACTGTGGAGCTTTCGGCTGCAAGCTGTTGGCTGCGACGATGTGAGTCTAGCCGGCTGGGGAGATTCCCACATGGTGCGGCAGACCTCTCCTGCCTCGCCCACTGCTCCCCTCAGTAGTGTATATTCATCACTCTGCCTGTTCTTCTCCCCACTCTGTGTCTTGTTAACCCTCTCGCCACCCCACACCTCTGGTCTGTACCCCAGCTTGTATGCATAAAGAAATAATTTTTTTTTTTAAAAGCAGAGACTGAGCTTTAAGAACTGTCTGTAACTTGTAATCATATGCTGCTTAGAAATTTCATTTTCAAGTATTGTGCAATGAGTTGATAATATTGCATAAGTGTCATAGACTTCTTATTTTACTTTGTAATAATACAAGGATAAAACATACTTTATAGAGAAGGAATTTGAGGTAAACTCTCAGACTTTCTATTAGAAGAATGTACTAACCTTCCAGCTAATTCACTGTTTCCCATTGGCAGATGATTATATTCTATTAACAAAATCAATCGTATCTGTGAATGGAAATCAAAAAATGATTTCTTAACTAAAATATTTTTACCTTCGATTTGCCTGAAATTCCGATCTGCACTTTTTGGTCATATCCCAATTTTACCTCTTACTGTCTTTTAGATTGTAGAAAAGTTACTCTACATGTCTGAGCATCAATTTCTTCACTATAAAATACAAATAACCAAATACCACCTTAAAAATTACATTGAAAATTACATTTACTACAAATAAAATTCTTAACCTAGCATCTGATAATTAATACAGTATACTATCATTTATCTGTTTTACAGTATGTTACATTATCACTTTATATTTCCTTGTTAAAATGCAAAAATTAACTGTCTGAGAAAAATTCAAATAATATTAAACATTATCTACTTCCTTTCATGAACATGTGTGTGAAATTACTTATGTAATTTAAGGGCTCTAAAATTATGATGCCTACATTGTAATCCTTGATGTAGAGAATGATGCTAGAAATATTGAGTGAAAGTGTCTGTCATGAATTTAGATCTGGTGACATTCACAGGTAGAGAAATACTAAAGGACCAATTTAAGCATGATGAGTTAAGGAGGGACAAACCAATGAAGATGGGATGAAGTAGAAGTCAAGATGTCTTGACATTTTATGTGACTTAAATTTCACAAGGCCAAGTGATCTGAGTTTCCTTAAAAATTAAGAAAATAGTTTTTAAAGAAAATTTCACCATGTAACAATTTTCATCTTTTTGGAAGAGAAAGAAAGCAGTGATAACAAAACTGATGGAAAAGCAAAAGGTAACTGGGACTTGACCTTAAAATAACGTAAACACACTGTTGGTTATTTAATTCAGAAATGTAAATCTTCTTGTATCTCAAAGTTGTATCACATGTTGCCAGCAGCAAAATCACTTGGAAAGCCTCATGAGTGTTGTGTGCTCTCCTCAGTGACAAGAAGACAGAGAGGCTATGACAGCCTTTTGTCTAACAGTGGCCCAAGGACAAGGAAATCTGGACAAAACCCTTAAGATGAACCTAAAGGGACTCAAGAAGACAAAACCAGAGTGGTGTACCCTTACCTAGGCACACAAAAGAGAGAAGGCTCTCTGGTATCTTAGTGTAAGGGCAGCAGTTCTATTGGATCAGGGCCTCACCCTCCAACTGCATTTAACCTTAATTATTTCTTAATAGGTCCCATTTGCAAATATAACCTCACTCAAGGGTAAGGGTTTCAACTTTAATTTGGGGTGGACAATGACATTCAGCCCATAACCTTAACTTATATATGACAGTATTAATTTGGCTTCTCCTGAAAACAGAATCAGAGACAGGGATTTGAGAGATTTTCTTGAGACAAGAACTGTGGCAAACATTTTTGGCATGATCTTATGGAGCTGCAGTGAATGAGTGAGGAGACGGAAGCAAGAAAATCAATGAAAGAATACACTAGCATGCTGCCTTAGGAAAGGGTCCTCTTTCAACCAAAATATTTAAGAACACTCTAGAATATTCCAAACATTTTATCTGGAAATAGTAAACTGGAACATCTAGCCACTCTCACTTGCCTAATTGGTTGAAGTATGAACCTAGGGTTGTTAAGAATGTCTTTGCACAGTGGCCAAGCAAGCTCTTTCCAAGTAGAGAAGCCTGGCACAGAATGCCAAAAGACATCCACTATAAGCTTGGAATGGGACGCTGACAGCAAGCACAAGGTAAGCTGAAACTGCCACCTGCACTGCAGCTGATGTCAGAGGTGAGCCAAGAAAATGTGACAGGAACACCAAAGGCACCTGTATAATATCAGTCTTTGCATACTTTGCATAAATACAAACAAGTTAATGTGAATTAGGTTGCAAGAAGCTCTACAATATCTCCATTTGAGGAGTACAGTTAATAATATTGACTCTCAAAATGATTTTAAATGTGAGGTAGTGGTTGTATAGAAAAAATGGAAAATATGAATATAGATTCAGTCACATTTTACTCAGACAGTCTTGAACCATCAGCTATTTTATTATCTCCATGATTCTGCAGTAGTGAACTCATTGATGGTCTTTTGTCCCTCTTAGTGTTTGCTAGGAATGTAGTCTTCTAAACACTTGAGCTGCAGAGGCTCAAGATGACTGACTCACTTGGCTGTCAGTAGATGTTGGCGGTTGGTTGGAAGTTCATTTGCTGTTGTTTACCAGTCTGTGTCTGTCTGTCTGTCTGTCTCTCTCTGGCTTAGGCTTCTTATTCCATGAAATCAGTGTTTCAAGAGTATCTGAAAAGAGAAGAAGTTGTTTGTCAGGCTTTCCTAATCATTGCTTACACTCAGAAGTCTTTGATGGCTACTTCTTTTGCATTGCATTGTTGAAAAGAGCCTCAGGATCAATTGCAACTCTCCTTGTGCCTTGACTACTAGGATAAGATAACAGAGCTTGTGGTTATTTTGCAATAATTAATCACTGAATAATTTTTCCCTCAAGTTTCTATTCCTTGATTAATACGTATTGAATAAAGGAGTACCAAAATACCCTCTTACACAGAATTAGGACAATGGGAGAGCATCTCAAGAGGATTTCTCAAAAGGTATTAAAAACTACATTAGAGTCCCCTGGGATTCTTTCTAAATTGTATGGATTCTTGAACATAACACATGTAATTTATCAAAGCCTTAAAGTTGTCCAAGAAACTAATATTTTAAATAATGCAGACTAAGTAGCTATGATAAAAACCTCTGCCTGAAAGAAACAGTTCTGTCTTCAATCCTGAAAAAGAAACAATCACTAGGAAATGCCAACTGTTCTGTACATTAAAATTGTGGATAGACAGTTCAGGTAACATGAATTGAAGAGCATGTATGAAGTTCTAGGACCGAGACAACAAACAGTGTTTTCCTGGAAACAAGGAATTAGGAGAAAAGGGGAATAACAAGAGGAAATTAATCAATGTAAAGTCTAGATTAATCAACGTAAATAGATTGTGAAAGATTTGAATATCATACTAAACAGTAAGATTCATTTAGAGAGTGAATAGTCATCTTTGTGAGGTTTTAGCAGGAAGTACAATAGTCAGAGGTATAATTTAGAAAGGTAATTGTGTCCACAATATAGGCAATAGGTCAGAGAGACAGAAACTGGTAAGAAAGAATAGTGGTAAAGAAGATAACTAATAATGGCCTAAACTAAGATAGTGACCCATGTGGGTTAAGGTATTTAACCCATTAGATTTGCTTACATTGGAGTAAATCATTTCCTTATAGAATTATTTGAATTCCCATTTATGGTTTTATACAGTCATCTTTTCATTCTTGAAACACAGGTGAATATATATATATACATATATATATGTATATATATGTATGTATGAATATTTCAGATATATATAACCAAGTTCATTTAAACACTTTAAAGACATATTTCTATATTACTGAATTTTAAAGAAAACCATTCAGTTAGGCCCACAAGAATCAAATACCTTTCTTCAAGAAGGCATACATTGTTCTTTCTTCTGAATATCCAGAGGAACAAGCTCTCAATGTTCACATAACACAAAGCCCATCTTTTCAGTTGAATTTATGGGTGGGCAAAATCACATCTCATTTCTTTCACTGTGTTTTTCCTATTTCCTTTATGAAACTTTATAAGATATAACCATAAAGTAATGGCTTTCTTATGTTGTTCATATACTAATTCTGAAGGCAATTCCAGAAGAGATTCCACACAGTTCTGAGCTATGACAGCTCTGCTGAAATGGAGAATCTCCTCAGGTGATTACTATGAAGAGATCAACATTCACTAGAATGTATGTCCCTGGCTTGTTGGTTTTAAAAAGACTTTGTCCTTATTTTTACCTTTATAGACCCACTGATTTTCTAAGCATTCCTTGAAGATACATTAACTAATTTATAGTTATGCCTTATTTTAACAAAAAAGTTCAAGTTATATTAAGAAATTCATTTCTTCCCTTCCAGCAAAAGTCAAATAGGTTTCTGCCTGGAAGGCTTTTGACAACCTCTGGATTCCTGATGGACACATAGCAGGCCTGTAGCTCATTTGCAAACCCAGGAGAAAAGAATGCAGGGAAACAACCACACTGGGCCTGGAAGTGCTAAGGGCAAAAATAAGATTGGATCAAATCTTGGAACAGTTTCAGTAACATGAAATATATGCTGACTCCAAACGTGTATTTCCATTCTTTAAAAATGAGGCAGCCCTGATCACTTGAAGAAGAAAGTTAAGGAAATCAGGCTTTTATTGAATTGTGGAGGGGCTGTCCACACAGGTAGTAAATCTGTGCTTAGCAATAAGCTCTTGCTTTCCCTCCCCATACACACACACGACAATGGCGATGCTCATTCTTCCTCCTAGTCTAAGAAAACCCTGGTCACTCTCTAAACCTTTTTTTCTCCCACATTCCTAACAGACTGCAAGCATTACCAACATCACTACTGGGTCTCCTTCCAGCTTTATGATTTGACTTTTATCAAGGAAATCCTAAGTTCCAGTGAAGCTAGTCACTCCCCAACTAAACTACAAGATGCACAAGCAACTTTGGAATTGCAAAATTATGACCTCCAGATTTTTCTCTCTAAAAGTCCTGGCGACAAAACTAAATCAAGTTTTAATTCTTGTTAGTGCAAGCTCCAGTGGAATCTTCTGAATTTAACCACGGGATTCTGCTCCTAGAGAATTCCCTATCCAGTAGGTGGGGGGCATAGGCATTTGTGCATTGTAAAGGTATCTATTTCTTCTGGAGTCTGTGGATATTCAATGGAACTAATGTATACAGCCTCTTATGACAGTTTTATGTGCCTAATAGCGTGCAACCAGTCATACCCCTTTCTTATGGTTATGGGAGAAGTGAACTTGACACTAGAAAGTTATTGATAGTAATTATAATGAATTATGTATAGACTAACATGAGTGCTGTCAAGAATCAGGAGTTTTTAAAAGCAAAAGTGGGTATACTTCAATGCATATAGGTTGGGTAGAGGTAAGAAGGCACAGAACTACAAATTAGTGAAAGATGGCTTAAGACTTGCCATAAAGTGAAGGAGACATTTGTTTAAAACATTCCTTTACTTTTTTTGTGACAAAATGAAATATTTTTATGATACTATCAGGTATTCTACAGTGGAGAACTGTAAGAAAGTGGAAGTAAGCAGCACTAATACTCTATAAAGGACTAATTCAAATATTATACCTCTCCAATATACATTCTAATTTTGATGTATTTTTTTTTATTTTTTAGTATAAAACCATTTTACTTGTCCAGTTTTTAAGTGTAAGCTCATATTCACAAGAAGCATCAAGTGTAAAAATACAAGCACACATACTAACAAATACATCGCATTCCTTTTATTTCCCTGACTGGAAATCTAGAACAGAGTGATAATATATTAAGTACTTTAAAATACCAGCACCACATAAGTTCAAGATGGAATTTTTTTCCTTCAAGTTCTGGAAGAAGTCATATTAAAAATCATAAGATAAGCCAAGCATATGGATCCAAGGCATATTCACGGGGAAAAGTTTGGGTGTTTTCAAAATGGTGAAGCTACAGCTAAAAAAGGGTGATTCAATGACAAACCTTGTTATCAAAACTTCATTACCCCAGAAGTCAACATAGAATATGTTCCCTGATTGTATCTCTCCTTCTCCACCTCACTTTGGGAAATAAGCTAAGCTACTTAGAAAGTCTAATTCCCTGCTCCATGGTTCTTCTAGTCTGAGGGTCTTAGTGGTCTTAGTACACTCAGCAAGCCACATGAACAGCCTTTGAGAATGGGGGCTCTCAGGTTAGACAGCTTGAATTTGAATTTGGCTCTGACAGCTTTCCAAACTTTTTGGCTAGGTGTGAATTTAG
Organism: Scalopus aquaticus; assembly: GCA_004024925.1. NCBI lineage: Eukaryota > Metazoa > Chordata > Mammalia > Eulipotyphla > Talpidae > Scalopus > Scalopus aquaticus. Next base: position 47,471 of record PVIJ01000540.1, read on the forward strand.
GTCTGGTACTTACAGGTCCCAAAAGAAAAGGAAGTTACTTAACCTATCTGTGCTTAGTTTCCACAACTGATGGTAATAATCTACCTTGTGAGGTTATAAAAAAATAATCAAGTGATTTGATGTATGTAAGGCACTCACGATCAAAAGTAATAGGGAAGTTTTTACATGAATATAAACATGTACTCATACACACATGCATACACATATACACACATAGCATGCAGCATTGCATATACGTGAAACTTGAAAAACTGTCCTAACAAAGGAATATGTGTTTCTGAGACTATCTGGAAAAGACAAGATACTTCTAAGTTAGTACCACTTCCCCTTGTTTCCTCTTAGTTACTATTATTCTGGTCCCATGCCAAGGGGAGCCAAACTTTATCATTATCCCAGGCTGAAATTGTTCAAAGCAGCTTTGTTCCCTAGGACTTTCTAACCTAGGTATCACTGTAACTAGATAATTGGAAAAATATAGGCTACTTTTCAGATGACGGGCAGTATTTTGCTTTCTTATCTGTCACTTTCAGAACCTTAAGGAATTCAGAGACAGAGATGATAGCATTTTATCAGACAAATATTGATCATTTTCTTGTACTTGACGATTTTTATTAAACCTGATCTCATTATATTCTATTGCTTTTTTTCAAGTGTTCAAAAATATTTGCTGAGAACCAGTTAAGGTCCAATCACTCTGATAGATAATGGAAGTAGTTGGTATCTAGCCTCTCTGGGAAGCAAATTTAGTAATAACATAGTGGGGTGATTCTTAAAGCATGTCACTATGTTCCTTGGAATATCTATACCACAATGTCTGAAAAAATAAAAGTCTCATCTCCATATTGGAAAACAAACTAGACTGTATCCTATGTCAATATTGACCAACTTCATACTTTTTGTGATAATTATTCTATAATTAATATATTTCTATTATTTTATAATTCTATAGAATGTATGAAACTAAGCAAATTACTGAGGAAATAAGCCATAAATTTCTGTTTAGAGGAATTTTATTATTTATTCATAGACATTAATAGCTATAAATTAACATATATTTTCATTAATCTCTTAAAATTTCCTTTCCTATGATGAATAGCAACTTATGTTTTATATTTAGATCATGATTTTTCAAAAGACCATAATTACAAACCTATCTTCACTCCCTTGCTGCATGCATTTCTAGATAGGAGTATTTGATCCTGAGATTTTTCTGATTTATCTTATATGTTAAAAAATCTCTCATTTTGTAATTTTTGAAATATCAGCTTCCTATTGGAAATTTTATGTACTTTTTAAAGACTGCTATTCACACTGGTACAAAATTGAAATACACAAAAACATTATTATTACATTTTATTACCTTTCCTAACCCCCCAATTCAGTGACTCTTTGCAAAAAGGATCATCGCTGCTACCAATTTCTTGTTCATCCTCTTAGAAATTATCTATAGATTTAAATGCATATATACATGTTAATCATTAAACATAGTTGATAATACATGCATGGTTCCGCAGCTTACTTTTTCATTGAATTTAATGGAAATCTTTCCCTAAGTAATGAGTAGGTTAGAAGTATCTCACTCCAGTTTACATAGCATGAAGATCGGAATGATCTCAGAATGATCCTTCATAAATCATGTCTTCCTATGCTCCACTCTGCTTTATGGTGAGCAGAACTTGCTTCTGATCAATGGATTATGTAATAGGATGGATTATGTAATGGATTAAAGTAATAGGATACGACTGTCTCAATTACGTTATATTATATTGCAAATATCACTTACATGATTACCTTTCTTTATATAAGACTTCTGTCTTGGCAGATTGGAATGAGAGTTTCCCTTTTCTGGCTTTGAAGAAGTAAACTATGATGCTGTGAGAGGCTTATAAAGGAGGTCAGATGGTGGGTCCTCAGACCTCAGAGGAGTGCCTGGCCAACAGAAAGCAAGATGAAAAGGACCTCATTCAAGCAGCTCCAGAAAATTACTTCTTATGTGCTAAATGCACAGGGAAGTGAATTCTTCCCGAAATTGCTACCAAATAAGTATAAATTTCAGCCTACACCTGAGCAAAGAGTACAGAAAACCAAACCTAAACATCCAATTCATGGAAAATGTGAGCTAATGGGAGTGCGTTGTTTTATGGCACAAAGTTAACTTAAATCTTTACATAACAATAGAAAAGGAATACACTTTGTATATCATTGTATGGGCATGCCATTGTTGATTAGCTGATTGATGTCTTTTCAAACCTAATTTATGTGTTTTTGAACCAGGTAAAGTTAAATTAACAATGCACCCTGTTTAGTGGAATGTTATACTCAATGTTGGTCCAAGCTTCTTCTCTTTGGTATTTGGTTATTTTCTTTTAACCATAATCCTCACTCACATTTTTCTCCCTCCAATAGGAAACCGAGTGAGTTTGATGTGTATTTATTTTTGTTAGATTATATTTTTGAGAATTATTTGTATGTATTTGAAATTTGCCTAAATGTTATTGAAGTATATATCTAACACTTTTCTCTTAGGCTGTATATTTCTATGTTGATCTATATTGTTCTACCAGTATCTATTTAGTTTTCTCTAATATCTGATAAAATTCCTTGGTGTGCTTATCCTTCATTCTTTTGTGTTCTCCCAGTAATGGAGATGTAGAGTAATTCCTGCTTCCCATCACAAACTATCTTGTAGATCAATGCTTATGTTCCTATGTTAGAATTTCTCTGGGTATATCCCTAAGATTAGAACTGCAGATCCAATAGGTATTTTGACACTTGATTCATCTACTCTTTACAGATTGATCTTCAGAATGAGATATATATTTTACTATACTGTATATTCCTATCAGCAGTGTATAGGGGTTCCTGATTTCCTAAAACACTGTCATTATCCAAATTATAAAGATTTTAACACCTAGTAGGCATAAAATGAAATCCAACTTTTATTTACATTTTCTTGATTTTCAAGGAGTTTTAGCACTACTCCTCATTGTTATTAACCATTTGCATTTATACATTTTTGAATTGCTTATCCCTAACATTTGACCATTTTTTTATTGTTCTTTTAATGTATATAAATTCTATATGCACATTGTCCATACTGGGGGAGTAAAATTGTGGTGAGTTTCTTACTGTAATCCAGACAGAAAAAGTAGTTCAAGTATCATTGTTATGAAGTTTTGAAAGTGGAAGATGGTGGTATGTAGTTGAATCTGTTCCAATGAATGATTTGCCTATCCATATACCATATTACATTGTCTTCTTTTTTGTAACTTTATAGTAAGAAGTGATATCTTTGTCTTCAAGTGTGACTTAACTGTTGAAAATTCTCTAGTTTCCAACTAGAGTCAACTTAATTTTTACATACTCCAACAAAAGCTTTATCAACATTTTTCTGAGATTATGTTGAATTTATATATTAACTGGGGAAATTAACATATAATAAATATATTAAGAAGGTAGTATGTGTCTATTTATTTAGAGCCACTTTAATTCTATCTGTAGTACTTTGTAGTTTTAATGAAGAAGTCTTACATATTTATGTTAGGTTTATTTTTTAGTGTTTGATATAATTTTTAATTGTCCCTATGTTTATTTTTGAATTCTTTATTCTGAATATATGAAAAAATAATATATTCTATATTGTTGTTACATCTAGTAATATTGATAAGTTCAATTATTATTTCTAGTATTTAATAAGTTATTCTGAATTTTATAAGCACATAATCATGTGGTCTTTAAATTTTACTTGCTTTTTTTGATCCTTTATATATTTTGTTGTTGTTGCCTTTTGTACTATCTAAGAATGTCAGCAAAATTATGAATAAAAATATTTAGACTTTAAAAAAGTAAATTTAATAAAATAATAAAGTAAAAATAAAAAGTATTGTGAACATTTTTGACTATTTGATTATTATCTTTTGAAAAGAAAAAAGTGTTCTTATGTTAGTAACAGGTAGATGAAAATTCAAAGATTTGTTTAACAAATATTTATTGAACAACTAACATAGAACCAGTGTTATTCTGCACTTTGAAAATGCAGCAATCAGATTATCAGACAAAAAGTCTTGCCCACGTGGCACATATTTTAATTTGCTTACATTAAAGTCTAAATTTGCTTTATATTCATAACGTAAATTTTTTTCTTGGTCATTTGATAATTTATTCTTCCTCTTCCATTATAAAAAATTAACAGATTCCAGGCTTTCTCTCCTCTGCTACAGTGCCAATAAAGGTTGTTCACTAACCTTGGTCACATTTTAAATATCATTTAATTAGATAAATTTCCTGTGTCATAGTTCTTCAAATGCTCCCCACCTCCTTCTACTTCTCTCTCTAAGTCTTCTCCTTTGCATAATGTTAACTTCTAAGAACTTCATTTAGTTGCCAGGACACTGTACTGGATGGGTTTTAAGCCTCTCTCCTATCCATGCTTAAGCACAATACACCGTGGGACACATCTTTTCATTCCAGCCATTAAGGGATTTAAAAAGAAGTTCCCAGGACGTGTGGGGGGTGGGGTGGGACAAAAATCAAAGATCATTCTTTAGATCCCTCATCTTTATGAGGGGGGTGGATATCTACCTAATCTCTCCTATAGAAGTGGGAAATGTTCCTAATTTTAATCTTTGAAAAGTATTCTTTCTCGAAGTCTTTCATCTTTAAATAACTGGCTCTGTACATGGGCTACAAGAAAGGCATCTTATTCATCTCATTTATTTGCGTGATGATGTGTCACACTAGAATCTGGCTTAATAGAGTTTACTTTAGTGTAATTTAGTGTCTCTCCTCTCAAAGTCAGGGTAGGGAGTAGACTACAACAGAAAGAAGATAAAACTCTTAGTTGAGGTCTCAAGTCTTTGATAGAAATAAGCACTTTATATACAACTCCATTCCAAAGAGTTAAGAGTTAGTATGTGAAGATCATTTAAAAAAAAAATAAACAAAAAAACTTAGGGTTCAGGCTAAGGACACAGAAAACAGTGAGAGATTGAGTTTGTAAGCTGGAGAGCACAGCAGGAGGCAGACACCTGCTGTTTAGTCTTCAGTGTGGCTTTAGAGTACAGCTCAACCTGCCTTGGAGTGGGAACTTGTCGCGCGCTTGCTCCCGTCCGGCAGGAACAGACACGACACTGAGGTAATCTTCAAGAAGCTTCTTCTTTATTGCGTATATCAGACATGTATGTATATGTATGCTGAACCAATGAGAAAGAAAGCGGAACCTTTTCTAGGCCAATCAGTGGGCTGATCACGTGCGCACCGCTCGGATGGGCGCCTATCACGTGGCGAGCACGCGTCCGCCATGTTCTTGTTTATTGGTCGCCGGACCTACTTCCTTATACAGCGGGCGCCATGTTATGGGTGCGGCCGCTCCCCACAGGAACTGATCCTTTTAAAACATGAAAGCTATCATTTCCTCAGTGGTTGAAGAAATTCAAGAAAGGTCTGTATAGACCCAAGTTGGACATTGGTAAAATGAGATCTACAATATAATTGCCACACATAAGGAGGAGAGAAAAGTCAGGGTTAGAAATAAATCTGAGTTGGTTGGCTGGAAGGAAATATCCTGTATATAAAGTTTTCCATTTTGCACCTGAAAAGTGAACCCAATGCCATACAAAAGAAAGAGAATGGAATCTGGAATAGGAGACTTGAGATCAACTCCCCAGTGCCTCTCTAAGACACTAGCAAGATTTGGAGCATGTAATTTGATCTCTTTAAGCTTCATTTACCTCCAAAGTAAGATAGAGCTAACCAAGATACATATTCAACAATCCCACACAAGAAATGGCATGTACTTACTAAAAAAGTTACTCCTTATGGTCTTCTCTATTTATTCTGATATTTATTTATTTTACATCTTAAACCAAAGATAACTGGTATATAATTCAACTGCTATAAAGAAACACACAGTTAACATAACTCTCCTTCTGTTCTAAACACCTGAAGGAATGACTTGCTCACGGGTAGATAGTAGCATAGCCAATGAATTAAAGTTCTTGAGTTTCTTTTTAAGTGTCTATCCCAAAGACTTCTTGGTAACTGTTTTTTTTTTTTTTTTTTTAGTGTTTAATCCTTTTTTCCATTCAGTTATTCATTCAATTGTATGCTTATGCTTTTCTAACCAACATAAACCACATATATAGTCACTTTTGCCATGATCTGCTTCATTTTCTGAGTTGTGAAAACTTCATCTTCTCCTTGTTTCTTTTTTCCATGTAATTTTTAAGAATGCCAAAATAACACATTTGCCACATATCCTTCTTAGTAATTGGTTTTCAATTCTGCATGATATTCTATTTATAATTCTAGAAATATAAAAGTTACCTCCAATTTCATTATCAAGTATTTCAGGTACCCCTATTTCTGCTTATCGATGTGTTGCAAATGCAATCATACTGATTGCCCAAAGTGTAAACAAGACAAGGCTGTTTCTTTTTTTTTTTTAATTTATTGATCGACCTAAAGTAAAACTAAAACAACAAAAAACAGAAACAATAAAGCAATCTGAAACCCGCTCTCAGATATGACCAAGATTACTGTTTACAGGGCTCCCTCCTGTCCTGACCCCCAGTCCAACATGGTGTTGTAAGTCTTTTACCTTTCAATTCAGGAGGAGAAAACTCTTTTCAGATCAGAAAAAACAAATTCCATTGCTTTGTAGAATAGTGAAATTTTTCTACTGAAGTATATATACATATTTGTTCCAGGATGAAGCAGAAAACTGCTTAAATCTTTAAAGTATGCATTTCTAGCCATCAACTATTTAGAGATGTTAGGGTCCAATCTCAGAATGCTGTGGCACAATAACCATTTGTGGACTCTGCTGTAAGATTATGGAATAGTTATGGACTCAGTTTTTTAGCATTAGAGATTTTGAATCACACCTCCCACTCTTTAGATGCTCCTACATGAGCAGGCATGAGGGCAGACCAACATGCAACCTCTGAAGCAGACAAACTAAGGGTAATTGATGTGCAAAGGAAACACTAACCATTTTTGGAGACTCAGGAATAAAAAAAAAAAAATTCCTACCGCTAAAAAGGTGTATTTTTTAAAAGAAATAAAATTATTTTAGCAAGAAGAACAAAGCATTTCAAACCAAAGGAAACTCTGTGTGGACTCTCTTGTGTGGAAGCATGCGTGCACACACACACACACACACACACACACACACATATATTGTCTTCTATGATTTGAGGAAAATGAAAATTTGATGAAATACTAATCAAGTGGAGAAAGGAACTAGAGGTTACACTACAGAGTCACATAAGCCAGAAAGTGAAGTAACTTCAATTTAGTATTTATTTCTTCCATTTTTGAAGAAGACTATATAGTCAATATATATGACTCATATATGTACATACATATAATATATATTACATTTTATCAAAATTTATGGATGATATGTAGTAGTGGATATTTTAAAGTATCAAGTATACATTTTTATTAAAAATGGAAGATCAATATTTTGTCACAATTGTGTGGACAACTTTTTGTCTGAGAACGAAAAATTTTACAACTTGCACAATGACTTTTAAAGTTTGTGAGAATTTAAAAAAATAGAACTTCTATTTCACCTCATGGAATAAAACAAATCAAATGTCTGTTTTCTAAGTAGGCCTGGAAGTTTATTTTTATTTCAAGGTTATCTTTATCTAGTTCCAAGATCATCACTTACACTATTCTTAACCAGTATTTTCTTCACTCTATAAATAATTAAGTCTAAAGACACATGTTTATTATTTCAGGGTTGATTGCTCAATTTATAACACAAAATTTCATCACCCACACAAAATAATGTTAGTTTAGATCATAAATTTTGGTCTATAAAATCTGAGAGCATTCATGGACCTCCCTGGTGGTGCAGCAGTTAAGCATTGCACTGTGGAGCTGTCGGCAGCACCGACACGAGTTCGATGCCTGGCCAGGGAGATTCCCACATGGCGCGGCAGACTTCTGCCTCGCCAGCTGCTCCCTTCAGCAGTGTCTTTCCGTCGATCTGCCTGTTCTGCTCCCTACTCTTTCTCTGATGAACCCTCTTGTGGCCCCACACTTCTGGCCTGTATCCTAGCTTGTATGCATAAATAAATAAATCTTAAAAAAAAAGTGAGAGGATTCAGTTATTGATATGTTTGCTGTTAAAAAAAATTGTAATATCTTTATAGATAGCCTCTAAACTATTATGATGACCACTCAAAATATCTACCCTGAAGAATAACAAGAATGCTAACATTTTATTCTAAGTACTTTTATGAGAACAGTGAAATATCACAGGGATGTTCTTCAACTATCTACCCTGGAGATAATTTGACACATGCCACATTTGGGGAAACATTAATCTTTTCTTTCTCGTCCCAGAGGGAAAAAAGTTAATGAAAATATTGTGACTAATCTCATCCAAAATGCTCTAGTTTGATTTTCATGCACCCATATTTAAAACTATAGAGAGTGAACATAAAATGTAGGCTTATCTAGTTCAAATTCAACAAATATTTATTGAGCAACTTCTTTGGGCACATTTTTAGGAATCTAGGATACATGAAATAATACAATGAAGTTTGGCCACCTGGGACTTACATTACAGAATATTGCCTTTCATAACATTATGTAGTCTTGGATAATATTCTAGAGTTCTTCCTTATATAGCATTGTATAATTTTAAAGAATATATTTCTTTACATAAATAATGGCTTATGGGAGTACAAACATTTTTCAGAAATAGTCTATAAAACGCATCTTTCTATCATTGCATAGAAGTATAATGACTGACAAAAAGGAAAATACTGCTAACATATAAGATAATAGGTGATCTAGAAAGCCTAAGCTTTCCTTACACAAAGTTTTACCAGAATCAACGTGTTGAACAGGATTTGAAAAAAAAAAAATATTATTAGTGGGATAGAGACTGGTCCAACATAATGGGAAACAGCATGGAGGCTTCTTAAAATATTAAAAATAAATTTATCATACGATCCAATAATTCTCCTCCTAGGGCTCTACCCAAAGTGTGCAATAACACTAATTCAAAGGGATTTATGTACTCCTATCCTACATGAATGGGTTAGAACAATGTGGCATACCTACACAATGGAATATTATTCAGCTATAAAAAAGATGAACACTTGTCATTGTGACATCATAGATGGAACTTGAGGGGATAATGTTTAGTGAAATAAGTTAGAAGGAAAAGACAAATGCCAAATTGTTTCACTGATACGTTGAACACAGAGAAATAAAACAAAGAGTAAGACTAAGCCAAATCAATAATAAATCCTTGAACTCTGGCATTGGAATTGCAGCTATGAAAGAGCAAAGAGGGGAATGAAGAGCAGAGTTTGGAGAGTGCTCAATGCACTATTGGAGAAAATAATGGGTGCCCTGTGGTGGGTGTGGTATAATAACATATTGAAGAGGTGTGATCCTTTACTTCTGAATCATATACAGTGTTGTAAACCAATGTTACCTCAACAACAAAAATTAAATTCCAAATTTATGATGTAAATCAGAGAGAAAATATACCACAGAACTTTTTTTGTAAAATATTCTATGAGTCCCAGGAATTACACTTTTACGTTTATAGTCAAAAGAATCAAAAGCAGGGATTGAAGCAGATACTTGTATATCCATGTTCATAGCAGTATTATTCACAAGAGTCAAAGGTGGAAAGAATTCAAGGGTTCCCCAATGTATGAAGAGATAAAGAAATGTACAATATACAAGGGACTATCAGCAAACACTAAATAGGAATTAAATTCTTTTTTTTTTTTTAAAGATTTATTTTTTATTTATACATACAAGCTGGGGTATAGGCCAGCGGCGTGGGGCGGCGAGAGGGTTCACCAGAGACAGAGCAGGTAGCAGAACAGGCAGATCAGAAATACACTGATGAGGGGAGCAGCGGGCAAGGCAGGAGAGGTCTGCCGCGTCATGTGGGATTCTCCCCAGCTGGGCGTCAAACTCGCGTCGCCACTGCTGACAGCTCCAAAGCACAGCGCTTAACCGCTGCACCACCGGGGAGGCCCCTAAATAGGAATGAAATTCTAATCCATGCTCCAACCGGGACAAATCTTGAGGAACTGTGCTAAGTGAAATAAGCCAGACATAAAAGTATAAATTGTGTATGAGTACCAGTTCTCTGAGGTAATCTAGAATTACCAAACTCACACAGACAGTGTAGAATATGGGTTGCCAAGGGTTGATTTAGGCAGAGTGGGAAGTAAATGGTTAAAAAGCATAACCCATGTATTTAATCCCAATGACCTGTACACTTTAAAATGGTTAAGATGATATATTTTATTTTACCACAATAAAAGTAAAGTGAATGGAAGGTGAGAATGACAGAAAGTTTTGATTAAAAGGGAAGACTGAAAAGGACCGGAATAGAATGGGGAGTCAAAGGAGATTTGTTTTTATTTAAAATGGAAGAATCAGTGCATAATCAAAATAACCAGAATACAGGGAGCTAGTGTGCTAATGAAGAGAAAGAAAAAGGAGCACTAACTACTAAAGCAGAGTTTATGGTGGGAGAACTAAACTTATTGTTTTCAGAAGCACAAATAAGTCATAACACCATAGAAATAAGGAAAAATTAATGTGAAAACTGTTGATATGAAAATTGCCTGCATGAGGGAAAGAGCAGTGTGGTCAGAAAGGGACACAAAGTCAATGAGGGGTGATGGCTGTGTCTCTAGATCTCACTGATAACATGCTTCAAGTAGTATAGACTAATATCCCAAAGGTCGGTAGAGTCCTTACTGACCACTAAGAAAAAGATGAGAAGCCCATTAAAAAAAAAAAAAAGGTAAATCATGTAAGTAGCTAATTCATAAAAGAATGACAGCTAGTTACTAAAAATACAATATGGTGGCAAACTCACTAATCATTTCAAAGGCTGATTAAAATGAGAAGAATTACCTAAAATATAAACTTAGCATACATTTTTAAAAGATGGGTGGTGAAAATGGGACGGAAACATTTTCTTTAAATAGTAGGTGGCAACTATATTCAGATTTAAAATGTGTAAGACTTGCACCAAGCAATTCCACTTACAAGAATCTATTCTGAATTATGCAATGACCTAATAAATGCATAAAACTTCCACTGCAGAACTTATAAAATAATAATGTAAACAAACAACAGAAAGGCAACACCTAAGTATCCCAAATTAGGAAACTGTTAAGTAAATTATGGTATGTTCATGTAATGTACCATCAGAAAAAAAAAAAAAATGTACCGTGCTTTATACACTGAGAAGGAACAATGCCCATGCACACTAAGTGACAAACCTTTGTAAAGCCTAATTTTATTACATTTAAATGTGCTTGGTATGCCATTGTGCATGCAAGATAAAGACAGGGTAGGTAAATTGTATCCTGAAGACACAGCAAACAACTAATCTTTGTTACTTCTAAGGGGTGTAATCACTGGGATGGAAGATTAATTTCCACCTCAAATTCTCTCTCTCTCTCTCTCTCTCTCTCTCTCTCTCTCTCTCTCTCTCTCTCTCTCTCTCTCTCGCTCTCTCTCGCTCTCCCCCGCCACCCCATCTCTAAATATGGAAGATTAATTTCCACCTCAAATTCTCTCTCTCTCTCTCTCCCACACACACCCCATCTCTAAATATGTATTAAATGGAGGACTAATTGACAAAGCTTTCTTTTTGTCTATTATTAATGTATTTTATATATTTGGGAGTAGAAAAGTAGTTGAGAAATGACTATGTATCAATATTTAACCGTTGCATCCTTTGTTTTCTGTCCTTTGATTTGAAAAACTAGCACTATTTTTATAGATTCTTATTTCTAGATTTTAATTCAGATGTACTCTTTTCCTAATGCTTTTTATATTGCTTTAATTTTCTTTTGAAATTAAACACAACAATTCAAAGGTCTTGTTCAATTCTGTTTTTTAAATCTAGGGTTAATTTTAAAGTCTGAGATGAGGAAGATTCTACTAAATTAGGTAGCTATGTTCTTAAGTGACTGAGAGAAATGCAGAGCTAATTCTGTGAGGGGAGTAAATAATCTATTTCAAACACTTTTCTTGATTTTACTCTGGGAAATACCATTTATATTGGTTGGTTGTGTTCTCATGACAAATAAATTTTTTAAATGAAACAATAAATACTGTAATGACCAAATAAAACACTGCAATCAAAAATGACAGGCAATTTACCTCTGAGAATATTGTGAGGATAAAATTCTTGATGTGCTATGCCTAGAGTGCTTCCTTGAATTATAAAAATAATTATGCTTTAAAAACCTGATTTTTAAACCACCTGCTGTTTATTTATCTGAGCATAATGCTATTAAAATTAGAACTAAATTTTTTAAAATTTATTTCAAACTTTTCTATATTCATGATCAAATCACCCATTCTGATGATAAACTCAGTAAAACATGAAACTGATTTGATTACTAAATCAAATTAACCATTCTCATGGTTGCTTTCAGCTGCGTGCTTACCTCCCAGGTTATCAGAGTGCTACTTAGTTGTCTCAGACATGTAATGTGGCCTGATTTTATGAATGCAGCTGAAAATATTTCTGAACATATTTGAAAATTGCAGTTGAAATAGCAAAATGTGGTTCAGCGAAGAATGCTGTGTGTGGTGGCTTTATGATGTATAAATTCGGCTAGGCTGAACTGCAGTTCCCAGAGTTTTCTTTACTGTACATTTCCAATTAGGATAGGCCATAAAATTTTTTGTGAGAGATTTAGAGAGAAGGGAAGCAGCTGTCATTTTGTAGCTTACACATTTTATTACTAATCTGTTGACTCATTTCCTTGGCAGTGGCTGGGCCTGCAACTACTCAACCTTGCCCTTCAGCTTCTGTGGCACCTTGGCCAGATGTGTGTGCTTAGCTCAATGATCAAGGTACCCAGCTTCTGACGATACCACGACCATGAAGGTTGGAAGGAGCAAATACTAAGATGACTTCAGGCAGTCCTAGTGCACCTTAGAACACTCTTTAAGCACCAAGTTTTCTTGCTTCCTCTCCACCCCACACCCACATTACATCTATTTCTCCTCAACTCCCTGTCATGGGGACTTCAAACTCTACCTACAGAAACCAAAGCAATAGTTTTTCAGAGACAGCTTAACTAGTTTCACAACTTTGTCAATTCATATCCCTCTAATAAATACTAATTGATATTAAGCAGTTAGATGAGTGAATAGATAGAACTAAATGGATAAATGATTGGTAGGTAGGTAGGTAGGTAGGTAGGTAGATAGAGTGAGCAAGCCTAGTGGTTCTGCTTCTCTGAATGAACCTTGACTAACATATTATGGTATAGACTTAAATACTTTAACTTTGATTTAAATTTCTCTACCGAAAAAAAGATTTTAATCATTTAATGAATTACTATGAAAATTTAATTTAGATGAGACAAAAGTAATTAATACCGATCTTACTAGGTATTAAATGAATACTGAGCAGCATTGGAAGTGTGTTGAAGAAAAGGGATATTTAAGAACATTAAAAAAATAAAACAAGATGTCATTTCTATCCCCAAAATATCTTCCCTTTTCACGGGAAGAATGGCATGAGTTTTTGCCTTAAATTCTCACTTTTAGACTAACAGTATTAAAGACAAGGACATTGTATCTTGAGTTCAGTATTAGTATTATTCAGTATTTGCTCTTGTAACCCTATCCCATCAGTACAGATTAGTTTATCACAGTAGATTGTTAAGAATTTGCAGTATCAAAATGCTGACACTAACAGTTTGGAGGGCAGGGTATACATTTCAGTGGGTCTGGAGCATGTAAGCATCAATCCCCAGATGGTAGGGGTCAATCTGTGGGCTCCGGGCCAGGAAGGACAGGCTCCTGGTGATGGCACCATTAGAGGGGAACATGGGAACAGACATCCTGAGAGCTGGGGCTGCAGAGCACAAACAGGGAACATTTCTCAAAATATCCAGTAGTGTTTGAGAAAACTTTGTTAGCTAATGATTAAAATCCAGGAATCCAAAACATAAAGAAAAAAATTAAGATTTTAGGGTATATCATTAATAAAACTTTAAATATCATTTTATATTGCACCTTTACTGTGCTTATAAAAATATATAGTTTGCATTTATTTTGTTATATACATAATAGTGTAATATAACTAAAGTTTAACATACACATTTATTATAAATTAAACACACATCAATATGCATTTACTTATTTGGAAATGTCTATTTTGTTTTCACTACAGTTTTAAGATACACTGGATTTAAGTTTATATAAGGCCTTTCATTTTTCCTTGCGAATCTCGATAGCTTCCACAAAACAATGCATAGTAGCTTATATGCGGAAGCTTTCTTGTTATGGTCAACCAATAAATATATGAAAATGAGTAATTTTTATATTAACATTGTAAAAAAACTCATTAAAATCACCTACTGTCACAGAAACTGTGTTAAGAAAATACTAGAAAAAATACTTAACTGCTTTCAGGAGAATGAGAATTTTTTTTCCTGTTTTGTTAACAAATGGACTTAACATGAAAAAGTGCAAGTAATTGTAATATACATTTATTTCCTTTCTATACTGGCATTTTAACTTAACTCATTGCTTCTTCAAAACCTGCCTGTCAAATTTACTCAGATTACACTTCACTTGTCAAAACTCATTGACCTATAGCAAGAAATCTATTCCACTCTGTTTCTTTTTTTATATTTTATAATTTTAACAGCTAAAGTTACTTTATTTGATTTTTAAAATTGTTTATTGAGGTGACATTGATTTACAACATTTTCTATGTTTAGGAGTATAGGTTCACACTTCTACAAATGTACATTACACCACATCAAACACCAAATGGCACTCAAAACTAAAACCTTGAGATTTGCAATGATATGAAAAGAAGGTAGGAAGGTATTTTTTTATGATATAAACATGTTAACATTTTTCTGAATAGTCTCATAATATTAAACTTTAATCTATAGTATAACAATACCATTCAGTGTAATACTTTCAATATTAACTTAAGTATTTATGTCAAGTGTTTGTGGCCTTAAGCAAAATAATATGAGCTACCATTTTAAATGCCACAGGAAAAAAATGACTTTAGGCATTTTAAATATTGTGTTATAACCATTTATATATTTCTAAATCTGTTTCTAGTTGGGCATTTTTCCAAATACATTAATTTGGCCTTTCTCAATGTCAAGAAATGAAGGGAAGATTAGTCTAAATAAGAGACTGTGGCATTAGAGTCAGTGTTTCAAATGCAGATGCAAAGTTTATTTGAGTCTGGTAATAATGTCAGAAAATAACTTAATGAGCTATTTAAATGGGATATGGGTAATATGAAATATTCAGAATAGTAAAACTTGATCAAGGGATAATGCTGACATAAACAAAATCATTTATATTTAGAGTAAAAAGAGTCAGGGATCTTGTTTCATTTTTGTTATGAATGTTTTTCTGCTAATCTTTTTAATTATCTGTAGAAATGAGGTCCAGCATATTCATCATAATAGGTATTTTTTTTGAGCCCTTACTATGGACTAACCGCTCAGCTACGGATTTTCCACACATGAACTCATTTAGTAGTTTATTATTGTCTTATTTTGTCTTAAGAAGAAATAGTATTCTACCATTTTACATCCATGAGAATGTAGACATTACATTTTTATTTGTATTTTGTTTTTTTAAAGATTTATTTATTTATGCATACAAGCTGGGGTACAGGCGGGAGGTGTGGGGCGGCGAGAGGGTTCACCAAAGACTGATTGGGGAGCAGAACAAGCAGATCGAGGGAAATACACTGCTGGGGAGAGCAGCAGGCGAGGCAGGAGAGGTCTGCCATGTTATGTAGGATTCTCCCCGGCCAGGCATGGAATTTGCATTGCCACCTCCAACAGCTCCACAGCGCAGTACTTAACTGCTGCACCACAGGGAGGCCCTAGACATTACATTTTTAAAGAAGAGTGGATTTGGCGATTCTTATGTACTCCTGGTGGGTATGTGAATACTGCCATGGTCCCCAGCTTGAGTCAATAAATCTGCTCCTGGGTTTAGGTCCCCAAGGAATTCTCACAAACCTTCATAGCTAGGTTTGCACGAGAATATTCATTACAACATTATTTAAATTGCCAGGTTTGGACCTTGGGCACGACACCAGAAAAAATGATGGGTAAAATGTGCTGAAATTACACTATGAAACACAGCACTTAGAAGGATGGTTGATATTAAACAACAACAACAAAAAGGTATAAATATCCATTTATTACATAATGGAAACATAATGTAAACATAATGTAAACTATAAAGAAATAAATGTATATGAGAAAAGCATGCACAAAATACAAATAAAGCATATAATAAATACAATAGAACAGCTATATAATTAAAAGGTGAGTGGGTAAAGGAATGGGAAAGGTGAGAAAAATAAGTTAAGTTTTAATTTAAAAGAAAATATTGAAGGAATTTGCATTGACAAGGGAGAGTGACATACACTGAAAACTATGATTAACTCAGTGTTTTATACTTGAGTTCTAGTGTAAAGTAATATATGTATGTATGTATATATATATATATATATATATATATATATATATATATATATATATATATGAAGATTCTTCTTTAAAGTTATTGAAGAACAACGCATTTTGGGTCAGATAAAGAGAAGGATAATAGCATTGGCAGCCCAATGAGGAACTTATATTTATTGTTAGTGTAAATTAAATTTGGGCAATCATTTTTGGTGATTTTTATAAACATGCATTTCTTTTGTCTAGCAAATTATCTTCACAGAGTTTGTGGTAAGCAAATGTTTAGAAAAGTAGCTAGGATACATGTGCATGACTGTTTATTGATATAGCTATGGAAAGACCATCAATTGCATTCATGACATCTATCTAAAAGACTGTAAAACAAATCAAGTATATGAAAACCACATCATTGATTTATACATTTATACATTGATTATACATTTATACTATAAAAGCGGAGGCTATCCTTCAGCAAGTTAAATATATCACAAAAACTGATCATTATATTTCAAATTTTAGACAAATATTTCACATTTGTTCTCCGTAATGGACAAGCATTATGAAAATTATTGCTAAATTGAGGTTAGATTCCATTTGTAGCATGCATAATTTCATTTCCACATCCATCCAGTTTTTTCTACTTTACTGTTACTATTAAACTGAGGACAAAATTCGATACATCAGTAAATTATCATTTTATAAATATATGCATACATAAAAGTACAAATATACTTCAAAAATTGAAAAAAAACACAGTAATTTCCTCTAGTGGAATTATATTTCAGTTTAATTTTACTTTTCTATGTTTTTTTTCCATGAAGAACATAAATAATTTGTAATATAATACGACATGCTAATTTTGAAGTTTTCTGAAGATGTGGGGTTATATTTTGCAGATAAGAAGTAATGGCAGCAAAAATGCAGAAAAGATGTTTCCTTATAAAAAAGCTATAAAGATAGTTTATAGATACCATACTTGTGATTATGCGCTCATTTAGCTGCAAAGTTTTTAAGTTAGATCCTTATATTTGTGCCATCTGATAGGCACTGCTATGTATTAAACACATTATATCTAATAGAGGTCAAATCTTAATCTTTCTCCCTGAAGGTGGAGACAAGGAGACAGTTTTTCTTTCAAGTAATAGACAAGTCCAATCAAACTGAATGCATTTGCTCATCAGTTAATTAGAAGTGAGTAAGCCTCTATTGATCTAGAAAACCCAGACTTTTTTCTCCTTTTTATTTAATTTTTCCTCTAAGTTTTAGAATAGATGGATTTGAAAAATTTTCAGATTTGTCATGTATGGCGATGGAATATCAGTCAAAGATAAGACGTATCAAGGCTTCAGGAAGCTAATGATGTTTATCAGTATATATAGTCAATAATATAAGTTTTTACCTAGGTTTATTTCCTTTAAAATGCTGATTTGCTTTCTTTTCTTAACATTTTACTATGAAATGTTGCAGTGTTTGTGCGTTAAATGTTTTTACCTAATTGAAAAAGCTGAGTATCCTTTCAAGATTTAATTCCCTGTGAATGTAAATAATAGGATTCTGGAAATGAGCTCAATCACTAAGAAAGCTCATGTTGCTATCCATATACTCATATTCCAGTCTATGTGAAGGAATACAGGGGAAAAGTTCAAAAGAAGAGGTAGAATCACTCCAAACCATCTTACCCAGAACAAAGGATACATTGCCCATCAGCAGGCAAGCAATGTCAGCGATTAGGACCAGGGTGTGAGAGGTAATCCAAACCATCCAAGTTTTTTATGAAGATATTTTGGCTTAAAAATTAAATTATTGATTGACAAAAAAAGTTATCCTTTATTTTCAAAAACTACACCATGAAAATGTACTAAGACTTGTTCCCCTATAATCTTCTCAAGACATAAAATCTCCTACATATTCTTTCTTTTTCTTATATCTTCAATCTTTTCCATTCTACTGGATTTTTCTTAACAATTATCCAACATGTCCTATATCCCATTCTAATTTCTATTGCCTTTAAGTTACAATCTCATTTTTCTATTACCTAAAAAAGTACAATATCAAAAATATTTTGTGCATTTTTTTTCTGTATTTGCTCACCTTGTGTTTTCAATGCAATTTTTTTCTTGTACCACTTCAATAAAATTGTACTTATTATACCTTCATGATTGTTGTCAAGTACCAGAGGTACATTTCTGCCTTCACATTACTCCCCATTTTAGCTCTCACTTCTTCTTAACTCTCTATATTCTCTTGATTTCCTTGACATCTGTGACTTTCATGTAGTATAATAAGAAGTTGCTATAGCAACTTTTCTTAATCCTTTTAAGAATTGCTTTTACAATTTACTACTGGTTTTGAATACAGATTTACAAATGACTCTTTTCGTATCTATTATTACTAAAATTAATAGTTGATCAATTCCATATCCTAAGTTTTTATATAGAAGTATAAAATGAAATCAGTAGCATTTAGTTTCATTCGCCTTAAGTATCCATCCACACTGCTTTTATTCAAGATGAAATTTCACATAATGATTCTCAAACACAAATTGAAACCTTACGATCTGGTAGGGTCCTCATCATTTAAAAAATGATAAAGCAGACCACAATCAGCTCTCTGTCACTTGGTGGTCACAATTTCATTGAAAGACAGTGTATACCTTTGCTCTGCAGAATAATATCTCTTATCTATAATCTGCTAACCTGTTGAAAAAATCATTGAGAAGGGCATAACTATGCACAAATATTACTCTTTCTTGGCACTTCTTGTCAAAATGGGAAGACATGAGCTTCCATTATTGAATATTTTTAATTAATAATTTGTCCTGATATAAAAACAATGTCTCTTTTCTAAGAATTTAAAAATTAGAATAATGTAGGAAAAATTACTCAAAATTCTAGTTTCCTAAGTTTATCAAAGTTCATATTTGGGTGTAAATACATTTTAAAAATAGGTTTATTTTGTACCTACTGTGAAGTAATCTTCTATTTTCTCTTAGAAGTGTATCACAAATATGTCTCTATACCCTTAATTATTATACTAGGGAATGACATTTAATATTTCCATAGGATTTGATTTCCAAGATATGTAATCATTTCTTTTTAACCATTTCCTTTGTGTGTCATTTAGGTTGCTTCCAATACCTTGCCATTTTTATGGTAACCACAATCATATTTATGCATTAGTGTTCACCTGCATTTTCTAGGTCAAACAAGCACATTTTTTAACTTTTATTATTTATATTTTAAGAAGTTTATGATTAAAGGATAAACTAATGAATTTCAGAATAAGGACTCTTGAATAGCAGTTGGATTTGACACTTAATAACTCATAATCTGGGCTGCCCTGGTGGTGCAATGGGTTAAGCACAGCACTGTGGAGCTGTCAGGCACTGTGGCATGAGTTCAGTGCCCAGCCGGGGAGATTCCCACATGGCACAGCAGACCTCTCCTACCTCCTGCTGCTCCTCTCAGCAGTGTATTTCTGTCAATCTGCCTGTCCTGCTCCCCACTCTATCTCTAGTGAACCCTATCACCTCCCCACACCTCTAGCCTGCACTCCAGCTTGTATGCATAAATAATCTTTAAAAAAAAAAAAACCCAAACTCATAATCTAAGAAAAGTTAGTCATCCATTCTATATCTCCATTTTTTCATCCTTAAGAGAAATAAGTGCATTATCTCAGAATGCTTTTTAAACATCAGATCATCAATGCATGAGCAGAAGATATATCAAAATGTAAACACTCCAAAATGCTCATTATTATATAATTGGCAAATGAATTGCTAAAATTAATGTACTGGACCTCCCTGGCGGCGTAGCGATTAAGCCGGTTAAGCGCTGCGCTGTGGAGCTCTCGGCAGCAGCGGCAACGCGAGTTCGATGCACTGCCGGGGAGATTCCCACATGGCACAGCAGACCTCTCCTGCCTTGCCCACTGCTCCCCTCAGTAGTGTGTTTCCCTCGATCTGCCTGTTCTGCTCCCCACTCTGTCTCTGGTGAACCCTCTCGCCACCCCACACCTCTGGCATGTACCCCAGCTTGTATGCGTAAATAAATAAATCTTAAAAAAAAAAAGAGTGAAATGCCTCCCGCTAGGTTTTTAAAAAAATAAAATAAAATTAATCTACCCATTTATACTCAAAAATAGTGTATATATAGACCTGAGATTTTATAACACTACGTATTATTATTTTTAAATTTAATAATCATGTTTTATTGGCTTTTTGAGCATCTTTAATATGCTTGTTTTGCAATATAAGTTTTAAACAATATTTTAGTTATTTTGCAATTTAGATGCCAAATAAATATTGGAATGATTTTTAATCATCCCACATTGGACATAAGGAACTAAATTTATGGCTCAATGTAATGACTTTTTCATAGTAGGCTACTTGGGAAAAAGTTTTTTAAGTTCATCTAAATTATAGCTGTTCTACTGAAAAGTTTCAACAGTGAAAGGCATATTGATTTCTTTCAGTTTATTTTTCTGATAGTAAAGGTCAAAGAGTTTAAAAGACTTACCTAAGTAAACATGGCTGATTACAGTAAGAATATGATTTAGAACCAGTTTTTATGAACTACCAGGATACCCCTTCTACTAAACCTTAACAATTACACAAAATCTTAAAAACATCAGCAAACATTTGCTTATCCTTATAGGTAAGTGATTTTCCACTATACCCGAAATGCTCTGTCTATAATTTAAGAAATGTCAAAACAAGGCTAGAAGAGTTCTAGAAATGAACATTAACATATCAAGAAGACAAGCTATGCATGGACAATTGAAAGATTAAGAATGCTAACCTTAAAATAAAGCTTAGGAGGAATATGGTTAAAGTTTTCTGAATCTTAAATGATACCTATATGATGAATACAAATTCATTTAGCATATAGTGAACTAATATAATCACTATATAGAAAATGTGCTCTGAAGTTCTAACAATAGAGTAACTACAAAGAGATAACTACTTGACATAGAAAATAATAAGCCGATGAAGTTTATAATGCCAAAGGATTGTAGACAAACTAAAAATATAAATTCAAGCAGATATTAAGTACATAAATGAATACAAGATATTTTACAGATAAAGAAGATGAGTGGTGGGATATTTATAAGTGTTTTATATTTTCTGAATGGCAAATAAATTTTCCTAGGAAGGCAGCTAAATATATGTGTCCCTCCTGCAATTAATACGTTAAAAATCCTAACACTCAATATGATTACATTTAGAAAATGGAACTTTAGAACATCACTGAGGTTAAATGATATCATAAGGGTGGAATTCTGTTCCAATAGCATTAGTGCCCTCATAAGAAAGAGAAGCCATAGCTTTCCTTCTCTGAATGCAGGCATGAAGGAAAAGTCATGGGAGGACATGGCAAGAGCACAGCTATCTGCAAGCCAGAGAGAGTTCACCACAAACTGAAATCAATAGCAGTGTGGGTAGATGCTATGGCAGTCTGGGTAGATAAGGTCAAATGATGAGATGGAGAAATCACTAGACCACCTTGCCCTGTACCATTAATGTTCCTATGCTTCCTAGATGCTATTGCTTGAATGTTTATGTCTCCCCAAAATTCATACATTGAAATTCTAATCCCCCAAGGTGATGGTGTTAGGAGGGTATATCTGAGGGTAATCAGATCATAAGGGCTATGCCCATATAAAAGAGATCCTATCGCTCTTGCTCCTTCCAAGCCAGCAATCCAGACTGAAGCCAAAACTTGTAAATTTGAACGTTAACGACAATAATGATTATCCTGTAGAAACTCTCCAGTGATATTGGATGGATGGCTACAACAGTCTCTCTGGTCCATTACATTAATTACATCGTTGGCTTTCTGTAAATTACCTGAATAATTGTAGTCAGTTATCAGCCTTAAATGCAAATAGAGTTGAAATAGAAGGAATGTGTGGAAGAGAAGTTAGATACAAGGATTAAAAGAATAAGAAAAGAAAAAAATGGAGACTCTTCCCCCTAAGCAAATATATATTAGACTTTTCAAAGAATTATCTATAAATTATGAAATTAGCAAGTTATCTGCAAACTTGTCTATCTTTAACGTTCAATAGTTCTATGAACTATCATAGATTATGCTCTCGTGGATAGTCTTGTTTTCTCATCTAATCTCTTTTTAGAATCATGAAGATAAGGAACATGAATGCACTCATTAAAATAAATCAGTTCAAAATTCCTTAACAAAATTAGAAGAAAAGATTAAGATACCAACTATCAGAGCATATTTATAATTCAGGTCATTTGTATTTTTCAAATACTAATTTAATATAATTATTTAACAATTTGAGGTAGGTGTGTAAAGGATAAAATGACAAATTTTAAAATCTTTTAAGTACATGTTGGGTATTACGGTAGTTAAATCTAAATTACAGCAAGGACATGGGAAGTGTTCTCTGTCAGTGTGCCTTGAGGGAGTAGAGGATTTTATGACTTGGCTTTTAATGACCCTCATGATTCCTGAGGGGAGTCATAATTTTTTAATCAGGCACAGCTGCCATTTAATAAAAGCCAACTTTGCTAGGCTAGGTCACTGACAGTATATATAATGGCTTCCTTGATAGTTTTGTACGCGTTTTCTTCTAAGTTTATCCACATTTCTGGACATTAAAATATAAAAATTAACTAACTTAATTGAATAAGGGAATAGAGTTCACAGGTCACAGCAGAGAGTTTGGTTAGACTTTCAATCCCAAAGCAAATATAAAACCATCCTATTTCTCAGTTTTTTTAAAAAAAATCTTTACATTTGAGACATCCATGAGAAAAAGATAGTTTAAGCCAATATTTTTAAGAGGAAAATTTTAGTTACATAAATTTAGGAAATTTTATTTAATAACTTTGTTAAGATGTCTGATTATTATAGTGACATTATGTGTACTGTCAACTCTACTTTTAATAACTGCACCTAAAACTATTTTCAAATTCCAATGTTCACAATTTTTCTCTGAATTTTCCTATTTCTTTTTCCCTTTCTGTGAAGAGTTATTCTCACTTTCCCCCCATGTATCCTATAATGGTGATGACTTTAGGAGGGCATTTATAAAACTTTTAAGAATGTATGACTAAATATTAATTAGATATATCATTGTAATAACATGATTTGAGCCATGTCACTTTCCCCCTCAGTTCTGAGATTTCCCTGTGTGGGGGCAGTGCTACTGATCACTAATAATCCAGGTTCTGTTCTCCCTCCAGGCACAGAGAAGAACTATCATTACCCACTGCCAAACATAGCATGGAAAGAAAAGATGGCCAGAGAGGACTGTGTTATTTCCAGGCTGAAGTGTGTAATCGCTGATGCAAAGGACCCAGGATTTCTCTCTTCCACCAACAGTGATGAAAACAAATATGAAGAAGGGGAGACCTTCAGATAGTGAAGCTGCTTCTGTCTATCTGGGTGTTGTGTGATTTTGATTAAAAAAAAAAAAAAAGAAGAATGTCTCCTGTAGGAAAACAAATATTGAATAGTGTCACTTATATATGGAACATAGAACACAGAGAAACAGATAAAAAGGGTCAGATAAAGCCAAACTAAAAACAAGCCCTAAATATCTGATTATAGAACTGTGGCTACCTGAAAGGGAGAGGAGAAGGAAGGGGAGAGGAAGAAGTGGGAAGTCCATTTAGTGGACCATGGTGGTGGACTGTGGGTGCTTGTTGATGCATATGGTGAAGTGACAACACCTGGAGGGGGGATTCTATACCTTTAAAACACAAGCAACTATAAACCTGTATTTCACATCTAGACCAATCAAGAAATAATTTTTTGTTATTGTAAGCCACTGAAATTTAAGCTTGGTTGTTATCTGGCCTAACTTACTACCCACACTCTGATTTTAATTTATTTCTAATCATGAAACTAATTATATGAGTCATTCTGCTTATAAAATAAATAATTAGAGATAGTTGTTCACAAAATTTAAGTGTATAAATTGCACATTTCAGTCTTACCCACTGCTCGAAACTGTGTTTCTAATTTCACTGTGAGTAATGCAGCATTTGCAGTTGGACTAATAAACTAAATTATGAAAAAAATGACATCCTACCCTAAGTTTGATACTCGTCAAAATGATACTTCCCAATGTCACTCTAGATGGCAGTACTGATAAGGAATGCAGACTGGGAACTTCATCTAATTTTGCTGAACTTAGTGTTGAGAGAATTAGATAGATCCAACCTTTCCACCCCTGTTCTCATGTCCTATTCTACCACCTGCACCATTATAAACAGAAGAATCTTGTTGGATGGGAGCCATCTGCAAAATAACTCATCTCCTCAAAGGGCGGCTATATTCAAGTTCTATCATGTCTTCCGATGAGCACTATATTTTAGTTATTGCTTTTAAATTGTCCCGTTTTCTCTTTTGCACATCAGTAAATACTTTACATAGCAGATGTCAAAATCACTTAAAATTCTTTGCTTATTAAATTTGCAGAAATGTTAAATGTAAAGATCTGCTTCTCCAGTGTGATATAATGTAATTCAATCATACTTCATCTATAGATAGCAATGCTCCATGAATGAGAAAAATTCTAAATGTATTATCAAAAAATTAGACTTAATATTTTTGTTATTGTATTTAGCTCCTCCAGGATAAGCAAAAATTCATGCCACAGATGCTGATGCCCTAATTCTTACTTTACCTGCTGTGTGTGAAAAATACACACTAGTAGGGGAGCACAAACAATGGTAATAGTACAAAGATTCTGTATTTCAATATTTACCTTTTGTGGGCAGATTTGAGAATTTCTTTTTTCTTTAATGAGAATTGAAGATAGCTGGCTCTGCTATGGCAATACAATGTGAAAATGACCATGAATGCTGTGCCAAATGGCTCTCAGATAATGGTAGAAACAGGCTGCTGTTCTGGCCCCTGATCCATTCTCATTAGAATCACACCATTTTTAGCATAGAACAGACAACTTTCTTTCAAACAGTTCATTCTAAGGATGGTTTTCTTGGCTGTTATAAGAGGTTTTAGAGTTTCATGAATTGTTACTATAGCACTGTGTACAAGATGAATAAAATGTTGTTTGTATTTTCCAAGGAGTGCCCTATCTTTACAGATATTTCAATATTTATTTAACTTATACCATAAATAAATGCTAAAAGTGAAAGATATGACACTCTTTTTAAAGACTACTCATAAAAATCTTCACATTACTACCTTTTATGGAAAGTGTAACCCCCCAAATTTTAGGTGATGCAGAGAGAAAGAATAATGCTAATTAGTGTCCCACCTGGAGAGGCAATGCTGTAACGCTATAGGTATTTACAGTTGTGTGCTACCTGGTAAAACATGGAAATAGATTGATAGGAAGACGATACCCTGAGGCAAAAGGAAGTGTCTTATATACACAACTGACTAAGTATCTAAGCAAAATTGCAATATAAAGTAGAAGTTAATTTACCTGTATTGTGTGCTTTTTTTAGTTAACATATTACTGCTCTATTTTAAATATTTTAAATATTTCCCTTTATGTATTCTGAGAATTGGATTAAATTTTTGTATCACCTTATATTTTTCACTAAATGTGACATATGTTTCTAAAGTAAATAAGCATAAACAATTACATGGTAACTTTGATTGACTCAAACAGTTTTTAACAAAAGTGTTAAAATAAATGGATATATGAAAAAATATATAAGTGAAAAAAAAGGATATGCTAACAGAATAGAAAAAGTTACATTACTGAAAGTTTAATGTTGATAGAAAGACCCAAACCCTTCAGTTTGAAACTGTGATTTCTTTTTACTATCAATAATAAGACAATTCTGTTGAGCAATATATTCAAATATGTTAGAATGTTAATGAGTTATTTTATTCCAACAGATCCAAGTTTAACATTGTAAAAAAGAACAAGTTTTGAATCAAGCATATATATGTTAAATTTTGATTACATTATTTGCAAGTATATAACATTTGGTATCTCAGTTTTTCAACTGTCAGAAGGTGACATCTATTTCGGGGAATTTTCTTTAGTATTATATAAAACATTTAGGAAAGAAACTAATAAATATTAGCATTTACCCTTTGTTATTTTTATTTTATTATTACATTGCATTTTTAAGTTATTGTACCTTTAATAAATTATTATCACATGATATCATGGGACAATTTTGGTCTATGGAAGTTGACTGAATTTCCCCCATGCTAATTTTATTATTAATTAAATGACAAATTTGTCATCCTCCTGCATTTCTCTGGTGCATTCACTTTTTTACCCTCTTGGATAAATCTCTTAGATGACCATTACTTTCTCCTATTTAGTTCTCCAAATCTCTTCCTCTATTTTTATTTTCACTTGATGTCCTGTCTTCCTATTCCCTGAGAAAACTGAGAAGATCAGAAGAGGGTTTCCTTGTGCTCTTCAATCAGTGACAACCTACCAGTAAATGCCTCTCTCTCTTCTGTGTGACCAAGTTCTTATTTTTCCACAAAATTATTTCCATCAGCAAATAAACATATTATGACACTATGTTAAAAAAGTAAATACTTTGCCTTATATTTTTGATCCAGTAATATACCATTAACGTCTACCCTCTACAAAGATAAAACAAAACAAAACAAATCTAAAGAGTGGCCTTATAATTACTAATTTTTCTCTTATTACTCTACTCATTCTTTCTTGAACTCAT
Organism: Scalopus aquaticus; assembly: GCA_004024925.1. Classification (NCBI taxonomy): domain Eukaryota; kingdom Metazoa; phylum Chordata; class Mammalia; order Eulipotyphla; family Talpidae; genus Scalopus; species Scalopus aquaticus. The sequence continues at coordinate 74,618 of PVIJ01000540.1, forward strand.
GATAAAAAGAATTTTTCTTCTCCCATATAATTAAACCACCCACTTCAATGTCTTGTGTGGTCCCCTACTCTTGAGTCTGCGCTAGTTCTTTGACTTGATTTTGGTTTGGCAGAAACTTAAGGTCCTCTGTTCTTTTTAGTCAAAATGCCATGGCTATCAGGGTCTTTTATGGTTCCATATAAGTTTCAGTAATGCTGACTCTATTTCTTTAAAGAATGCTATTGAAACTTTAATAGAGATTGCACTGAATTTGTACATAGCTTTGAGTAAGACCGTCATTTAAACAACGGCAATTCATCTAACCCATATGCAAATATTATCTTTTCAATTCATTGCCTTCCCTTCGATTTCTTTTAACAATGTTTTATAGTTTTGTTGTGTAAATCTTTCACTGGTGTTAAGTTTATTCTTATGTATTTATTTTTGTGATGTTATCATAAGTGGGAATGCTTTATTGATTTCTTTCATTTCTATCTAGTTCATGGTTTGCATATAGGAATGCAAAAGATTTGTGTAGATCAATTTTATAGCCTGCCATTTTACTGTACTGATTTATTGTTCTAACAATTTTAGTGGAAACAAAGATTTTTGATGTATATTATCATTTCATCTGCAAGCAGTGTTAATTTTATTTGTTCCTTTGCATTTTAGATACCTTCACTTCATTATCTCACTAGGACTTCCAAATCTATGTCAAATAATCATAGTGAGAGTGGAAATCTTTCTTATTCCTGATTTTAGAGGTTTTCAGGTTTTCAACAATGAGATAATTGGCTGTGTGTTTGTCATATATGGCCTTTATTACATTGAATTATGTTCTTTTTAATTCTTATTTTCTGAGAGTTTTTATCATAAATAGATGTTGAATATTGTCAAATGCTTTCTCTGCATCTATTGATAGCATTGCATGATTTTTAGCTTTGCTTTTGTTGGTGTGGTGAATTAAATTGATCAATTTATGGATTTTGAACCATCTTCTTATATTTTTAATAAACTCCTTTTGGTCATGCTCTATGATCTTATAATGTATTGTTGAATTTAGTTTGCTTTGTTGAGGATTTTGGTACTTGTGTTCATCAGGGATATTGACCTATGGTTTTCTTTTCTTGTGATCCTGGTGCATTGTTCTCTCATTGTAATGCCATATTCACTTGATCTCTCAGGTTGTGATTTGTTGTTGTTGTTGTTGTTTTTCATTTGCCCACTTGCTGCTTTAAAGCTTCACATTTAAAAAAATATTTGTAGCATTAACTTACAAGGTTGAAGCACTTTTACTTCTCCTGTAGGTGGCACTATGCTTTTATTTTATTTTTTAGACTTGGCTTCTGTAGGTACCATAACTTTTTTTTTGTAGTTGCTGATTGAACAGTGTTGGGAAGGGTGGGGGGAGGTTTCTTAAGGGGTCTAGTTGCTGTTGCAAACGTACTGGGGGGAAGGACCTGACTTACATTTGTGATGCTGCAATATGCTCCTCTCTGGGATTCTAGGTCCAAGATTTCGCAATGTCTGCACTGTCAGTGTGCTTCATAAGGTCAGTACAGTTCTGAGGGCGGGGACAGGGAGAACAGTGTAAAATACCTTCTCTGTTCTTGTCCTTATTGGAAACCCTGCCTGTCGAAGAGTCCAGCTCTTCTGCATGTGTTTCTCTTCATTCAAGGGACCTCGACAGTGTTTCCACACTCTCCATCCCAGGGTCACTGGCCGAGTCCACAGACCAGCTGTTTGTGTCCTCTGCGCTGGACTGCAGTCTCCAGGCACCCCTCTCTACCACCTCCTGTCAATGAAGCATGAATCTGCTTATGTTTCCTCTAGTGAAGTCTATGATGGTCTCTGGGATAAAAGGGATGTTTTAGTTTCACCCTGAACTGAGATATTCTTCTTGGGAGCAAAGAAAGAAACCTCTTTTATCACCATTTTGGTTGATAGCCTACATATATAACTTTTAGCTGCACTTGTCTCTAATGGTGTGTTTTTGGTATTTGGGGGATGGAACATTATGTTCGATATTTTCATATTACTTTTTTCATGATTTTTATGGGACTTTCTTAAAGTTGCACTCTATATTTAATATATTTGAAATCATTAACCACTTCCATTGACTTGTCTCAGAAAAAAATGCTAAATGAAGGATGTTTTCAATTCCATGTTTTGTCTAAATTGTATACATGTATTAATCCAATTATTTTAAAAATCCACTCTCATTGCTATTTTTCATAGTCTATTGGCTTATTGTAACTCTAACAGAGTTATTTCTGTAAGAAAAATCTTGTCTGAAAGTTGTAGCTATTTATCATTTTTTTGCCTATTCACCAAATTTAAATGCTGCAAACCCTAGACCTTTTCAATGTCTTCCATATCATAATAGAATATATTAATTCAGTGTAAAGAGGAATCCTATCGAAATATTCTTCCCACAAATATAAAATCTTTCAAAGCACAAAAAATCTAAAATAAACTTTGAATATTGACTTCTCAACATTTTGTTAATTTTTTCCAAGTATTGAATAAAAATTTTCAACATATTTCTTTGTGTGCTGTTTTCAATAACTGTGATTTGTTAAAAGCTTAAAAAGCTGAAGCTTTGTGGTATTTCATTCACTCAGTAATTTGTTTAAAGATTTCCAGGGTTTTTTTTTTTAATGCAATGAAACTGCTACTAAATAGTTCAATACAAGTCTAGGAGCCTAAGCTTGATTTATGAAATAGTTCTTTATAGACTCAAATATATATAAAATCAGATTAATATTGTACAATGAAGGAGAATTCTATTATATCATGAGATATAATTCTATTATATCATTTTTTATTTAACATTGATGTCATCAGAAAAATATAGCTAGTTTATATGCAACAATACAAAAATGTTTTTGGCAACTAGGGCTAATATCTCAGCTCCTAGAGAGGCATAAGGGAGAGACATAAACCATCAGATTAGGGGAGGAAACACTGAGAAACTGTAAGTCAGGAATGAGCCCAGTATACCAGGAGAGATACTTGCCATGTGCCCATCAAATTCCCAGCATTCTCCTGTGACCCTCGGCCTAGGAATAATATTGCACACTTCTCATCAAGAGCAAGGTCTATTCAATCACCAAGCAAGGGGCTCCTGAGTAGGGTGAACACTTTATGGCCTCATGGACCTACAGTTTTTACAAGTATTTTACGCACAACTAACCATAGCTGTGCTGGTTTTCACAGACCAATAAGCTGATAGTCTGGTGATTTTCACTCCTCTCTTGTGTCATTAACAACAAAGCTATGTGGTACAACTAGTGGCCCACAAAGGTAGCAACTTCCAATGCTATTTTCATCTCCTTGCACCCAGCTCTCAGCTGAGGGCCCCTTATCTCAGTGCCCTTGGTAGATCAACAAGTGTTCTGCATATCATCATGTTGAAAGGAAGATAGCTCCTTAGCATCTGGAGAGGCAGGAAAAAGAAGAGTACATTATTACTGGTTGCTTTTCTTGTTTATCCACATATTAGAATGCAAACTATCTCCTCTGTGTATGTGACTCATTCTCAACTAGAAGAAGCTAATGAGGAAGCTACAAATACAAAACAAAGGTCCACCAGATTGAATAACAAAATTCAGTAAAAACAAAAAAAAAGATCTAACACAAATCTCAAGCAGGAAACCAAGATGATCAGCATCTTCCAGACCAACAGGGATTGACGTGTGATCGCTCTATTGCTCAGCCACAAATCTGCTCCCCTATTCAATAAATAAATAAAACATCAACATCATTTATAAATCCTTTACTGACTGCTTCCATTTGACTTTAATTAGTCTATTTTCTTCAGCTTTCTTTAAAAATTTATGTACTGGGCTCTTTATGGATGGATAGTTTGGCATTTACTTTGTATATTTTCCCATTATGTATTCTTAGTTAAATCTTCTCTGTTTGTATTTGTCCTGTTATCCTCACTGGACTATCTTAAGGACTATAACCTTCTTTTGTAAATATCTGCACATAAATATTGTCAATTTACTAATGACGTCTTTATTTTAATATTCACTCGAAATTAATTTAAAGTAATAAATACAGCATTCAATGTTAAACATTTAATGAATAATCCACTTTAAAAAAAAAAGATAATCTGTTAGGATTGGCAGTAAAGAGAAATACTATTTTTTTTCATTAAAGTCTAAGACTATTATAATTTATATGAGAAAATCTGTTATTTATGGCATCTTATTTTATTCATCCAAAGTGACAGCTACCATGGATATTTTCTTAATTCTTTTTGATAGTTTTAGGTTCACTTAGCCTGAGCTGTTTAGAATTCTTAGTAGTTTCCCTTCAAACAAAAATGTCATATTAAAAAGAAAACAAAGACTAAAATGCTCAAGTTATCCTGTTTTTAATTCTCTAAGACAGATTTTTATTCACTTATTGGTTATTTTTAATTTGCTTTCTGAAATGATTAATTAGAAACTTTAAAAATAAATCATTATTTTACAAATATTACTAGGATTATGTCCACGCACAACAATAAAACTTTCTCCATATCATGCAATTATCAGGGAAAAAATGGGTACCTATGGGCATATTTATTTCCTTAGAAACCACATACATGAAATACAGTACTAATACATTATAAGTACAGAAACTTAGTTGTCTAGCTGACAGATATACTTCTTTTTCTTCTTGTTAACAGAACACCCATTTTACTTGGATGGTGATTTACCCAGTCCTTGGGGATTAATCATTCTTAGTCTCAGCTGATCATGGCAATCCTCTTTGCTGCTACCAGTAGCTTGGTCTGAAGTAATCATGGGAATCATCTGGGGCCAATGAAATACATGTGGACATCTGCTGGGGCATTCTAGGGAAGATTTTCTTCTTTGAAAACAGAATTTTGCCACAAAGGAGAGACATCATTTCGTGCTGAACCCTTTTACACTGTCTTTGGAGGCAATTGCTTAAGGACATGATACTTAAAGGTACTTCAGATATTATGGAGGTTGCAGTGAATGACAGAGTGGCGAAACAAAATTCCAGAAGAAATTACTGAGTGCAGAAACAATGCTAACACGGCCTAACTCCAGACTTCTTATACAATTAAGGCACTTATTTACTTCTTAATCCATTATTAAGTCGCTTTCTTGCAAGCCATAGAATCCTAACTGGTATAAATATGTACATTATAAAGGATTTTTAAAAATGAAGATTATTGAAACTAGTAATATTTTTCAAAGGTATTTTACTTACATTTATTTATAAATGATCCAAAAATGTTTTTGTTCTTTAAAATACATTTAGTAAACATTGTCATTGAATATACTTTATTGTTGGGCCTCCTTGGTGGCTCAAGGGGTTAAGTCTCAACACTGCAGCACAAGCTGGATCCCTGGCCAAGAGCTTCCCACATGGCGCAGCAGACCTCTCCTGCCTCGCCCACTGCTCCCCTCAGCAGTGTATTTCAGTTAATCTGCCTGTATTGCTCCCCACTCTATCTCTGGTGAATCCTTTCACTGCCTACCCCCCACATCTCTGGCCTACATCCCAGTTCTTATATGCATAAATAAATAAAATAAATATTTTTTAAAAGAATATATTTTATTGTTTCTGAAAATGTTGGTTTAACATATAATGCTATACACTGATGGTGTAGTTCTAAATACAATTTCTTTGAAGTTCTGTTTTAATAACTGTCATAGGGAAAAAAAGATTTATTTCTAGAATATGAATATCTAAATCAAAGAAGTTTATTTTTGGCTATCCTTTCTAAATCTGTTTATTCAGTGGTTAGTTCAACCACCTATTTATCACACAAGCAAGTGCAAGAGATTTTTGAAATTTGATTAGAAAATATCCTTGTAATTGTTCTTACAAGTTAATTGGCAGTAACAGCATGTCCATGATTTTAAAAGTGGATTTAACCCTACTTTAGTTGTTTATTTTGAACATTTGAAATGGAGAGAACACAAAATTCTGTCTTGAATTTTAAATAGATGCATAAAAGATTTCTTACCAGTGACATATCTGTATAATTTTTGGTAAAAAAATCACTTAATTGTAGGAACAGCTTTAAACATCCATTAAAAAATGTTTTCTCTAGTGCATCATTAATTTCCTTTTTACTTTCTAGTGAAAGCAATTACCTTCCCAATTTTGCCTATGAACTCTAGATTAAATATTTACTTATTTATTAACTTATTTTTCTTCCTTTCTTTAGGAAGTATTATCTGGTAGATAGCACTCTTGACTCACTGATCTCTCTCACACAAATACAAGTTTGAAAATTTGAAACATGTGTCTTTTAATAAAAGAAAAATATTTAAATATGACAACTCTTCCAAGTATTTTTCCATGATGTAACACAAGAAAGTGTGCATGATACAACAGATTTTCTTTCTTTTTTAAAAAAAACTTTATCATATTACAAAATGTAAAAAGAGTCTGTGTTTAACATATTTGGAATGAAAAATCAATTTCAACTAGCGCTCTGTCCGCATCTGGCTCAGCTCCCCCACTGGCAGGGCATTCCTCTGAATGATGCAGTGATGCAATGAACAAGCTTCATGTGTGATGCTATTTCTGGGACTTGATGAGAATTTATTTTTGAAGTCAAAGCACTCATTCTATCAGAAGTAACACACAATTAAAAAAACATTTTTTGTCTTAATAAAAAGGATTTTTAAAATTTTATCCTCACTCATGCTGTCTCTCAACACTGAAATAGAAAAAAAAAGCTAACAAAAGTATTCTTTACTATAACAAATATAAATTGAGCCAAGTTAGAAATATCTGTACTTTAATGGACCTATGCAACTTTCACTCATAACACTGGTTAACAGTGATATCATAACTGACTTAAAAAGGCTCTAATCTGTAGTATCTAGGTGTGCTGAACATGAACATAAGCCGGAAAATTTTGTATTATCTCTCATTTTGAAGATATTTCATATAATTCATTGTGTATGTTTCACTGTGTAAATTTATCCAGTAGGACTGCAACAACATCCTAAATCAGCCTGGAATGATATAATATTGCATCGCATTGCATAATACCATCATACACACATCATCCAGAGTTGATTGCATCATTTTCTGATGCAATGCAATACTACTGCCAGGTGGCTGCTGAAGTAAACTGACGTCAGCAGTGCACTAGATATAGCCCTGTCGGAAAGGCTGAGCATTGAAAATATTTCAGACTTTGTGTGAGACAGTTTAAGCTACTGTTACATAGAACTGTTATTATTTTATCCATTTAGGCACAATACAGAACAGTAATGCCTCAAAAGTGCATTAATAGCGTGGACAATTTCTGCTCTATTTGTGGGGAAGTGACATTTGCCAAACAGAAGAAAAGTATCACTTCTCAAGTGAAGAAGCCTTATCATCTTTACTTCAGATGCAAGACTGGTGACCAAGGCAAGCTTTTGGCCCTGCATCTATGCTGTGCTACATGTGCAACACAGCTTTCACAGTGCTTAAATGGCAAAAGGCCATCAATGCCGTTTGCAGTCCCCATGGTGTGGAGAGAGCCAAGCAACCACATAAAAGACTGTTTTTTCCTGCTTGTTTCTCCTCTTTCCAGCAGAATAACGAAGCAAAAGAAGTCGAGAATAGTCTACCAAACATTCTGTCAGCATTGAGATGACCGGTTCAACAGCTTGCTGCAGGGTGATGAGAAACAATCATGGAATGCTTTTTGCCTAGTGTCTACAAACTTTCTTGGGAATGTTAGGGCAGAAAATTACAAGGAACTAATAGAACACATGCTGAGGCAGTATCAGAAACTTGACTGCAATATGTCTCTAAAGATCCACTTCCTTCATTCCCATTGGATTTCTTCCCTAAAAACTGTGTATGGTTAGTGATGAACATGGCAAACATTTTCATCAAGATATTGTATCAATGGAACAAAGATACCAGAGAAAATGGTCCACTACAATGCTGGCTGACTACTGATAGAGACTCCCCAGAGAGGCTCCTGAACAGCTGCACAAGAGACAAGCGAAGAAATCTAAGAAGTAGTCTATGACTTGATTTTTTACAGGTATTAACCGTAGGCCTATTACTATTAGCATGCATTTTGTGATGTTAAAATACACTTATTTCCACTTATTCCACATTACAAAAACACGAGAGCCAAAATTAGAATTTGACTGTGACATTTGTGTGGAGCACATACAAATTGATATGAAATGGCTAATTGTATTTCAGTAACATGACTTTTGTAAAAATTTGTTGGCCAGTGATTGGCATACATTTCATGATGTAAACATCAATTTATTGCAGATTACAAAAAAAAAAAAACAAAACAAAACTAGAGTCAAAATTGGAATTTGACGGTCATATTTGTGTTGAGCACATACAAATTGATAGGAAATGACTAATTTTATTTCAATAATATAACTTTTGTAAAAATTTGTTGACCAGTGTAATCAACCTATTCGTCCATGTTGGAGCTACATCACTGCTTCTTTCCTTCCTTGTAATCTATCTTGATGTTCATTTGTTCAAATCTTTGGGCCTCCCTGGCGGCATAGGGGTTAAGTCTTTGCACTATCACCATGGTGACCCACCAAGTCACCCTAAGTCTGATCCCTGACCAAGCAGCTATCCCACATATGGTGCAGCAGACCTCTCCTGCCTCGCCCGCTGCTCCCCTCAGCAGTGTATTTCTGATCTGCCTGTTCTGTTCCCCACTCTGTCTCTGGTGAATCTTCTCACCCCCCGCTCCTCTGACTTACACCCTAGTCCTTCTATGCAAAAGTAAATAAAATATTTTATAACTCCACAAATCTTTATCATATTTATTTATCATTTTCTTCCATACCATTTTCAATGAAGAAGGGTAGGAGAGCAAAGGTTTTCAATGTTATGTAGTAGTGATTCTTTCTCTTCTGTTTTTTCTTCATCTTTCATTATTAAATAAGGAAAGTTATATATTTACCAATCTTTGTGAAATTTTGTAAAATGTTCATTTTAACCCTATATGATCTTTTTGTAAGTATACCCTTATGTTCTTTTTATTCTGGATAATTGATTCTAAAAAAGACTTCCTAGTTGTTATGCCTTAAAGTAATAATATCAAATCACTCAAGTCACATAAATACATTTAAGGTAACTTTCACCACCAACAGTAGTAGATGTAAATCCAAACTTCTTGAGAGTTAAAGATTTTGGTCAGAGATGGGTGCATTAAAACGATGTGTGTGTGTGTGTGTGTGTGTGTGTGTGTGTGTGTACACAATGGAATACTACTGAGCAATTTGGAAAAAAAACATATGAAATCTTGTCATTTGCACCAATATGGGTAGAACTGGAGATTATGCTAAGCAAAATATATCAGAAGGAGGAAGTCAAATACCGTAATTTCATTCATATGACAATATAGAGAGACAAAACAAAAGAACAGCCAAAACTAAATGAAATAAAACCCTAGAAATCTGACAAGAATTGAGGCTACCAGATATGGAAGGGGAAGTTGAGGAACATAGGTGGCAGGGGATCCAATGGACTGTGGCAAATGACTATGGGTGCCTTTGTAGGTGTGGTTTGGTAACACACATCTGAAGAGTTACAGGTGTGAACCTGTAACTCTGAATTACATATGGAGTTGCATACCAATGTTTCCTTAATAAAAAATAATGCAATTAAAAAAATGGTCAAATTCCTGCCATATCTGCCTATGCTTAATTGCTTTACTTTAATACCTGGTTGACAAAAAGCTTTTCTTAGGAGGAGATGTCTGAGCTCTCCAGTTATTTTAAGGCTTGTGAATACATGCATTGTTATATTCTGTGGGTCCTTTTCAATGAAATTTTCTAAAACATTTGTCTATTTTATGAACATTAGCGTAGATGAAACTAGATAATATAATCCACAGCTAGAGCATGCATCAATTTCAATATGTCACAAAATGCTAAATGCAAATAAACAGCTATAGGAGTTTCTGTCAAACTCTACATTACTGAATGCCCACTTTTCCCCAGAGGACTCATATGCCCTATGGTCTGATGTCATCGGCCCTACTACCCAGGTGAAGGCTGGGGTATCAATGAATATATCAAATAGTTAATGATATGGACATCTTATAATACTTTATTCCTACACTCTAACATATCACTTTGATCATCCTTTGGATGCACGCACTTCACTGCTCTAGGAGGCTGCTAGAGGAGTAGACTTAACTTAAATGCAGTCTTCTGGTACAGTGAGTAATCAGATGAGTTCAGTTGTGGCAGGTGTATGTAAAGAAGGTCATGAGTGTTATATATTGATGCTCACCAAAGATCAATTCCTTTGATTCAAACAAAGCAATTTATGTTGTTTCTTAATGGCATTGAACCACTTGTATATCTGGCATATATCCTAGAAGAAAAACAGCAGGTGTGCTAGTAAAGTTATCAGTAAGATTAACTACTCCATTTCCTGGCCACTCCATAAATGTTTGTTGTATTATTTTAATTTTTTTTTAAGTTTTACTGTTTTGCCAGCAGATTATGTAACTGTTTAATTTGGGGACTACAACTTCACCCCTCCATGTGGAAATGTGCCACACTCATCCTCCACCAAAGTTCCAGTACCACAACCTTGCTGTATAATTTACGTTTTATTGATAAATATTTCACATACCTTACAATTTTTCTATTTAAAGTGAATTCAATGTTTTTTATTAGTAAACTCTGTGTATTTATCGCTCCATTCTAGCTTTAGGACATGTTTATTCTCTTCCAAAAGCCTTAAGCAACCACTAATCTACTTTCTGTCTCTATAAATTTGTCTACTCTGGACCTTTCATATAAATTAAATTATATAATATGTAATCTTTTCTGACTTCTTTTGCTTTGAATAATGTGGTTTTCTGGGTCCATCTACCTTTGTAATATACATTTTTTTGTCAATTAATATTCCAGTTCACATACATGACATTTTATTTACCATTCATCAGTTGATAGATATTCAAGTTATTGCATTACTGTTCATTTTCTCTAATCCTATACTTAGGAAAAGGGCTAGGTGATCAATGACAGCTATTTTCACAACTAGCAAATATTTGCAGGTTTTTAGTGAGCAGAATTGTTTGCTTTGAATGTTGTCATCTCCATGTCAGAAAGGCACTTGATTTGGCACACGTGACTAGCAGCTATTGCGTGATGATACATATTTCACCAGGCAGGATTTTCATCCTTCTTTAGTGCACTTGTTCAGGACAGACCCTGTGATCACCTTATGTCCTCCTGTTCACTTACAGGCAAGTTCTAGAGCAGAGGTGGCAGTTGGAGCAAGAGGAGACACAAAGGAGAAAATGCAGTCCTGAGCAGGCCACAGTGGATGGTTATTAAAATGCCTAAGTATGAAATAATTGTCAAATGAAGTACTTGGTATATTGATAATGATTAGCTAGACTTTTAATTGTTCACATAGTTTTTTTTAGATATTTTTAAACTTTTAAAATCAATATACCTTTTTTAAATCATTTGATATACTGCCTTTAACCTGCATTCTCTTAAAAAGGCCACATATTAAAATATGAGGGCAGCATCTTTATTACTGTACTGTATAATATATAATTAACTCATAAATGATTCAGCTTAGGTAGCATAAAAAAGAATTATAGCACAAGCCTTTGTAAGTATGTGTTAAGGTCATGACCAATGTGACTGCAGGTTCCATGACTCTCTAGTGCTCTTGCGAGCTTTCCTGGCTTTTGTTCTGAGATATTATCTATCTGATACAAAATTGGAGGGTATGTTAATCTTACAATTCCATTATGGTTAATATAAAAACACAACAAAGCAAAACAGAGTCCCAGGTTTAGGGAGGTGTGCCTTTATTCCGAATGTCCAGGTCATAAATGATGGATGAGAAAAAAATAGTAAAGGAGGTTACCTAAGAAAGTTCACTGAAGAAAGTGGAGACAGAGGGAAGGAAAAGTGGAAGTGGAACGGGGAGAGCATTAGATGGGAGGAAGAGCAAAGAAAAAGTCAGGAGAAGGGGAGCAGGAGCAGAAGAGAGGAGGAAGGGAGAGAGAAAGAGGCAATACAGGGCGATGAGTAGCAGATCATGAGAGTCTCCTGGAATATCTGAGAACGGCTGATCAGGGCTCTCTGCTTCCAAAGCGCAGTCAGTCCATGGACTTCAATATTTTTATGAGAGTAAAGGTCAGTCTTTTTTTAAAGGTTTATTGTTCATATTCTTTGGAATGAAAAAATGAAGACATTTCGTTATCTATCATTCTAAAACTTCAAACTCTTGAAACATTTGAAATTTTCACATTTAAATATTTTGGCATACATATTTTAAGGCCATGCCTTCTAAAAATACACTTATGTATTTTTAAAACAAAATGATATCAAGCAACTCTGCATTCTGAATCAAGTATTCCTTTATTCTTTTATGGTGTTATATGTTTCCTGAACTCCATTTTAATTGGTATAAAATATTCCTGTGTACTGGAATTCAGCAAACCATTGTTTATTTATTACACTGCCATAGGGGATCTTCAATGGGTGTATCTGGTGTTTCCAAATTCCTATACAGTAAACTGAATAATACTGAAATTTTTTATACATAGTTTGTTGCATATAATTTCCTTAGCAAAGATTACTTGGTGTAAATCTGAGTTAGTGAGTTTATGAATTTTAAGTCTTTTGTGACTCATAGCCAAATTGTTTCTCCAAAAGTAACTGATTTATAATCCTGCCAGGGGCACATAAAAAGGCCCACAGATAGATGCTTTTACCTGAATGATATGCAATTGAAACAATACGTTGAAGATTAAAGGCTATTATATTAACCTAAGTTATACCGAAGAATAAAAAAATTGTCTTTCTTTTATTTAAATTTCTTAGATAATGTTTTAAGCCACTGTAATTATTTGGATAGGAAGTACTGATTACTAGTACTCAAGGAAGGTCTGTAGATTAACAAATCAGTTGCTGTTAAAGGCTATTAAAGGCCTTGTTTTTTGTTTGTTTGTTTTTTGGTTTTTTGCTTTTATTTCCTCATCTCTGTCTGCACATTGTAAACAAGTAACTTTTGGAATTACAAGAGCATCTTCTGACAAAATTATCCAAATAAATTCTTTGATATACATCGCCTTATTGTCTGTGTATATAACTTTCAGCTTCCATGAGATATAATTGTTATTTCCAATGCAGAGGAGATCATCTATCTATAATTCATACACAACCCCTAAATTATTTTGATATACTTAATGCATAATAAATGTTAAAATTATCAGTACTTAAGTATCAGAGCAATTGAAACATAGCCATGTCAATTTTATTTACAATTATAAAAATGTAACTTCAGATACAATTATCCCAGTGTTCTTCTGCACCACTCTGTCCAGTGAATGTCTTTTACTTGTTCCTGGTTTTCTCCTCTAGGAAGCAGGGAAAGTAGCCACAGCTTCTGTTGGTGGTGTTCAATCACAGGTTCATTCCTGCACTAAGTGCACTAGCCAAGCTATGGAAACAACATAAGTGCCATATTCCAGATGAGTGGGTCAGGAAGATGTGTTATATATACACAATGGATACTACTCGATGAGCAAAAAGGATGAACACTTTCCACTTGTGGCAACATGGATGGAACTGGAGGTATTATGCTAAAATGAAATAAATGAGAAGAAAGACAAATTATCGCATGGTATCACATATCTGGAAAATAGAGAACCCAAATAAAGGATAAAATAAAGCCAAACTAACAACTAAATCTAGAAAGCTGACTATAAAACTAAGACTACTAGAACGAGAGGTTGAAGGGGAGGAGGTGGAGATGAAAAACAAAGTAGGGAGGGAGCACAAAGAACTGTGGTGGTGGACTCTGGGTGTTTGGTAGTGGTGAGGTGTGGTAACAACACCTAAAGGAGATACCCTATGCTTCTAAAACAGTGTGATGTAAACCACTGTTACCTCAATAAAAATAGTAAAAAAAATATAATCTTCCTGTATATCAAAAAAATACTACAACTTTTTCTGATGTTGTCATTTGCCTATAAAGGAGAATCTGGATTAACAGTATTGAAGAAATGAAAGCAATCACTTCCAAAGGAATATTTTATTATTTATTCCTTAAGATAAATCTCAAAAGCTATTTCAGAGCTATAAATAAATATGTTGTTTACAATAACTATGGCATTTGGGCATCTTAAAGAACATCATGAAATAAGTTTGATAGAAATAATTCTTTAATATTTTACCCAGTTTTACTTTGCTCTTCAGTCTTTCCCCAGTCTATGTCTCCTACCTATTGTAATAGGGTGGTCCCTAGGAAAAAGGGAGGTTCCAGTTTCCCTGCCCCACCCAAGGAAGGATGGAGCTGAACAGGGAAGAGAAGAAAATGGAGAGGAGACTGGAGAAGGAGGAAGCAGAATGGAGAGCCAGAAGGAAACATGGAGCAGAGAGATGTGTAAGAAGCTGAACTTGCTTCTTGGTCCTGGGCTGGTTGAAACAGATGTGGGTGAGGGACCCATGGGGAGGCTAACAATGGCAGCTTTTATCTTGATTTTGTACTTTTCCTTCTAGATGTGCTGGGACCCTTCTCCCCCATTTCTATGGGTCCCCCCCAGAAGGTGCTTTAGACTTGTGGCAGGTTTTTAGGCCTCAGAAGCCCTGTTTTGGGCAACGCTGTTTGGACATTTACCAGGAGGGAATGGGTAAATTCAGGTGCTTGGTTTGGAAACTATATTTTTTTTTTCCTTTTCTGTATTGCACACTAATTTTATTAAAGTTCCTCTCCATTAATGGTCTTATGTTTTGTCTTGGTGCAGTAGATGGCAGAGTCTATTTAGAATGGGAAGGTTTGGGGGTTCTAGGGTACCCCTCCTTCTGCCCTGTAACACTATTTCTCAGTTCTTTCTTCCCTGATAGCTTCATGTTCAAAACCCAGACTGTCAGCTGGTCTCTAATAAATCATGTCTGAAAATGAAATTTACCTAGAAAAAGAAATTTGAATTTCAGGAAACACATGTACTATGGAAGGAAGGAAGAAAAGGGACTTGCATTAAAGATGAGGATAATTTTATAAGCATTTAGTCAAAGATAGAACTGCCCAAGTGGAAAATATGTGTCTTTTTTACTGAGAAGATATTAGAAGCAGATGAAATAATTTAGGTAAAATGATTTAAGGTAATTGCAGCAGCAATATTTAATGTAAAATAAAGGGAGAGGCCAAAAGTGAGAAGAAATTTCAGTCTGTTCCTGATTAGGATTTACACATTGAAATTCCTCCCACTTGTATGCTGAGTGGGATTCCTTATCCTGCATTGTTTACTTAGGCATGTAATTTGGTCTTTAAATAAAAAAGACAAATCATTTCAATAACATTCAACTGTTATCATTCATTTGCAATCATGTTGTGTTTTGATGAATGGTTAGTTTTTCCTGCCAGTTTTGGGGAACTAAATTTCCATTATATGTATCAGAAAGTAACACATCATTTTAAGGTATTGCATGTAGAAAAAAATAAGTTTCCCCTGATCTGTTTCTGTGCATATTTTTTCCTGTTTATGTAAAGATAAGATTCTCTGAGGCATTTATGAATGTTTTGGTGTCTCCTATGGGGGTCTGACATTTCAGTATTTCCTGCCATGCTTGTGAAGAAAGCATTTAAAAAAATTAAAGGTACTGATAAGCAAACCCTTCATTAATAAAACAGACTATTAAGTTTCCAGTTTCTGTACTTAAAAGTTCTGTATTTTATCTAAAATTAATTTGCAGGTACCATGAGCTTTTTTGAAGTCTGAAAAAAAAAAGGGAGATGAAGTTAAGGGCAAGATTAAAAAAAAAAAAGCCTTCATCTATAGTACGTCTCTGCTCTACAGATCATTTTCTTCTTTATTTAATAATTAATGCCAGCTACACCAACATGTTTAAATCCTCAACAGATAAGAAATAATTAAGTTAACACCACTCAAAATGATATGTAACATCTCAATCAGTGAGAATTTTTAAGTGGTAACAAGGAGAATGAAATTATTGGAAGCTGCACTCTAGGATATTTTTTTTTTCCCCAGTGAAAGTCAAAGGCACATTCCTACAAATGTAAGAAACACCATATTTCAGTGAAGTTGTATCATCTACAATAAATGATGTAGCTGCCAGCAATTGAATAAATAGTGGCACACAAGCATACTTTTCTGGCTTTTGCAGTTGGTTATATACAACCCCCCCAAAAATATATTCCAAATTTGAAAATTAGACTTTTTCCCCTGATGTTGAACTACCCTTTTTTCCCAATCTCACATGTATCAACTTGCTTGGCTAAGCTTCTGTAGCCCCTATCATCCTCTTTAAGCTCAAGGAAATATTGTAGACAAAAACAGTCAAAATCCCTCTCTCATCTTTTATCTCTCTCCCTCTCCCTCTCTCATTTCTTGCTCCTCCTCCTCTCCCTTCCTTCAATTTACTGAAACAGTCATGCACTACTCTACTCTTCTGGAAAAACATCCATGAATTTTTGCTCATGAATGTTACATATGTCATAAGAATCAGGGTAGGCAAGCAAAATATACCACAGAAAATTAAACTTCTTGCAAAACACATACCAAAAAACACACTCTTTGTACTGGTTCCATGTGCCTCATCTGAGAAATGGGGGAAATCATATTAAATACACAAGTTTACTAAAAGAAATCTCAAAGAGAAATGATTTTTTCTTTCAGCTACCATTGTTTTCATCGCCCACTACATATCATTATCATTGTCATGTGTACATTTTATAAAGACTTATTGCATGTCTGATAGATGGTTAAATAATTTCCAAAGAATCATGGCTGTTTGATTTGTCATTAAGGAAAGCACAGAAATTTCACTCTGCCAGCCTAGTGAATGAATTTGAACAATGCCATGGAGTGTGGTTACTACCTTCTGTCCCTAGAGAAAGACCTTAAAAGTATACATTAACCCTAAGTCACTGCACTGAAGTATAATCATTGTCTGGAGCCATTCAAGCTACTCCCAGGTCAAATTCCCAGTCTAAACTGAGTGACCTAAGAAATACCTTGGGCAATTGCAGAAAGCAGGCTAATAGGTGAATGGCAGGAAATCTCTGCTGTCTCATTTTGAGGGCACAGGTGGGGTGAAGTGACTGAGGCCTTTGCAAGTTACTAACAGTAGGGCTAACTGACATGCCTGTGATATGGATATGTCTGGACCTGGCCACACCAGTTGGAGCAGCAGGGAAATGGGGTGCAGAAGAGGTGGCACAATCTGCTCCCTCCCTCTACTGCTATTTCCAGGATTCTAACCTCTCCACATAGGACTTAATAACACGATCAACAACAAGTCAGACTGAGGACAGAGTCTGGAAAAGAGTTATTTTTACATTTGTACATGTTCTTTCCCTCCCACGACAAAATATTTAGGGACATTTAATCTAGGTAGCTTTCTTCGGTGGTTAATGGCTTATGTTCCCAAAATAATCAGAGTACTATACTCCACAAAGGACCTGCACAACACACCATGCTACGCGTAGTGTTGATTTATTTATTCCTGTAAGATATTGCCCGGGACCTCGAGTTACTCGGCCATTCCTATCTTTGCATTAAGTACATAATATGGATCATGTCCTCTCCTTTATAGTAAAGATTCTCTCTCATCCATCTTCTTATATCAAGTTCCTAGCACAAAGTTTACATTTTGAAATAAATTGAATTGAGGCAATTAATTTAATTCACTTATTCATACATAGAAAATTTTTCCTTATGAAATAATGTTAAGCCATTGATTCTGATACCTAAAGTCAAAGAAAGTTCTAGCTTTTTTCCTGAATACCCTATGAGGGACTAAACAACATACACCATGAACTAAGGATGCATAAAATCCTGAAATGTACTATTTTTGAAGCTCTGACAGTCCTAGATATAGGTTTCTGGAGTAGTGGAAGTCAAATACATTAAGCAGGTTTCTCCAGGGAAACAGAAACCATTTGCCATGTAGTGTAGATAGATCGATCGATCGATAGATAGATAGATGGCATATATGTTTTGTACACACACACACACACACACACACACACACACACATATATATATATATATATACATATTTGCTACACACATACACAAAGAGAGAGAGAGAGAGATTATTAAGAATTGTTCATGTGATCTAGCAGCCAGGGGAGCAAGAGAGGAGTTGATATTGATTGCAGTTCAAGTTCAAAACTGAAGGCAAATTGTCTTTCTTAGGTGTCCTCTGTTTTCTCTTAAGACTTTCAACTGATAGGATAAAGTACATTTTGGAGAGAAATCCAATGTACTATTGGTTTAAATATTTATTTCATCTAGAAAATACCTTCACAGCAACTTCCAGACTGATTTTTGATCAACTGTTTGAGGACTATGGCCTCATAAAGTTGACACATAAAATTAACCATCATACAAAACATTTAAACATGAAAATTTCTGGAAATTTTCTCGAATAATTACATTTTCATGAAGAAAAGGCTGTGGAAATAATTGACTAAACATGCAGAGATAAAGAATTAGTGTGCCAACTTGCACTAACTGAAGGATTGCCAAACTGTTCTAACTTTTTCTGCATCAATTTTCTGTGAAATTTAAATTTGTGAACTTAGGAAAGGTTGGAATTTACATGTTTTAGCAAGGCATTCAAAATCTTCTCTTCACTTTTCTAATTGCTGTCACTTCTTTGTATATACCCTAAGCAACCCAATACTAATGATCCACAGGAAAGCTGCTAACTTTTGTGTCTCGAATTTTGCAAAATTTCTTGGCCCATGTAGTGAAATTCTAATAAGAAATCAAGATTCTGCTCAAATGCCACTTCTAGGAAGTCTTCTATAAATTGGCATGTGGATAAGTAATTTCCAGTATTTATCTATGTTTCCATAGTATATAGTGTATACTTTTATTAAAACAGTCTAATTTTATTCAAATTATCTATAAGTCTGTCTTCTGCAGTAATTTATGAACTCTCCTATGTGACTTGGCAAAGTACTAGTTCCTGTAACCTAGTATGGGGCCTAAATCAACAGCATCAGCGTCGCCTGGGAACTTTTTAAGAATGTAGCATCTTGAACCCATCTCTGACTTCTTGGGAAACTGCATGTTCTTTAACAACATTGTAAGTTGACTTTATGATATTCAATTTTGATAAATGCTGTTCCAGTTGTTGACATTGACAAACATAACTAAGGCAAGCATGTTCTAGTAAGGAGATTGTACCAACTTCTAGAATAGGTCATGTTCTTTCACATGGGATGTTTATAAGAGCTATGCCACATACCACAGATATACAAGCCCCCACTGGTTTTCCCTTCTCTCTCTATTTCTGAATTACTCATCTTTTCCACACCTCAGTTAACATATCAATTCTATGTACAATTCAAAATAAAGTATGCGCCAAGCCACAAAATAAGTATAAAGAAATCCAAAACTTCCTTGTTTACCTCCCTCTCACAGCCTAATCACATATCATCAAATTCAGTAAAAGCTTTTGTTTGTATTGTGGTGTTTTTTTGTTGTTTGTTTGTTTCCTCCATCTGTGGCTAGTGACTAAAAAAAAGAAAAAGGTAAAGATGAAGACTATCTGGGCCTCCCGGTGGCGCAGCGGTTAAGCGCTGCGCTGTGGAGCTGTCGGCAGCGTTAACGCGAGTTCGACGCCCAGCCAGGGAGAATCCCACATGGTGCGGCAGACCTCTCCTGCCTCGCCCGCTGCTCCCCTCACCAGTATATTTCTGATCTGCCTGTTCTGCTCCCCGCTCTGTCTCTGGTGAACCCTCTCGCCGCCCCACACCTCTGGCCTGTACCCCAGCTTGTATGTATAAATAAAATAAATCTTTTAAAAAAAAAAAAAGATGAAGACTATCTTCTGGAAAACAAATTCTGAAACAGAAAATTATCTAAGGTGGGACGTCCCTTTTATATACTGCCATGAAACTTGAATGAAGTCACATTGTACTGTGACTTCAGTTTCTGTTGTTTTCTCTAGTTAGTTTGTGGTCAACTTGAAAGTAGCACTCATTGTGCTACCTTATGTTACCTCTATTGACTTATACATAAACAAGTGTCTGGTAGATCCTTGATAAATATTTGTTGATTTTGTGAATGAGTGATTAATGCAATTAGATAAAAAATAACCATGCATTTGGGAAGGAACAAATTCCAAAGATAGAAATTACTGAAGCAATGTATATAAAATCAAATCAACAAAGTAGGAAACCTTTGATGCAAAGGTGTTTTCTTTCCCTTTCAAGTTGAGGAGCATAAGTTATGGGGATCAAAAACTTAAAACTCTGTCCTTTTGAAATTAAGTTTATTACTCTCCTTCATAATGCTCATATTGCAATGATAAGGAAGTAGGCATTGACCAGAAATGAGGGCTGTTAGAAAAATTATATGTTGCTATTGAAATTAGTAGATTCCACCAGCTTCTTATGCAGTCTTTTCAGGTACTCAAGTGGTCAACCAAAATAAAAAAATTAAATTCTTAGTCTTATGACTAAGTCCCTCCCCTCTCTCCATTGAAAAACATTCTTGGCTAAAGTTAAGGAAAGAAATGCCTCCTTGAATTTGATCAAGAATTTCCATTTTAACTTTAGGAAACACTTGCAGAGTTTGATGTTTCTCTCAGGTACTAGCAGGGGAGCTTAGTTTAATATTAGTTCTCTTAATGTGTTAGCTATTATTTTTACATAAATAGTTTAGCAGCAGGCTATATATTAAATCCTGAAGTACACTGTATTCTTAGTATTTCTGAAAATAAATAAAAGCACACAGAAGAAACATTTATGAAAAATGACACACTTTCTTATATGTTCAGCTGAAAAAACATAGTTTTATTAAAGAAAACAAGAGATGCTTTCTAGTGGTAGAAGAAAATGCCCCAAATAAGCATGAATAAGATCAGCTCTTTGAAAAATCTCTGGATTTTTTCTATGATCATTTTCAGGGGCTTATGGTGACAACTTTCAAGATGGATTTATTATGACTCAGACCATATTTGTGAAATAATTTTTTTTTTAAAGCACCTGGGTACAGAACTTTTGCTGAGAGGACATTCATGTGACAACTGGCATTGGGGAATGAATGAAGAATGGCCACAAATCTGCAGGCTTGTAGGGTATGATCAATTTTGGTAAACACTTGAGTCAGCTCTGCTCAATGTCTATCTCTAGGCACTACAGAGATGCCCATCACCCCTGCTTTTAATGCTCAGAGAAAGATATTAGAAAGGCTGCCAAATTATCTTGACCTAATTAACTGGAATTCAAAGTGGGGCAGTATTTTATGTAGTCTAAATTATTGTGCACTTGGGTCTGGCTATTTTCAGCACGTCTTGATGACTTCTTATTTTGCACACACATAGCACTCTTATATTTGCAAAGTACTGAATTATATCTGAATGAATCTTTCCTATAGAATGTAAAAATTTCAACATTCCCATCCCAAAGATGAAAAATTGAGTCCTGAATAAATTAAACTATGGCGATGGTTAATTTAATACTGGCTAATACACTATCTGAGCCTCATTGTCCTCAATTATGAGAAAGACATATGCAATATCATCTAAGATGATAACAAAAGAGGATCATGGATTTTCTTATTAAGAGCACTAACTGATGTATTTTCTCATTCCTGGCAGCAACTCACCTGTTGATAATTCTCACAGAAGTAGAAGCCTCCATTGCCCAGATAGCATACTAGAATTTGTGTGTATTTGCCTGTGAGTGGGTTTATGTATGCTGAAGTCTCATGCAGATAATTTTGCAGATAATGCAGATAATTGCATATCTCATGCAGATAATTCCTCACTCCTAGCGAAAATCACTGACTGAAAAGATGGTAATTATAATTTATAGCATGGCCAGAAATTATTCCAGCTAATTATTAAGTTTTTAAAAATTACAATTTATTTAATGCAAATACAATGGAATTAATATTTAGAACTAGATAGTAATGACTTGTGTTTGTAGTCAAATAAAACAATAGTCAAATAAAGTAATATTAGCTTCTATTATGTGAAACATCAAAAAGTTATTTTTTTATCCATTATACTAGACCAGTAATTCACACATTTTACCGAACAGCAATTTATAAGGCTGTCCATGAATGAAACTACCTCAATTTGTCACAGTTGTTCTCTAATTGTCGAGAGAAGATATGAATTCTACATAATTCTATATCCATTTAACTAATTTCAAGCTTATAGAGGGACATAATTATGTTATGGGAGACCATTAAGTATCCGAAACATTCTTTCTAAACTAGTGGTGAACCTCATCATTTTCAGAAACTAGATCTAAAATCTCCCTGCTTAGAATGTCTTCCACTTATGAGTAAAATAGACTCAACAGGGCCTCCCCGGTGGCGCAGCAGTTGGGCGCTGCGCTGTGGAGCTGTTGGCCACGGGCGATGCTGGTTCTACGCCCAGCCGGGGAGAATCCCACATGGTGCGGCAGACCTCTCCTGCCTCGCCCACTGCTCTCCTCAGCAGTGTATCTCTGATCTGCCTGTTCTGCTCCCCACTCTGTCTCTGGTGAACCCTCCCGCCGCCCCATGCCTCTGGCCTGTACCCCAGCTTGTATACATAAATAAATAAAAAAAAATTCTTTAAAAAAAATAATAAAATAAAATAGACTCAACATTGTTCTGTTCATTTTTGTCTGGTGAGTTTTAGACAGATAAATTACAAATATTTATGTTTATAGTTCATAGCTTTTATTATGTGCCAGGCAATTTTTTAGTCCCTTGTTTATTTCTTATAAAAGTACTTTGACGATGATACTGTAATTGTCACCACTTAACAGATGAGAAAGTTGAGACCTAGAGATATTAAGCAGTTTGACAGTAATCCCACAAATTAGTGAGAGGAGGAGGCAGAAATTGAACCCAGGTCAGATAATTTCAATGATCATGTTCTTAAAAGCTGTGCAATCCATCCTCTCAGGAAGAGAGTCATTTGTGATTTATTTGAGTCTCCCACACCCTCCCCACCACCACTGGGATTGAGAAATCCTTTCCTAGTAAAATTAATAAATGTTTCAAGTCTGCCATTCAGGTATTTTAGGCCTGCAGAACTACATTAATATGTATTTTCTGTAAGATTTAATAATTTGATTCTGATAACTTCTGAAACTTGTTAATGCTCAAGGTCACATTATATTTTAATTCTGTCCTTCAAGGTGCTAAATAACCCTTCCAGTCTGATGTTATTAACTAAGTAAATGAGCATGTTTTGAGATGATTGATGGAATTATTAAATAGCACTCATCCTAGTACTAACCTCATTAGTCATGTTTTCCAACTTTGATATTGAACTATTTGGACTACAACTGTGAAACAAATTCTATACCTATTTAGTAGTAAGAGGGTAAGTATCTCAGCTCCTTCAGATTCTTTCTGGAAGTAAAGAAGGCATATTAAAAAATAAATTTCAAATTTTAAATAAGATGACAATATTTTTTATTTATTGATGAGATTGTGAAATTAAGCAAAAACCTCCCTAAAGTTTAGATAATTATTAGTTACTTATTTCATTACTATAATTATTAAATTTTCCAATTTTTATAAATTTTAACTTTAATAGGAGATTCATCTGATAGCATTTGTTTTCTCATGAAATAATTCTTATTATCTTATAGTAATTAGTGATGTTAGACATTTTTGTACTCAAAAACAAAGCAACATAAAATTCCTTAAATGTCCATTCTTTTTTTTAATAAAATATCTACATTTAGAATTAAGCATTTTTTACTATATTTTCTTTTGTCTAATGTTCACAATATAAATATAATACACTCTAAGCTTATAAAATATATTTCTAGAAAAATCCACAGATATCTAGTTAGGATTATGAGGTGTATGTATATATATGTGTGTGTACACACACATACACACACATAACTTAAAGTGCATTTGTTTTTTAATATACTAGCATCAAATTTTCAGAGTAAATAAAATCAGTATAATCTAACCTTTTTTTAACAAAGTATATTATTCTTATGTATGAAAATATTTGTAGTGTTCAATTTTCTGGAGAAGTTTCAAACAGTCTTGACTATTGCTATTGGTCTACAGAAGTTTTTGTTTTTCTGTTCTATTTGGTTTGATTTGCTTCTTTTTCTTTTTTAAATTGGATTTGTAGCTACATTTTTTTCTCCAAAATTCATTGATTCTATTATACTTGGCAACGGTGCTGCCAAATTAAATAAATAAAAGGGCTGTTTTGCTCTCTACATTTACTTACAACTTTTCTCTGTCATGCTATGATGAAGGTTTGTCTAAAATGAAGTTTTTCTACATCAGCATGTGCTATTCCACCCCTGAATCTGAATCTGAACCTTGTTATCCACTACTGCAATTAATTTAACTTTCGGTGCATTCTGGGGCTATTGCTTTTTGTTTTCTAGACGGCAAAGAACAAAGGTTGTATTGGGAGCTCTACACTACACCCAATTTAGAACTTAATTAACCACAAAAGTTAAAAGCGAGGGCAGTCCCCAATAAGCTGACGATGAAAGTCGTGGCTGCCCTAAACCTGATAAGAAAGAAACTGAGAGTTTTAAATTGAGATCACTACCAGCATAGCCGTGGGTTTCGGCAGTGACAAACTGTAGTTACAGATTCCAACAGCCCCTGATGAAAAGCTGTTCTCATTCCCTAATGCTTTATGGGAGAGCTGCAGCTGCTTGGAATATTTTTCAAGCAGAAAGCCATCATCATGACAACACCAGTGTAAAAGAGGGCAAAAAAAATTTCTTTCTGGTAGGGAAATAAAGACATCTTAAGCTTGACTTCAAAAGCTCTCTACAGCAAACAGTAGCTGTGGAAATACCGTTTCATCTTTGCCTCTGGGATATTATTAAGCTTTTCTAGTAGCTCTAACTGCAGGAGAAGGGATTACAGAAGTTGCTGCTGTGTAGCTGCCTGCCATACAAATAACTGGAAAAGCTGGGATCATGGATTTATATTCGGCCAGTGATTAACCAACCCCAAGAAACTGACCTGGTAATGAATACCACAACACACCTCTTTTTACACCATACAAATACAAACATGCAAGACATTTTCATTTCTTGCAGAAATGTCAGACTTCTCTCTTGGTCAAAGTTAGCAAAACACAAGCGGGACTAGTTCTAGCTACACCTACTAATAGCATGCATAGTCCAGCAGTGCCATTCACACTGCATCAGTTCTGGTAGGGTCAGCATTTCCATGATGAATCTTTACTTTCACAGGTTGGAGCTCAATTGTTTAAAAATCCACTAACAGCAGCAATGACCCATGCAGTCCTGATGTAGAAACTATACCATTTAATTTTAGCACAGAGGGCAGGAACTCAATAAAAATTAGTAATCTTATTATTGCTGTTTATTTGATTCAACTGTTCAATAAGTTTTCCAGTCATTTTTTAATGAAATGTAACTAATATTTATTTGATGTGGATGGATTGCGTGTTGTTTTGAGGAAGGGAAAACGAACCAATTTTATTTTTTAAAGTGCATGAGTACATGTAGAGTGCATTTAAACATCTCATTAAAGATTTGTAACTGAGATTAAGTGAAATTTGGTTTCTCTGAATAAATAATAGACACAGCATGGCTAAAAGTCTACTAAAAATACAATTAATGATAATTACTAAATAATTACTAGATGTCTTTACAAGTAGCATCACAGTTTAGGAAGTAAAAATGAGTCTAGTATATTACATGTCCTAGATATTATAGTAGTTGTGAAAATACAGTAAATTTAGCACTTGAATTTTATCATTGTGGGACAAAGAAATAGCAGATTCTGCAACAATGGACCTAAAGCATGTAGTCAAGATTGACCACAAGATATTTCAAAACATGAAATGAAATTTATTTTCAGTGAACATCATCTCAATCTTGGACAAAAACTGGTGCATTTGGCAACTCCTTTGTGTACACAACTGATTGAAATATGTTTTTTGAAGTTTCTAATAATGAGTTATCCACAGTAAAGGTTTATATGCTTAATTTTTCTATGCAGTTGAAATTTTAAGAAATTTTCTATAAACTTTCTGACCCCATCTCTGTCAAGTTTATCAGTGAGTTCCATTATTAGTTCAGCCTTGCCAGTATTATTTTCCTCATTTTTAAAATCTATTTTATTATCTCATTTCAGTGTATTTTACAACATCTATAATCGTTTTCCAATAACAGAGATTTGTAGTAAAGGAGAATTATATAGTAAATCCACCTCTCAAATTTAAACTGAAAATTTATGTTTTCAAAACAACATTATATGTTATACTCTGTTAATTTTCTTGTTTGAGGCTGTCCTAAGGCCATAAAACAGTGAGGTTAATACGCATTTTAAAATTCACTTCAGCATGTTTTAATAAGCATTCAATAAAAAAGAAACAACTAAAAGTATATTCAATACGCTTATCTGAAGAGAAAGTACTTCTACACACATACATATATGTGCATCTATCTAGCAGTCTAATTTGAGAAGAATAACATGTTTTTAAAACATTTTAACTTTAATATAGCTTTATAGATTATCAAAATACTTCAGCCTTTATGTTAAATTATTTTCAAACTATAAAGTTTATTTTAAGGTATAAAGTTCATTTGAAATCAACTTCTTTAGAAAATCATTTAATAGTGGATGTTTAAAATGTTACTTAAATGAATTAAATGTTTTCATAAAATAAACCCATGTATATTAATTTAGGCTCTCAGTGCGGTAATCAAATGATCGCTGAATTTGGGAAATGCTAACATTACATTAGAGTTTTTAAAACAGTTTAAAGTTATGGGGTCCCTTTTTGAGAAGTAACAATTTGCATTCCATCTCTTGACTTGAAGCTTTAAATATAAAAGTGCTTTGATGAATAATAAATACAAATATAAATGAATAAACAATCCAATGCCAGGAAAGAGGCAAATAAATATTCAAAGGAGATGACTTTATATTTTGTTTCTTTATTTTATAATGTATTTTGCATTTGGCCTAGTCAACAAATAGATGAAAACAGAAAAGTAAAATAAAATATTTACTGTAGAGATAAGCCACTCTTGTAGTTCCTATATTTTGTGATCAGTCTAAGATGCATAAATCCAATATTCTATTGAGCAAGATGATCATTCTGCCTTGACATTTTATTCACCATAATATACTGGGGGACGACCTCTGAATTGAGGGGTTTCCAAAGTGATTTTAAAAATCTGTCCTTATCACAGAAGAAAAACAGTATTTGAATCCCCTGCATTTGTTGCAGCTCAATCAAATTTATTGTCAGTTTTAGAACCGGCAGGTGGAGAGCACTGAGACACTCAACTCAGTCTGTTCCTGCTTCTCTGCTCCAGAAGCCTGGGCCTAAGGAAGGCCAATTCCAGCGAATTATGTCCAGGCACCCTGATGTAGAGGCAAGTATGCTGTGGCTCTGAACTAGAAAAAATACAGAGAGGTGCTTATTTTCTATACAGTCTTGGAAATCTGGGATATATAATCAGAAATACAGACTCTGTTACTAGTTCCCTGTTTGACTAGGAAGGTCATGAGTCAGACTGATGAAATGTAAAAGGCAGAGAGTTAAAGTTTTCCCCCTGCTGTGATCAGATGTTCTTAGGATTCCAGCGGAGGTAATCTTTAAAGGAAACATGGCAGAGCTTTGGAAGGCTTTGTGATCATGACCCACCAGTGGCCCATAGGCTCATCGGAGGGGCCAGTTCAGGCTAGCCTGTGGTCGATTTTTATCCTGCTATTCTTAGACACTCTAAAATTACAGACCTTAATCTCGGAGGTAGGATGTTAACTCCCACTATGCAGAGGTGCCAAAAATAAGGCACCAATGATTTCATCTTAAAATAAGGTAGAAATATCCTATGCTCCATGTCTTCATTAGTGTTCCAAATTCAATAACAACTTCTATTTTTAAGACCGTTGATTATTTATAAGGAACGTCCAAGCACCATATGATTAAATTCTCAGAACAACTTTTAGAGTTTATTTTTTCCTTTTTTCTTCTATTTTTAAAACAAAACAAACATTTGCAAAGAAAAGGTGACTTTCCCTGGCAAATAATGGAGAAATAAAACTTCTGGGCTCTGGTCTCCTATCTGTAACAGACATGAAAAATTCTTGCTGGAGTAGTATCTCCACTAAGTCTAGACTTTGTTTATGCAAATCTTCTCTCCATAAAATATACACCGTGTACACCAAAGCAGATCAGTTCACACAAGAGAGGGAATCAGTTTCCTATCCACCCACATGGACCAATGAAAAGCAAAGATCAGAACATAGAATGTCGGGCCTCTCTTGTGGCGCAGCGGCTTACGCGCAGCACTATGACGCTGTCCGCAGTCACTGCAGCATGAGTTCGGTGTCAGGCCAGGGAGATTCCCACA
The DNA here is from genome assembly GCA_004024925.1 of Scalopus aquaticus. Lineage (NCBI taxonomy): Eukaryota > Metazoa > Chordata > Mammalia > Eulipotyphla > Talpidae > Scalopus > Scalopus aquaticus. The sequence goes on from PVIJ01000540.1 coordinate 102,929, forward strand.
TGACACGGCAGACCTCTCCTCTCTCGCCCACTGCTGTCCTCAGCAGTGGATTTCATTTGATCTGCTTGTTCTGCTCCCCACTCTGTCTCTGGTGAATCTTCTCACCACCCCATACCTCTGGCCTACACCCCAGCTTGTATGCATACATAAATAAATCTTAAAACAAAACAAAACACAGAATGTCTGCCTGACTCCAGCTTCACATGTTCCGTGTCAGTTATTTAGATCGTGCTTTTAACTCTTAGAAACCAATTCAGGTTGATGAGTCATAGTTTCCTAACCTTTTTTTTTTTTTTTAAGATTTATTTATGCAGGGCCTCCCTGGTGGCGCAGTGGTTAAGCACTGCGCTGTGGAGCTGTTGGCAGCGGCGATGCGAGTTCATCTCCCGGCCGGGGAGAATCCCACATGGTGCGGCAGACCTCTCCTGCCTCGCCCGCTGCTCCCCTCAGCAGTGTATTTCTAATCTGCCTGTACTGCTACCCACTCTGCCTCTGGTGAACCCTCTCGCCGCCCCACGCCTCTGGCCTGTACCCCAACTTGTATGTATAAATAAAAAATAAATCTTTTAAAAAAAAAGATTTATTTATGCATACAAGCTGGGGGTGTAGGCCAGAGGGGTGGGGTGGTGAAAGGATTCACCAGAGACAGAGTGGGGAGCAGAACAGGCAGATCTACTGAAGTACACTGCTGAGGGGAGCAGTGAGAGGCAGGAGAGGTCTGCTGCGCCATGTGGGACGCTCCCTGCCTGGGGATCTAACTGGTGCTGCAGTGGTTCTGGATAGCTTCATAGTGCTGCACTTAACCTGTTGCGCAACCAGGGAAGCCCTGGTTTCCTAATCTTAACTGGTTTTCAATGGCATACAAATCTTTCAGACAGTAACTACCTGTGGGATTTATTCACAAGGGAAGATTTGGCTCAACAACATTGTTTTAATCTGCCCACAAGTCACAGAAAAAACTCTAGATTGATTATAATCTACCTACAAATTGCTGATGCAAACATTTACTCAGATTCAGAATTTAGACTTTTACAACTAAAATTTGTGGAAGTATCATCATCACAACACTCATGCAATTTTCACTATACATCATATATATTAACATTAAACTGAGCAATGTAATACAATTCACAAATATCATTTTAAGAACTTTTATACATAGATTTGCTTCCCAAATTATTGCCCCTTGAATCTGTTTGCATGTATCTTTGTGTGTATGTATATGCACACACACATTATATATAATAATACATATGTAATATTTATAATATATTATATATATATATATTATTTCTATTGCAAAACCAAGCATACTCTTACCATATGACACAACAATTGTGGTCCTTGGTTTTTACCAAAGGAGTTGAAAACTTAAATGCACACAAAAGTTCAAATACGAAGTTTTAAGCAGCTTTACTAGTACCTGTTAAAACTTGCAAAGACTCAGGAAGCCCTTCAGTGGGTGAATGGATAAATGAGTAGAGGTACATTCAGAAAATGGAGTATTATTCAGTACTGATGAGAAATAAATCATCAAATCTTGAAAAGACATGGAGGAAGCTAAAATGCTTTTAATTAGTAAAAGAAACCAATCTGAAAAGCCTATGTATATGATCTCAGTGACATGACATCTGGAAGCAATAAAAAGATTACTGTTTGCTAATGGTTAGGGGGAGGGAAAGATGAACAGATGGATCACAGAAAATTTTCAGGCCAGTAACGCTTCTTTATGAAACTATACATGCCATAATACTTTGGTCCAAGCCCTTCCAATGTACAATACCAAGAATGAACCATAATGTATGCTATGACTTTTGATGGTTATAATGAGTCAATGCAGTTAGTTATAATAAATGTGCTATTCTGGTGGACAATGTTGATAGCAGGGGAGGCTATCCATGTGTGGAGACAGTGAATATAAGGGAGCTCTGTTATTTCTGCAAACCTAAAACTGCTCAAATGATAGTTTTAAAAAAGTTTATAGTAATAAGGAAATTTTGGGATAAGCAAATATGTAATATTTATATAGTTCACTATAACTGTTTACTTCAAAAGCAGTTATTTTATTATGTAGATTTTGATGCACTTTTTATCACTAAAGTGCAATCAAATGTCAATTTATAGACATAAGATTGACAACTGGGCACTGAGAACCTAATCTAACAGAGAACTTGGAATCTGGACTGAGAAGAATGATTTCAAATCCCATCTTTATTAACTTTTACTGTATGATTTTAGGAAAGTTACTCAGCATCTCTGGGCCTTGTTTTTTTCATCAGTAGGGGTTAAAAAAACAACAACACAGAATAACTGTAACATGGCAATTTCAAAGGCCTGATGTTGCAAGGATCAAATTATAGAAGGGTTGGATATTCAAGTTCTTTATAAAAGATAGAGTAATGGCCAATGATTGGTATCATTTGGATCATCATTTCAGGGATAATCACCCATACCATTTTAGAATCATTTTATTAAATATCAAAAGAAAGTCACACAAATCCTAAGTAGATAAAATAAGCTCAGAAAAATACGTGATGAAAATCATGGCAGTGCAACAAATTTGTACTTCAATGAAAATCCACAGAATGAAATACATTCTTGATATGATGACTCTTTTCCACTTTTCTTTTTATATGAAAGACTCTGATTCTGGGAATATGGTGTTATATTTCCTTTTAAAATGTATCAATATTATTATAGCATATCAAAACCTCTGACAGGTTAAAGGAATTCTGACAATTTCAAATACTGAATTATAATAGGTTTAAATTTCCCTAGAAATTTAAATGAGCTTTTAGTCATACTTTAAGATGTGCTATATAATAAATAACTGTGTATGAAAATAACACACTTTGAATTTGGTGTTTTTGTTTTGTTAAACAAACATAACATTTATCACTTTTTTTGATGGAAGAGCTGTAAATAATTGAATTATGATATATTCTCAGGAAAATAAACTAAAAGAATTGGTAGTCTTAATTACTAACTTTTAATGCATGTTATAATGACCACTCATAAACATTAACACAGCAGCATAAAACTGACATAACATTGTTCAAAAAAAAGATAGCAATGATACATAAACCAATAAAAATATTTAATATTTCTGTTAATCAAAATTTATCAAATTAAGATAACCAATAGTTACAAGTGTTAAGTATCAAATCGGTAGAGATTTAAAAAGTCACATTTCATATACGTGCACTTTAAGTCTCTTCTATGTACTTTACTGGTGAAAGTGTAAATTGGTACAACCTTCTTGGAAAGCAATTTGTCAATACACACCGAGGTCTCTAAAAAGTTCATACCCTTTAGTACAGTAATTTCTCTTCTAGAACTCTATCCCAAGGAACTAATCAAAAATCCAGACAAACATTTTGGTACAGAGATGAAAATCATGACGTATTTTTAACAGTAAAAGCCTTGAGTAATCTAAATGTCTATTGTTTGGATTGTGCTTAAATATATTTTGGTTTTGCTATGAGAGAGAAAATATAATGCTATTAAATGCAGACTTCGAAATAATTTTAAGATATATTTTAATGACATGTGATGCTCCTTACAATTTGTAGTTAAAAATAAGAACACAATTCTATATCAAGTCTAAATTCAATATATTTTGTATAAATAATTAAGATCTAAATATATATACATTTTGAAACTAGCAAAAAGCATATCAAAACAGTTATAATATTTTTCTACATAAGGCAATTTTACTATGTATTTTTTCTATGCTCTAAATTATTTATAATGAATAAAAAAATTTAAATTAAAAAAGTTTCAGCTGTAAGAACAAAATTTCCAGTACATTTTATATTTCTTATCAGTCCTTTAGTCTTTGATATTAAAATAGAAATCCAATGCTAAGAAATGGAAAGAAAATAAAAGATGTGAACTAGTGTCTCAGCCTGCACCAGTGACTCCAGGAAGGTAAGTTAATGTTACACATACTGCTTTTCCATAGAGTTTTGACACTAAGTAGAATGACCCTGTTTTTCTTTCCTTTATCCTCCTTTAAAGGTGTCTAAACCATCCTTAAAGAGAATCTTTAATCTCTTCTGTGTGTTTATCCAAGCACAAATTATGTATTAATTTGTATTGAAGCAATTGAGTGAACTTTGACCAGCAAGCTACATTCAGGTCATCAAACACTAAATCCTTCTCAGGAGACCCCTGCATAGGGAATACATGGTGTCTTTGGAGATGTACCTTTAGAGTTTTGCAGACACCAAACTGTAAGTAAGCACTAGCAATAATTGTAGCTGGAAACTCAGCCCCTCTGTGTATAAGCTATTCTGATTATTTTACTTTACTGACATATTTCCTTAGTGTGCCCGTCATTTCATTTTAAGGATGTTCAAATTGATGGAATAAAAAATATTTTCTAAATATTTAAATATATTAAATTTAAGTCATCAAAAAACTTCTAAGGTAGTATCTTTGGACTTAAATATATTTTGCACATAAGTTCAAAAATATCTAGTATATAAATTTATATCAATTGTATTTGACAAGGAATTCTAGGAAAAGGAATGAGAATTTTGTTTTGTTAAATGGCATATTCTATGATCATAGCTTTATGACTATTTAACTTTGTTGGATTTTTCCCCCCCATCATGTGTGCTCAAAACATTGTGAACAGACTTTTCCAGAAACATAAAGTAATGGCTACTGTAGTGCCCCGTTACTACCAAAGGTTTTGCTTGGTAAATAATTTTGACTTCTAAACAGCTTTGTCCCCTTTGGCTTGTATGTCCTATGTCCTGGTATGACTCTGGAGTCTCATTTTCTTTCCATACAATTTGTGCTGGTAGCTTTGCAGAAGACTCTTGGCAAGTCTGTGTTAGCTGATTGAAGGACAGGCTGATGCAACGGGGACACAAAAGTATCTGAATTGGTATTTCCATTATTCCATAGTAAATTAACAGTTTTCTTCCCTCTTCTACATACTTTTCTCCTGTGTCACAGTCATTTGTATCGTGCTACTCAAAATGGAGTCTCTTTATAGGATCTTCAGCTACTTTACATACAGATCATCCGTGCCTGCCTAAACTGCAGGACAACGAGAGTCCATGGTTTGGCTATACTTAAATAATACTCTGCTTCTAAGTTCCACAAGTCCAATATATATGATTTTGTATCTGCTCCATATGGCACAAGTAGTATATGTCTAAGACCTATGGCACATCTCTCTGAAAAACTTAAATAAGGCTTTGAGTTCAAAAGAAAGCATACCTAGGCCAGCACAAACATACCGGAGATCTTTGCAATAGAAAAGGCCTTTTCTGTTTTTGTCCTAGTGTATGTATAAAAACAAATAAATAATTAAATAAATAAACAAACGATATATGATGGCAAAATGATTTGAAAATGCAATTAAATGTATAAAAGTAAATGACAAAAAAAATGTGTTGAATTGGTTTTATCATTTGTTCTTCCTCATCCATCTACCTTTTTGGTTTTTTCCATATCCTTCTTGAATTTGCCATCCTCCACTCTGTAATACTAAATGCTCTAAATACAGTTTTCTGTAGAATGCTGTGATCTATTCCAGGAAAAATACCATCGAAATTTAATGAATAATTAACTAGAGAACTTGACAGCAATCAGTCAATTAATCAGTAAGCATATGCCAAATGGATTTTACTATGAGTATCAAATCATAAAAAGAAAGAAATATAAGGTATGGTCTTATGCCTTTGGGAGTTTACAACTAAATGAAGAGATGATTTATGTGTGTGTGTGTGCATATATATATATCTCAAATGGACAGTCTCTATTCGAATGCTTATCTAAATGATAGACTAACAAACCTAAGACAGGTCTATAGCACAGTAAAATTAAATTGAGAATTTTTAAAAATTGTAATCATAAATATTGAAGTATATACTTATTTGAATAATTTGCAATATTGATACTAACTATAAATTCAAAACTTCTGTTAGAATCAATACATTTTGCATGTAAGTTCTTTTCTTTGAATCATCTGTCATGACTTGTAATGAAGTACACAAGAAGTGTAATTCTGGTTCCAAAATGTTAGAATGTGTTGTGAGCATTCTAGTTTTAGAAGCAGCATTTTTTTTTTAATCATAAAGCTCAGTGAATTTAATTAAATCTCAACTGCCTCAAAGCAATCCTTTTTATTGTACAAAACTGTACTTATCATTCAGATGGCAAAAAACATATAAAATGCTACTGTCTTTCAAAACAAGAAATTTACATATTGGCAATAAGTAAAAAGGTCCATAACATGGCCCAGAAATGCCATTTAAGTTTTTTGATGGATGTTTTAAAATCAATTCACATCAGTGTATGGTGAATTATGTGGATGCCTTAGAGAGTCTATGTTATTCAAGGACCCGAGATGATAGAAGTCATCTCAAATGTATGTATTCTCAGCAAAAGAATAGAAAGACAGTGAATGCCAAGATAAAGAAGGCCCTGTGAGTATAAAAGTTCAGACTATAGTGACATACATTTTTCCTTTTTCTCATATATTCATTGCTTTCTCATTTTTTTCCCCAATCTAAATATCTCTAAGTTTGATTGCAATTAGTTAATTATCTCATAGAGCAATTGACCTAATAACATGAAAGCTTTTAAATAACTTGTAATTATCTGTGTGTGTGTGTCTGTGTGTGTGTGTGTGTCTGTGTGTGTGTGTATACATAAATTTCCTCTTTCAAGCAATATGACAGGTATATGTAGAAAGAATATCTCGAATAAATGATGTGGGCAGCAAAACTTCTAATGACTTGTCATTCTAATCTTAGGCATTCTCTCTTCCTGTCCCTTTCCATCCTGTCCTACAATAAGTACAAAATGCCTAACTTCAGAATTATTTAGCGCTTTTTTTCCCTTTATGTATTTCTACTTAATTACTTCGTGTGGTGTAAGGGTTTCATTTGGAACAAAATCAGCAGATTGATAAGGAATGTGTAGGGCCTGTGTGTGTTCATTCATATGGATAGAACTAAATGTCACTTTGAACTAGTATGGACTTTGTTTAGAACACAGAAACACAGATGTAGTGAATTAGTAACATATAACACATCTGCACAAAGAAGTCTTAAGCAATAATTTCTAAAGGGTGATGCTCTCTTAATTTTACCCATTGTAGGTAACATAATCCTTGTTTTTCAATACCATCAAAATTTTATTTTATATTTTTATGACAGTGTCTATTTATTATTACAAATAAGAAAATTAAAAACTATTTTTAAAAATAAAATTGCCAACTTAGTTGGCATAAAAACTTTATGTGGTATTAAACCCCCTTACAAATATCTTTATATCTATCTATAGCTATATATACCACTCATATATACATACACACACAAGAAAAATATTTGAACACACACGTATTCTGTGTCCTTATTATCAAAGTGAAATCATAATGTTTATGATATAGTTTATTGCCTTGTCATACATTTATTTGCACTGTTTTTGAAAGACTCCCGTTTTCTGCAAGTGTAATGTCCACAATCTGTACTCCATTCACATCAATCATGTTGATTTTCATTGATCATCTCTTTTTCATTTTCTCAGACCCTAATGGATTTTTAAAAACATTCTCCTCCAGATTATTAATTCAATTTTCCTGAACGATTAATGTTTTTTCTTTATCACCTCAATTATAGATTTTAATTCTGTTATTGCTGTTTTAGTTTCCTTGAAACAGATCAATGTCTCATCCAAGTCTTTTTTTCTTTCGTGCTCTTTATATTTGTATGTTATTCTTTTATCATATAGTATTTGCCCCATAAGACTGAATTTCTGAATCTCCTGTTGCTCTGTGATTGTATATGGTATCTGTATGATTTGTGTGATTTTCTTGTGTTTTTATAGTAGATAATTTATGGCAGTATTTCTTCCTGTGAACATGAGAAAGGTATTTCAATTTCTCTTTCTCTCTCTCTCTCTCTCTCTTTCTTTCTCTCTCTCTCTCTCTCTCTCTCTGTGTGTGTGTGTGTGTGTGTGTGTGTGTAAGAGAAAGAGAGATTAAAAGTGATGAGTATCATATTTTATCTTATTTCTATAGGAGAATATTACTACTACCCGTATTTCTCTCATTAAGGTTTTGTGGCTAAATGCAAAAAGAAAAAAATCCAGTCCTACTCACAGGATATTAAAGATTTTACTGCTTTTATGATTCTTCTTTTATGTTTCACAATCCCCTTCCATTTTATTTTGCTTCCCTTAACTGTTAAAAACCAAATCCTTAACCAATGGGAAGCATTACAAGAAAGCAAGGAAGCAAATTGATTAAGTCGATTAAGTCTTTCTTCCTAAATTGAGGGAATATGCTTCTGAGAGTTTTACCAGTTATCTCGCATGTTCTTTTTGACCCAATGTAAACAAGAATTTGGTATAAAAGTGGCACACTTTCCAAATCTTGGATTACACAGAATCTCTTAGACACATAAAACATAGTATTTAGTTTCTTTTTCAATGGAAATTTTATTGGAAAATTATGACAATCACAGAAGCTAACCAAATGTTATTTTGGACTACTTGTATTTATGGAAATATTTTGTTGTATTATTTAGACAGTATACACAAGCTAAAGTTTATAATATACATAGTTTATGAAAAAAAGCTTTTTGCAAGAATTACATTGTACATATTACAGGAAAAAATCATACATTCACACATACAATACACATATATATTCTATGCATGTAGTAATATAACATCTATGTTTGTCCTTATCCCAAGATACTGACACAAAGTTCTAAAACCATTGGAATTGTTGCGCAATAAGATTGTCTTTTGTTATTTATATAAGGCGCTTTATACCAAAAGCAGAGTCTCTGTTAGTGAGGTGAATTTTGGAATGCCCCGGATAACCTAACGGTGGGGTTTGGTTGCCAGGAAGCCAACAAGAATTAGCTTGTTGGGGATTTCAACTCCAACCAAAGAAGGGGAAAAGGCTGGAAATCGAGTCCAACCACCAATGGTGAATGCTCCAATTAAAAAGGGCTGTTACGCTTCCATGAAGGTCCAAAAGAATGTGATTCAGGATGTTCCAAGTCAGTGATCCTGTGGGAATGCAGGGAGAGGTGCATGTTCAGGATCAGACAACACAAAGCCTGTGCCAGCCCTTTCCCTTATCTTGCCCTGTGTATTTCTTCCATCTGGCTGCTCCATAGTTGCATCATTTTATGAACTCTGTGAGTCTCCTCTAGCAAGTTAATTGAATCCAAGGAGGAGTTCATAGTTTGGTCAGAAGCACAGGTAAAACAAAACATGGACTTGTGATTAGTGTCTGAAGTGCAGAGGGGGCAGCCTTACCAGACTGGAACCTTAACTTTGGGCATCGGGTGCTATCTCACAGTAGATAATGTCAGCATTTAATTAAAGTTTAGGACATCTAGTTGTTGTCACAAAATTGCTTGGTGTAGGTAAAACTAACATATATTTGATGACTTGAGGTAGTGTTGTAGAGTTATATGTATTGTAAAGGAAATGAGTTCTTTCTCTACACATATGCATAACATATGCATATTGTGAATATATTCATGTATCCTACTTTGAATATTTTAAATGTTTATATCTGCCTTAATTTTCTTTGTGTTCTGTTTATGTAAGATTATGCTGTTTTAGGTAAATAACCAGAAGCAGGATGCAAATTCTGAATGTATGTGTGCGCATATACATGCCTGGACAGAAATAATAAGATTGTGGTTTGGTTTTGAGGTGAAATGGGAGAAGTATCTCTGCCTAATGGAATAACCGTAGGTGTTTGGGTCATTGAGACTCGTGTTGGTATTTCAGCATTTCTATGAATTAGATGAGGGACCTTCCTGTCTCATCCATAAAAATATCACAAGACATTTCTGGAAAGACAGTGAGAAGATGCTTTGCACATATTTACTCTCCCTGTGCTACATTTTATGATAAATGTGAATACCATCATGTCTTTTGTAGAACATATTCAATTGTCCAATATGACCAGAACATCTCAGAGAGTGTTTGTGTTGATCACTTTCATGATGATTGTCTCATAGGGTTAACAAATACACTATTAAAAAAAGGTAAGTCAAGGACATATATTCTTTTAGGGACTATTTTTATCTGTAGATGCTACATTCAAACCTTCAGTAATTTGAAATTGAATGCTCATCATTATTTTTCTCCTAAGCCAATATTTATTGGCTTTTGGCTATCAATAGTATGTGAACCTTTTCCTGAACATCACAAAAATAAAGATATAATTTCCTCAAAAGTCTGACTTCATTAATATATCCACTTGACAAATACTGTGTGGTTGCTATGTTTAAAAATTATGTCAGCCTCTGGATTCTGCTAGAAGCAAATAGATTTCACAGTTGAGTTTTGCTCAAAATGGATTAACATACAGTTAACATAAATTTACATGTGAATAAAAATATGGCATTTTATGGCAATGTATAAAACAGTCTTTAGACTTCAGTTAAATTACAATTTTGCCTTGTTCTTATTGTAGTAAAACTCTGGGCAGTTAAAGATTTGTGCAAGTCATTCATTAAAGGTATGCTATATGGGATCTAAAAATAGAAAAAATAATATGAAAAAAATTCATAAATAATCTAAGGAGATATTATGTTTAATCATTATTGTTTTAAAATTTTTTCTTATGTGAATGTATGTTTAATGTCTATTAACTGTCAAAGAAAAAAATTCACTATCTTTTTTTTTTAAGATTTATTTATTTATTTTATTTATACATACAAGTTGGGGTACAGGCCAGAGGCGTGGGCTGCGAGAGGGTTCACCAGAGACAGAGTGGGGAGCAGAGCAGGCAGATCAGAAATACACTGCTGAGGGGAGCAGCGCGCGAGGCAGGAGAGGTCTGCTGCGCCATGTGGGATTCTCCCCGGCCGGCCCAGCGTGGAACTCGCTGCTGCTGCCATCAGCTCCACAGCGCAGCGCTTAACAGCTGCGCCACCGGGGAGGCCCAAAATTCACTATCTTAAAAGCAGCAGACAACTTTATTCAAAACAATTGCAGTAAAGGAGAGAGGCTGAACTCAGTTCTGCTGAAACAAAAGACAGGAAGAATTTTTTTTAAACACTAGGGCAAGTTAGTGGGAAAATATTGAAGGATACCTAGAAGGGGAGATGGGCAAATGTCATTAGGCCATCTGTGTTTGCCAATTGGTGCTTACTGAAGAAGCTAAGTTCCTACAGAGACTTTGACATCAGAGCCCTATCTTTTTTGATTAATATATTTTAAAGTAATGATTCCCAGGTCTTTGATAAAGCCAACCCTGGGTTAGTCTCAAAGAAGCAGAGAGAGAATTACAATTGCAAGTTCTCTAAAGCAAATGCTCTGAGAAAATGGAAATCAGGGGCCTAGAGTCAGAAAGAAGTCAGACTTCGTTTAGTCAATTTTAAGTTAATGTTAAGATTTTTGTCAACATTATTATTCAGACTCATATTTAAATGTGGTCAGGAGGAGTCTAGAGACTACCAGCACAAGCTCAAAAGCTGTAAACTGTAGAACCCATAATGATCTGCATCTTTCCATATTCCAGTTTCCTTTTCCTATGAAGCAGTGTGTGGGGAAAGATAACTGGAGGTCCATGGGAAGGGAAAGCAGAAGAAAACTTACATGACTCTCATCTTGAATATACCCTATATGCTCATCTTTTTTGTATTGTTTTATTTCTGAATAAGCCCTGTCTATGAACTTACTAAGTGATAAAGTTTTTCATGTCAATATATTCTTGGTCAACCCTAAAAGATATGCACTAAATTTTTATTATTTTGTTAACTATGCTAGCAAAAATTCTCAGGAAAGACAAAGCAACTAAATGAATGTGTCTCTATCAACAATTTTAAGTAGATGAATTAGGCTTTACTTTTTTTGATTAGAGTCATTACCAAATTCAGATATTCAAATGAGTATCAAATTCTGTAACATTTCAGTAAACAGACCTATTCAAATTCCAGACGCTGTGATTTCCACAGAATACAGGGAATTTTTACTTGTCACACAATCTTTATTTTCATGTTTTAAAAATGAGGTTTTCAAAAAATATATATGTTCTAACTACCAGAATTTTGAAATGATAGCAATATATGTAAGTTTACTTTTCCCAGAAATACACACACAATTATTTATTTTCATTTACTACCTTCCTTTTTTATAATTTACTTTCATTAGCAATAACCACAGTAATATGCTATTCATTCTGAATCATTTAAGCCACTCCTATTTCTTTTAATATTGATGTTGTGTGCATAGTACTTTTCAACTCCACGGAAGTTATTTTTAAACTAGGAATGGCTGTTACAAGCAATATCTTCCTTGATCATAACAATTTGATATGGATTCATTCTCTGTGCAGATCTAAAGAGGAAAGTAAATTGGAATTTTTCAATTGGTGATAGAGCAGCATTTTTGCTGCTACCCTGGAGACCTGTTTTCAAAGGCAGCCAAGAGATTTAGATATTCCACACCAATTCGATTTAGGGGTCCATTTTAGGAGACTTGTTCACTCTCAAAGGGGAATTGGCTACCAAAGGTAATGGTACACCTGCAAAACAGTCAATACTTCCTGTAGTATTGAGGTTTTAGTTTGACAGAAACAACATGACATGAGAATGCTTTATATTGCCATTTTCTGGTTATATCAAATATGACTTAACTGATTTGGACAAACATCACAGATGCTATAACTTACCAAGAAATACGGATATGAAAATATAAATAAAAATCTATGGTTTTGGGCAATTTTTATGGAACAGAGGATATGCTTATATATAAAGAAAGAAAATTATACAAAGATAAGTAATTATTTTCTATGATATGAAACAAACAGATATAATTTTAAAATCTACTTTGTGTGTGCAATCTGAATACTTTGTACCTTTTTCTGTCATTCGTCTTAAGGGAAATCCTTAGGGGTGGGGAAAACATACCTAATTTGAGAAAGGAATTTTTAATCCAGTGATTTTTTCCAAAGAACAAGAAAAGATACAAGGCGAAATGCTATTAAAACATATTTTTTTCTTCATTGATGTGGATTCTCTTTTATTGTTGAAACATTTCAAATAAATTGTATAGAGCAGTCAAGGATTAAAAACCTTGCTGAGGCCTCCCTAGTGGTGCTGTGGTTGGGCGCTTTGCTGTGGAGCAGCCAGCAGCCGCAGCGGTTACTCGAGTTCGACGCCAGGCCAGGGAGATTCCCACATGGCACTGTATGCATAAATAAATAAAACCCTTTAAACAAAAAAAACACAAAAAAAACCTTGATGAACCCTCTAAATTTTCTGCACAAATAAGATATTAGGGCAATTAGTAGTACAATTTTGGTATGCATTGCCAGTGGCCTTATTGCAGGCAAAATGTAACATTTTTGCACTTACATGAAGATTTTATATTAAATTTCCCAAAGTATTAGCCAAACCATCAGCTGCTATTTGTAGCTTTATAAATTTCAACAAAAAGCAATAATATAAGTAGAACCCAAAAGACTATTTCATGGATATGTTCATTCTAATTAGCTGACATAGATGATATAAACTACAAAAGCTATTTATTTGAATTACATGGAATAAATTGATATGTCATCGTTTTAAAAGATATTTATTAAATTTCTTTCCCCCTTCTCATGTAACCATACATTGAACAATAAAATGCAGATACAAACATCCACACACAGTTTAAAAATATACTTATTAAAAGACACATTTGAACACATTTTCAGGGAAAACCAGATATGGAACATTATAAAAAAAAATCTGAAAATAAGGTCTAATAAAACTTCAATAAATGTTCAATGAATGAGTTAAACAGCTGATGAATATTAGACTCAAATGAAGGAAAAATCAGAAAATCAATAAATCAGAAAAACAGATTGCCAAAGGAATAGAGGGAATCGAATGGAAAATTTAGAAATAGACCTAAAGAAGAGATCTCTCAAATCAGTAGAATAAAATCAACTTTTTAATAGATGTACAACATGCAGAAAAAATAGTTATATCAATATCTCAAAAAAGAGTATAAGAAATATGAAGGCTATAATAAAATCTATTAAATGCTGAAATATTTTGTATATATTAGATTCCACAAAATATGTCACCAAAATTAATTTCACCTGTTTCACTTTTTTCAATTTGATGATAGAAAATGTAATATTACAGATGTGACTTCCTTTATATTTTCTTAGAACATTTGGTTAAGCTTTATTATCAAATTTAGCTATCCTAGTCTTTAGTATTCAGGCCACTAAAATAATGTTTTGCTCCCAAAACTTCAGCTCCCTTGAGATTTCTTGTGTCAACAATCTATGATTTTTTTTTTTTTTGTATTTGACCAAGGACTACATTGTTCTGTAATAAAAGAGTAAGAAGGATAACTATGAGTATTTAATTCAAAATCCTGTTAAATGTAGGTATCCTCAAAGAAAGTTTTTTTCAAAGAATGAGGTTTTCTAAAAACATTTGGGAGGGGGCCTCCCTGGTGGTGCAGCGGTTGAGCACTGCGCTGTGGAGCTGTCGGCGGCAGCAGCAACGCGAGTTCGACGCCCGGCCGGGGAGAATCCCAC
>PVIJ01000540.1:117567-279009 GCA_004024925.1 Scalopus aquaticus
TCCTGAGGTAATGGCCTTCCGAGGTTTGTGTTCAGTGCCGACACACATTTGTAGTGTGGAAGGACCACGCTCCAGCTCCATACCAGGTTTCCGGAAGGCACCACTGACTTGGTCTTTGGTCCAATATTCTCACTGCATTGTTCATATACTTGATCATGGGCAGAGCAACTTCTGCCTAGAGCCTTCATTCCTTTTAACGCGTCCCATCTCATTCCTGTAAAACTATCATTGCAGCACATATCAGGAGGTGCCAGGGAAACCCAGGGGTACCTGGAGTATGTCTCAAGTTCTCAGCAATCGCGTGCAGAGCTTCCGGAGGCACTCCAGGATCAATTGAAAAGTGGATCTGCGGTGGACGACAGACCCTCCACGCGGCGTTAGCTTCTCACACAGCCCTGCCTCTAAGTGCCAGTGTCCTTGAACCACAACTGAACCTTCACTCCCACGAAGAGCTGAGCCAAAGAGCAAGCAGATGGAGACTCCTGAAGAAGCAAGAGGCTCCACAGAAGCAGAAAGTCCCTCAAATTATAGCTTTTTAAAATGTAGAAAATCATTTCAGTGTTGGTAAGATAAAAATATATGTATTAGGGGACTCAGAGTAAATACTACATTTTAAAAGTTCATGACCATAGGAAAAAAAAGCAGAGTGAGTTTACTATAGTACTTCTCTGAGATACTGTAAAGCAAGTATTGCAGTGCAGTTTCAGAATCAGGAGAGGGTATATTGTCAGCACTTACAAATTTAGAGAAACACAGCATGCAAATTGAATAGTAAAAGGCACACAAAAAAAGATCATTATTATTCTTAGACTATATTATGTCTATTCTTAGAACTACTTACAGTTTTATACTATTATTCATCATCTGAAGTTTTTTTTTTAATGTCAGGGAAGTAGGTGGAAAGCTGTCACTATATATTTTAGGGGAAAGATAAATTTATGACAAGATACTCTGTATCTGTAATTTTCTATCTTTCTGCATGTGTTAGATTTACATAGAATTGTTCAGAACTTTAGATAATGGAGATATATAGGTGTGTGTATATGTATGTATAGAGAGAGATAAAATTTTCTCTACTTAGTGAGTTTTTAATAATTAATTTTAATTTATTTATCACTTTTTGTTACTGTTAAAGTATCTATATATTTTTATTATTCAGCTGAGATGTTTTCCCTAAGTTCAAAAATCATTTTATTTTTTCAGGTACCATTCATGGCTCCCAATTGTAAAATAAATATATATAAGGGCTGTAAAATTTTTGGTTTTCTAGACCAATTTTTTTATGAATCTTACTTAGTTAATGTTTAATGTGATATTCCATTAGAAAAAAAATACTAGTCCATTTTAGTAACCAGCTTTTCATACTAGGTATTTCGTAGAATATTGACATTGTAACACGATTTTTATTTCTCCGTCCTTATAGATGGAAGTTTCTAAAAGAAAAAAAATAATAAAGGTTTAAAACGAATAAAGGTTTAAAATGAATATGTCACGTGAATTTGATGTTGTAATGAATTGGATCATTTTTGTCTATCAAAATACTGAAGCATTTTTTTAATATAAGGCAACATTTCTTCAAATATGGACAATAAATTCACTTAGACAATGAGATTTTTCACTTGCTTTCATTGTATATTCATGGATATTTTCCCCTCTCTGACTTCCCTTTGCAATGTAATATTATTCATTTTAGTTTTGAACATTTATCATCCAGCTAACTAAAATACTACACAAAATTTAGTAAGAATCAAGGATAATGAAGAGTTTAGTAATAATAGAGAGAAGTTTGCTGTAATGCGATGATTTTTACTCTCTCAATTAAGGGACCAATTGCTATTTTATTTTAAATTCTCCTTGAGATTAACACTAATATTAGAAGTCAAGTATAATTCATGATTTAAAATAGCATAAATTTCACAGAATTACTGGTTCTCATTACTCTCTGGTATTTCTGGGAATGACCAGATGACTGAAGCAAATATACTTACCTCAAATAAAACACAAGATGAAAAAGGAGTCAAATAATAGACCAGGGTATAAATTTAGATTGAAATGAGAGCTGCAGTTCTGCAATATTTGCTTGGTGGATTTCAGCAAGAGTTGGATCCTGGTGTAACTGAAAAATACCAGAGTTAAATCCCCTCATGACTACACCTCTCAAGTGGTGTGGTGGGACAAGTGTGTCTGTCTGAGCTGTTGTGTTTGGACAGTTTGAATGATACTGATATTCCCAGATGTCCACTTTGATTCAGACCACATATTTTGCAACTTTCTTTTCTTTTATCTTTAAAAGAGGTACATTATAAAATGAAAAACCATTTCTTTAATACATTTTTAGGTATTAAAATACATTGAATACATTTTAAGTATTAAATAATAGATCTTTGATGTATCCCTTAAAGAAGTTTTAAAGATTCCCAAAGTTTTAATGGAATCCAAAAATTTATGTGTGCATTCTTTGGGTTTCTGCGAAACAGGTTAATAGAGTTGAATTGGTTGATAGTACTATGGCTCATAATTTATTGTCAAACAAATATTATGTGACTTCAAGAGGACAGAAAAATGGGCAATTTCAAAGGTTTAATGGATAACAAAGAGTTCTGCCTTCTAAAAGCTTTTTCACAAACTCATTCTTCCATTTCTACCTACATAATCCCCTTGAATAAAATCAGAAAAAGAAAGCAACTTGAATTCAGGATATTTCAAGGAACAGTCATTTCTCTTTGTCTTTTTGTATACCCTGAGACAAAATGAGTGATATGACTTTCTCCTGTAAATTATTAAATCCCAGCCATTTCTTCCATTATGAATTCATCATCTTTGTTAGTTTTGCAAATGAAGAAGGGTCTTCATTAATCATTTGTTCCAAATCGATCTTTTTAAATAATGAAAACAAAGGAAATATCACTGTAATATTTGCTTCTCCCATTAAATATTGATGTACTGTATTGATAATAGCAATATCTTTAATAAACTTATGTCTAGACTTGGGATCTTGGATTAGGATCTAATGATAATGATACAGTGTGTGATTTAAGATCTAAT
Source organism: Scalopus aquaticus (assembly GCA_004024925.1). NCBI lineage: Eukaryota > Metazoa > Chordata > Mammalia > Eulipotyphla > Talpidae > Scalopus > Scalopus aquaticus. The sequence continues at coordinate 120,613 of PVIJ01000540.1, forward strand.
TTAGGCAATTTAAGTATTTGGCCTCAAGTGGAACAAGACTTTGTTCAAGGTTTTTCCATTATACCAGCAGTTCTAGAGCAACTATAGAATGATCTGAAGCTGCATATGTATTTTTACATTTGTGAATAATGTGCTGTTCAGATTCCTCAATAAAATGGATAGTGGATATAGTCATCACCGCAGGCCTTTAATATTTGGAGGGCATATATTGAAGAACACTTTTGAGTATAAACTTTCTGGGTCTGCCTTTTAAAATAAAAATGATATTGCTATTTATGCTTTATATTAATTTAAAGTAGATATAATAGTAGTTATGTACTTCAAGCAGATAAAGCATTTTAAAACTTCTCTTGATAATCAAATATTTGATATTGCATAGTAGATATGTCGATTCTCTATTAGTGATTTGGCTTTGGTAATTCATATTTTGCTTCTGAGAGCAGTATATTCTAAGATAACAAAATAATGATAATGATAATGTTTAAAAATAAACTAAGAGAAAAGGTAACATCCAAGTGTTAAGGAATCTATAGAAAGAGAAAATCATTGCAAACCATGTACTTGATAAAGGTTGAATATCCAAAATATATAAGGAATTCCTACAACTCAGTAGCATAATAGCAATTAAACCTATAGAAATGGGCAAAAGACTTGAATAAATATTTCTCAAAAGAAGTAAAAATGTGGCCTCCGTGGTGGAGCAATGGGTTAAGTGCAGCACTGTGAAGCTATCCAGAGCCACTGCAGCATGAGTTTGATACCCAGCTGGGGAGATTCCCACATGGTGCAGCAGACCTCTCCTGCCTTGCCTGCAGCTCCCCTCAGCAGTGTACTTCAGTCAATCTGCCTGTTCTGCTCCCCACTCTGTCTCTGGTGAATCCTCTCACCACTCCACCCCTCTGGCCTACACCCCAGCTTGTATGCATAAATAAATAAATCTTTAAAAAAAAAAGAAGTAAAAATGATCAGCAGGTACATGAAAAGATACAAAAAATTCCTAATCCTCAGATAAATGTAAATAAAACCACAATAATATATGACCTCACAACTGATAGGATGGCCATTATTTAAAAAAATGAAAACAATTATTGATAAGGATGTATGGAGAGATTAGAACCCTTGAACTATTGGCAGGAATGTAGACTGGTACAATGACTATGAAAAATAGTATGGAGATTCTTCAAAGAAATGAAAGAATTCCCTTATGATATAGCAATCTAATGTCTGAGTCTCCAAAATTTGAAATCAGGATCTTGGATTGCTATTTTTACTTCCATATTCATTGCAACTTTACTTACATAAATGAGATATGGAAACATTTAATATACACTGATGAATGAATAAAGAAAATATGGCAAATACATACAATAAATTATTATTCATCATTAGTAAAGAAGAAATTCTACAATATGTGACAACATGGATTAATCCAGACGACATTATGTTAAGTGAAATAAGCTAGTTTCAGAAGGAAGTATATATATGATTTTACATATATAAGTCACCTAAAATAGTCATACTTGTGAAAGCACAGACTAGAACGGTGGCTTCCAGGTGCTAGGATAGGAGGAAATGAAGGCTTGCTGTTTAAAGGGTTTAAAGTTTCAGTTATGCAATAGAAGTTTTAGATATCTGTGAGAAAAATTTACATCTATGGTAACAATGAAATGGTATTAAAATTTTATGAGAGTACATCTCATGCTAAATGTCTTTTAACACATGCTGCTCTTTACTACGTGGACTGAATAATTTAGTTGCACCATTTCTCTTAATGCTTATGATAACTAATGAAAAAATAGGTACACTTTTTAAGCACATTTCAAATATGGAGATGAACTCTTCCATTAGGTTTCATATCTTCAAAATGAAAATGTGAATTTTTTCTGTAATTTTTTTACAGATTAACCTATTATCATATAGTTTTTAGAATTCAAATGGATATAGACACTATATAATACATACATAAGTATAATTAAAGTTTATAAGTATTATCCTGTTTATGGAATTGATAAGAGCAAGAGTTAAAAATGAGCATGGTTTGTTTTACAATTCAGTAGGTCATCTAGAAATCATAGTTTAATATTTTAAAAGATTTTTGTATAAGTGATAGACACAGGAGGGTAATTTTACATAATAAAATTTTACATAATAAACAATATCTATGATGGAACCAACGTGCTTAAAAAAACAGTTGGTCTCATTTTCGTCCTTTATATGGGCAGCTTCAGAGACTATTATCAATGTCAGTGATAAGTTTCTATGAAAGTTTTTAGCAAGTTAATGGACAATTCCTTCAAAATAAAACACAGGAAAACTTGAGAATTTAGAAACTAGTTCAGGAGAAATAAATGTGATGCATAGTTTAAATAGTCTTCTCAGTGTCTCCTAACTTAATAGCAGCCTAGGATCACACAATTATAAAGCAAATGGTGATTTTCTCTACTCAAAGTTTCCTTATAGCAAATGCTTTTGTTGCCATAATTTTGTTTTTAAATTCAAAAGCAAAAACTAAAGAAACAAAGTATAAACTGGGACTTAATTCGAAGTATGATTTGAGAACCTGTAAACAAGCATGTTGTTTATTTAACCTTGACTGCACCTCTGCTACTGCACCTTTCTGCAATGTGATGTTTTATTTTCAAAAACATCTAAAACTGTCCCTCTGCATCTTCAAGGGCTAACATCTTATTGGCCATGCTCTCTTTACTATTACGCACTTCTCCCAAGACACTACTTTTCTCAAGCCTTTTGCCAAGGATTGAAAGCAGGTGAAAGTCATTCTTTCACAGAAGGGATGGATGTCATCACATGAAATAAAAATCATCATTTAAAAATAGTTTTAAACACAAGAATGTACGCATGCCAGAAATCAACCTGAATAGACTTTTTACACTTTAAAGCACCAAATGTGAGAATCAGGTAGTTTCCTTTAGGAGCATAAATCTTTTTGCTTTGTCTTCTACAATGTGTCTGAAAAGGGTATATTTTTCCCTTCATAAGATTTGTAAATATAATTTTCACACACACACACACACACACATACACACACACACACTCAGAAAACACTATTGAAATTATACCAGAATTTCAAACAAACAAGGGAAACAGAAGGAAAATATTACAGGCTCATAATTGTGAAATCCAGGAATGTTAGTAATATTGTTGAATCCTTAATGACATCCTGTGTCATTCAAATTCACCTAATTTATTCTTTCCAGGATGTGGTTTATAACTGGGCTTTTCTCTATTAATTGATAAACAGCTGTACGTGCAAAAGAATGAAATTTGAAAAAATAAAGCTTTATATTGCCAGATAAAATTAATGAACATGACTCAAGCTGAGGGTGAGTCAGTAACTTCCTCTGTAAGAAAAATACTCATTGAAGTTTGAAGTTAATGGAAATTATGTCTGTCACATAATTAAGGTTTCATTCTAACTGAATTCAGTTGCAAAATAGAAGGTGGACATTATTAGATTGATGTACCACCATTTTAAACAGAGAATGTTTTTCTTATAACTACTAAGGAATATAAAAACCTTTATTCTTATTAGGAAAAAGTTAAAACATAATTGGCCAGCTGGGCGTCTTTTTCCTTCACACAGAAATCAAGCTTGCCAGCTTGATTTTTTTTCACATGTTTCGGTAAGATTGGGAAATGAGGTTAATGTTTTAAATACTTGAGCATTTTGTCATGTATAAAATCTAAACTGCTCTGAATGCTGGAGGAGAGTTCTTCAAAATCTGAGACACTAAGCCTAGAAATATAATTTGCTACGTGGAAAAATATTTGTTTCTTTAGCTAGGGATTTTCCTTAGCAAATGAAACATGTTTAGACTAATGTTATAGAGTTTAATTGCTTATTCCAAAGTTGTTTTCAATACATTTAAGAGTCAATTGAACTCTGTATTTTTTCTTAAGCATATGGTAAATATAACTTTTCTTATTTAAAAGTAGTGATTATTTTCTTATAGAAATAATATTAGCTAATACTTCAACTATTTCCAATCACATCTAATCCTAAAAAATTCCAGCATTTTTTTGTGGAATTGAGAAGTTTAAACAAAATAGAAGTACATTTCTTTGTTTTTTCTCCCCCAGCATTCTTTATATCCCCTTGACCCTTTCATCCCACTCATTTCTCTTAAGCTTAAAAGCCTCGCTTCATTTGTTACTGTACACTAATTGGAATAAGTATTTTGCTTCGTTGAATAATCCACCATATAAATGTCCAATAGTTGTCTGTGTTATGCTGACTTATTTTACTACACGCAATTCCCTCAAACTACTTCCATTTTGCTATAAATGGCAGTATGTCTTCTTTCTTTGTGGATGACAATATTCCATTTTGTGGAGATGCCACCTATCTTAATCTTATTCTCGATCAATGGACATTTAGGTTGCCTTCATGTCCTAGCTGCTATAAAGATACTGCCAGAAACATTGTAGAGCATTGATTTCTCAGTTGATGGTTTTGCGCTCTTTGGATAGATGCCCAAAAAGTGAAATTGTTGGGTGTAGGGTAGGCGGAAGAGTTATCAGGTTTTTCCACCTAACCCCTTGGTGATGGGTCTCTGTAGGCCTACGCATGTGGCTGATAACTGGCGCCTGAAGAAGGGTGTGGCGTAGTGTGGCATAGCATGGATGGTATGGCATAGTGTGGCATGTGCCTGAGCGAGGCAGAGATGCAGAGAGCACGAGGAAGAAGAGTACAGTAGCTGCGGTGAAAGAGCAGCACCACAGAAGCGGCAGGAAGCAGAAGCGGCAGCAGCAGAGAGCCCTGAGAAAGTGAAGATTTGCTGGGGGGTAGGAGGCCTCCCAGCCTCCTGGCCCCCTGGCCACCCTACCTGCCTTGTACCTGGCTGCCTCACAAGAAAGATGTAAATAAAAGCCTAAAAAGCCACCAAGGGCTCCAGGACTCCTCCTTTCCTTTTGACCCTCCTGCACAGCTTCATGAAAAATCTGTGCTTCCTGGTGTTTTCTTGCCACTACACTGGGTCATATGGTATTTCCAGTTTTAGTCTTTATTAAGGTAATGTAGGGTAAATGGAAGAGGCATCAGGTTTTTCCGCCCTACCGCCATTAGGCTTAATGATGGACACCTGCGGTCTCGCACATATGCCTCGTGGTGGCATGTGCATGTGTGAGTGGGCACACTTGGGTCTGGAGACACTATATAAGGGCAGCATGACAGACGCAAGAGGGAGCACGAGAAGCAAGAGAGTGCAACAGAGGCTGTGGAAGCAGAGGCAGAGGCACCCAGCTCCCCTTGCCTGCCCTGTACCTGGTTGCCTCACTGCAGAAAGATCATTAAAAGCCTAAAAAGCCACCGAGGGCTCCAGGATTCGTCCTTTACCCATCTGCCTGAATCATAGGAAACCTGCCTTTACCATGCTAGCATAACAGGTAAGTCCTGATTTCTTCCCCAAATGGCTACACCAGTTTATATTACCAACAGTGTAATATTATTTCTCTCTTACCACATTCTCTCTAGCACTTGTTGGGAGAAGTATATTTCTATTTTTTTTTAAGATTTATTTATGCATACAAGCTGGGGTATAGGCCAGAGGTGTGGAGAGGTGAGAGAATTCACCGGAGACAGAGTGGGGAGCAGAACAGGCAGATCAACTTAAGTACACTGCTGAGGGGAGCAGTGGGCGAGGCAGGAGAGGTCTGCTGCGCCATGTGGGATACTGACTGGTCGGGGATCGAACTCGTGCTGCAGTGGCTCTGGATAGCTTCATAGTGCTGCGCTTAACCCGTTGCGCCACCAGGGAGGCCCAAGAAGTATATTTCTTGCATAAAAAATTATGTATGAATGTAATCCACGGTTGTGCCAGTCTGGCACTGGGGCAAGTTCCCATGATTCATGCTGACAGGCAAGAGCGAGTCCTGGAGCCCTTGGTGGCTTTTTAGGCTTTTAATATATCTTTTGTTATGAGGCAGGCAAGGTGGCCAGGGGTGTCGGCAAATCATCACTCTCTCTCGGGGCTCTCTGGCGCCATCTCAGCGTCTCTCTGCTGGTTCTGCTGATGCTGTGCTCTTGTATCACTTGTTCTCTCTGCTGCACCCCAAATGGTCCTCTGCTCTACACTCTGTTCTCTGCTGCTTCTGCTTCCTTGGCTCAGTCTCTGGCTCAGGTGTGCCCACTCACTCATGACCACTCCCTACCCTGGGTGCCTGCCATCAGGTATACATGTAGGCCTGCAGAGGTCCTTCATTGAGGGAAGGGCGGAAAAACCTGACAATTCTCTCATTTACCCTAGATCCATCAATATCAATGGTGCAGGCTCTGTTTTTCTTATGATTCTGTTATTTTCAATAGACCTAATGGATTTGGGTTCCAGTCATCGTATCTGCATGCTAAACAACAAAAATGGAAAAAAAGTTTAAAAATGAACATGCTTTTTATTTATGGAAATAGTCATATTGTACACACACACACACACACACACAAATCATATGCATTGTATGTACATATACACAAACACACATCATGAGATCAAGAACTTGAGAGGAAGCTATGAAAGCAGAACAGATAAAATGAAGAAACTAATCAATAATGTTGAAAATAGTATTGCACAAAGGACTCGGGGAGAAAAACAAAGGAAAATAACATGTAAAAACAAAAAAAAAAAGAATATTGAGAATTATCCAACTCCATTAGAAATAGCAACGTAAGAATAATGGATGTACAATAGCCAAGTACTGGAAACCACCTTAGTACCCACTGATTGAGGAATGGTTAAAAATGAAGTGGTATATATACACACCATGAAACAGTATTCAGCTATAAGAAAGATGAAATCATGCCATTTGGAACAACATTGATATACCTAAAGAGTATTGTGCTTAGTGAAACTATCCAGAGAGAAAAAGACAAATAGTATATGATTTTACACAAATGTGATATATAGAGAACAAATGGATGAACTAAAAAAAATAACTTTTGGACTATAAGATCAATTAGTGGCTACCAGAAGGTGGTAAGTAAATCAAAAAAGGGCATAATGGTAGGATGAAAAGATAGATTTGGAATTTTAGTAGTGAACTTAATGCAGTGAATACAGATATTGACTAGTAGTGATATTGATCTAATATGCATATAGTGTTATAACGCAGTGTTACCACAACAAAACAAAAAAACAAACTGTGTCATTACCTTAGCAGAGGAAGAATATGAATTTCACAGAAGAGTACAGATTTCTGCAACAATTGTTATACCCTATTTCCCGCTTAGGGACAAAAGCTCAATTTGCTTTGCCAGAACCCCCCACCCATGATAACTGTACATGTGTAGAGGATTTGTAGCTATTACAATGACAGATATTATCTAAGGCAGTAGCAGTTTTCAAAATGGTTATCAGTGACATCCTGCTGATCAAGACTCATTAATATATGCTGTGCAAAAAAAATTCTTGACATATCCTTCTGTTGCTGTGATGTGCTGGAATAATTTACAACTAGCCACATTGAAAGTAAGTTGATGAAGATGTGCCCAACAACAAGAATCCTTGTCCACACACTAATTAGAAAACTAAAATGGAGGATAAGGTAAAAATGACAACATCCAGGCAGTAATCTTCCTGGAGAGTATACTGTGAATATCTCAATCTGTCACCTAAAAGCACACACATTATCTCCTTAATCCTAATATCCTAACATGATAGAACAAATCTCTGTTGTAAAACTGATCCTATTATTTTGTATAATCCACTGTTAATCATACTCCTCTAAATTTCCACTTAAGAAACTGATTCTTACTATGGAAGGTCATTGCTCTAATATCTTAATTTGCTGATGTCTTCCACCTAAAAATGTACATGTTTTCATGGGTTTTTCATTTTGAAAAGAAGCTAATATTTTGAGACATTGGTCTTTTTCTGTAATCCTTATATCTTTCTCTTTCTCTTATCTCTTTTTAAGCAAGTGGTCAGCTTGTGTTTATTGCCTCAGGGAATGGATGTAGTAGGGCAGAAGGCTGAACCTCTTATAAGACATACTGGCTTTACTTTCAAAAAGCTCAAGCCCCAGGGAGAGAAAAGGATTTGCTACTATAGACAAAACATCTTGTCCAAAAACATGAGAAAGAGGATGATTTCAGGTATAGGGAGAAAAAACAAAACAAAACAAAAACAACTCTTAACCAAAAGCAGAAAGGAGGAGTTTCTCTCTCCCAACTAGAAAGACTGTCTCCTGGGATTAAAGTAGGTTTGCATCTGTGCTCTGCTCCCCTGCAGTAAATGGGTACAGAAGGCTCCAGAGATGTCTGAGTATCCTAGGAACAGTAGGTTTGGCGTCCACCTTCCTATTATCATTCCAGGAGGTTCGCCAGAACCCAGTGGGAAATGGGGTGATGCTGGTGCTGCATCCAGGGCACAGTCACCAAGGGGAAGTGCCCATCAGGCTGCCTGGCATGGGGAACCTACTCAGGTAAATGTTTTGGGGAAGTTGGAGGAAACCCATCCCAGAGTGTCTTGACAATGGCAAGTATTCCAGAATTTTGACACAAGTCTAGGAAAGAAGAAATGTGAATACAGATCAGGATATAAAGGTTCTAAGTAGAAATTCACTTTAAGGAAATTTTTTTTCACATTTGTCTTAATAGCAGGAGAAAGGTAATTTGCAATGATTTATTTTTTTTACACGACTGTTTAATCTTTTTTTTTCTTCCGCTTTCACTTATTTCACTACCTGCAAAGTCCTCCCCTATATGAACATGTTACAAGTGGATGCATGCTGTTTAAATTTTCTCCCTGACTTACCTTGAAATGATCACATCATAGAAATCCAAAGATAATATAGAGTTCATCTCATCTAATCTGTTCTTAACCTATTGATATTTTAAAAATATTTCTAGTATTCATGCAGATTCAGTTCAAGTTCATTTATTTCTGTGAATTATATTGTCTTTCGTGATCATCTAGTTAATTTTCAGATATTTCCAACTATTTAAAAAGGAATTTCTTTATTTTAATCAATCATCAGTGATTTTTCTTCCATTTGGCAACAGTTGAACAGACTATATACCATGTGTCTTTCTCCTGACTTGTTTTCTAGCAACTGAGGATAGCTGTCATTTCCTTTTTAAGTGTACTCGTCATCTTGCTAAAGACCACAATTTACTCCAATTCTCTCATATGGCAAATTTGAAAAATCCACTTATCATTGTGATCTTTTCTCTCAAGAGCTCCAGCTTTTCCAAGTCAGGTGTTCTTTTTTTTAAGATTTATTTATTTATGCATACAAGCTGGGGTACAGGCCAGAGGTGTGGGGTGGCGAGAGGGCTCACCAGAGACAGAGTGGGTAGCAGAACAGGCAGATCGAGGGAAATACACTGCTGAGGGGAGCAGCGGGCAAAGCAGGAGAGGTTTGCCGCACCATCTCCCCAGCTGGGGTTCAAACCGCGTTGCCCCTGCGGCCGATAGCTCCAAAGCTCCGCACTTAACTGCTGCGCCACCAGGGAGGACCCCAAGTCAGTTTTAAAATGTTGATGCAGAAGAATGTACAAAATACTACTTTTCCTTGCCTGAAAATGCTTTGGTCTATCAAAGTAACTGAAGATCACTTTTTTCTTGTAAACCACAATCACACTTTTTCTGTATATTAAGCATGTTTTGCACGTAAGTTTTTATAGTATAGAAATTATGTGGGGTCTGACTGTTAGATTTCTTGAGACATGCGAATAACCATAGAAATTGCTCTTCTCTTTTTTTTTTAAAGAAATTTTATTATTATTTTTTTTAGATTTATTTTTTATTTATACCTATGAGCTGGGGTACAGGCCAGAGGCATGGGGCGGCGAGAGGGCTCACCAGAGCCAGAGCGGGGAGCTGAACAGGCAGATCAGAAATATACTGCTGAGGGGAGCAGCGGGCGAGGAAGGAGAGGTCTGCCATGCCATGTGGGATTCTCCCTGGCCGGTCGTCGAACTCGCGTCGCCGCTGCGGACAGCTCTACAGCGCAGCTGTCGCAACCTAGACCCCCATATTGGTTGACAAGGTCACTCTATGGGGGGAGCCTTCAAAGAAGTGTTCCCAAAGTCAGGATGCAATATTTCTTCTTGCAAATAAATTTAAGTATAATTTCAGGAGAACAGTAAGTTTCTCCACCATACCTGCATGCATTGGCCTTACTCATTAGCTCCTGGCAGCGAGATATCCTTGAAACAATGAAGTTTCCTTGCCCCTCAAGGGCTAATGTTTGAACAAAGAACAACTTATCCCTTCCCCTATTTCCCTTCCTGGCCTGATAAAATCAGCTTAAATTAGTTCCTTCCGAGATTAGCATAAAGATGTTTCTTTTATCATTGGTCTTGGTTTCAGACAATAGGTATGGAGACAGCAGCCTCCACCCTAGGCCTAGGGCAAAGGTTGAAGACTATGTCCTTTACCTTGCCGAAATTTACCTTAGACAAGAGACATTCTTCAAAAGTTCCTTGATTTCCCCTCAAACTATGTAATTGATTATGTATTTGAATATCTGTAATCACCCTGTCATTGCCAGTAGTTAATTCTTCTTATGCTTTAAAAACCCTGTTCTCCAAGAAAAAAGTGGAACGGCCTGACCAGACTCTCTGGTGTGTGCTGTCTCTCGCTCCCCACCTTCTTCTCCCCACTCGCTCCCCACCCCCTTCTCCCCACTGAATCCGCTGCTGCAGCCGACGCTTTCCCCACCACCCCCGGGTACCCAACCTCGGTCGGAGCCGGCCTCCGACACGCAGCGCTTAACCACTGCGCCACCCGGGAGGCCCCGAAATTGCTCTTCTCTTAAGAGAATATGTTCACAAGTTTCTGACAAGGGTTTCTCTTAGTTTGCCTGATGCAGGTAATCATTTTCTGATGCATCCTTACATGTCTCACAGCTGGGTAGCACAATATGAGGTGCATTATGGTTACTAAAACCTTTTCATAATCCAGATTGATGGGTATTTTGTCTAAAATACTAACATATTATTCTGACATATATTTAAGAAGTGACATTTCATGGGAATACTAAATAAATTTCTTTAGCTATAGAATGGAGGAGAGGTTGTGAGGGAGTGATACAGAGATAAAATATCTCTCATTGTCCAAAGACCCAATCATGCTATTAATATTCTATAAAAGTTCTGTTAGAAAATTTTCACATAAATATAGTTTATATTCAGTTTGAAAAACAGAATTATATTTTACAAAATCTTTTATAGCACCTATTTTAAAATTATCTCCATAAAGTTCAATTATCTGGAAATATGATGATTTATTTAATCAATTCCTGAGAGACATTTAGATTGTTTTAAGTTTTGCATTTATAGAAAGAAAAAATATCTAAATTCAAAGTGAAAATAATTAGTGTTTGAGTAAATCTCTGGGAAAGAAAATGAATTTTGGGCCTCCCTGGTGGCACAATTGGTTAAGTCGCAGCACTATGAAGCTAGCTGCAGCCACTGCAGCACGAGTTTGATCCCCAGCCAGGGAGCTGACCCACATGGTGTAGCAGACTTCTCCTGTTTCACCCACTGCTCCCTTCAGCAGTGTATTTCAGTCAATCTGTCTGTTCTGTTCCCCACTCTGTCTCTGGTGAATCCTCTCACCCTCCCCCACACTTCTGGCCTGCACCCCAGCTCTTGTATGCATAAATAAATCTTTAAAAAAATAAATTTTTATCAAGAATGCTTTATTTATCTGGGATGAAATGAAGAAAAAGACAGAGAAAGTCAGTGGGATAAAAATATATTTGTATATATAGGTGTCCATACTTGGTTACAAGATAATTTTTCAATAGATTTATATGATTATTATTTGTATTATTAGCACACCAGAGTAATGGTAACTAATAATTATTATTTAAGTATATTTGATTGTTACATCCTGAATATGGTAAATTTTATCTAGCAGGTATCCAGTAGAAAGCAGTTTTATGCAAAATTATGTGTTCACACACATACACACACACAGAGTTATGTGTTTTTTAACTTATAGGAGTCCCACCCCCAATGTACACACTTGGGACTAATACTACACTTTGGGTCTCTTTGTGCATGTTATAGTTCAAAGGCAGTCAATGAAAGACATCTCTAAAATACATGATTTAATTCAGAAGACTCCAATTTTTTCTGAAAATTAGATTGCTTCTCACTTCTTTGGGAAGATGTTTGGAAACAGGCCATTTATTCCATCTACATGTAGATGCAGTTCTTGATTTTCTAAATCCTTATAGGATTTTATCAAATGTAAGCTGCAAAAACATAATTTTCCAGGGTACACAGAGGAGGATGAATTTTCAAACAGGAAACCAAAAGAAAAGAATTTAAGGCGGCCTTTTTTTTCTGCTTGTTTTTTTACATTTTTGGCAAGAAAATGATAGAAATGAAAATAATTCACATTCAGACATGGAAGCTTGCTTTGCTTGTGTAGATTTCTAACAAGTAAGAAAACACAACTGTTGCTTTTAAGTCTCTGAAGAATAACACCAGTTCTTTATTGAGGACAGAAATACTACTCTGCAAATATTATGTTTTACAGTTTCAGAACTCGTTAATAGTTGCAAAGTGGTTTTTTTTTTATGAATTTTAACTCATTTGATTCTCACAAGAATGTAGAGCAATATGGCATTTAAGAAATAGGTCGTCACAGGTAAAAATAACAAAGTGGTCAACATGAATAATGTTATTAATACTTAATTTTGAGCTAGTAAACTAAATCACAAGATAGATTCATATGGGAACAGGTTAGAGGTGTTTGAGATTGATCTCTGAGCAGAACAAGGACCATTAGCTGGAAAATATAACTTCCCATTTTGTAACATTTTATTGGTTTAAAGTTCTAGATGAAAATGCAGTCTTGTGACATCTCTCAGTTTATGATAGCAAGTACTGGGAATACATAGTTTAGGAAGGTATAATTTGATTACTTGCATAAGCAAATTGTAGATTCTGGTAAAGGAAATCTTAGAAGTCAGTTAGGCTCTTACTGGTTTTCTAGAGAGTATTTTCTCATTTCAATGGAGCTCAAAAAAGTTTGTTAAAGACATGGAAACCATTATGCTTCCAACATTTCATATTCATGTTAATTTAAATGAGTTAATTGCTCTGGAGGAGAATATAGGAATAAATTTCCTAGTACTGAGAAGAGTATATGTAAAGGCTATTCCTCTCCAAGGTGAGAGGACTAGTAGACCATGGACAGCCTTTAGGTAATGTCACAAATTTTAGAGTTATAGTTTAAAGGGTTTTGATCTGAAAGAGCTAGAATCCATTAAATGATACTTCATGTGAATATTAAATAGATTTATTTGCCCTAAATGCAGGAGAGATTGAAGGGGAGTGATAACAGTTGACCCTCCTACTTTTACACTAGCTGTATCATGTCAAGCATAGAGAATCATCACATTTTTGTACATTCTGCCCTGAACTTATTTATTCAAAATATTTTTATTTTTATTTTTATTTTTATTTTTATTTTTATTTTTATTTTTATTTTACATTGTTTAGGTTGGACAGGTATTAGCATTCTATTCCCACCACCGTTCCTTATACCACATTGACCCTTTCTCCTTTCACTCTCCCTCTTAACCTCAAGCACCTCATTTTCATTTATTAGTACCCACTGGTTTTTATACATATTTTGCCTTGTCCAGCTATCTGCTATGTATACACTATGTAAAAATATAGTATTATATATAAATGCCCAATGTTTGTCTTTGTCATTCTGACTTGCTTTAATTACATGTAATTCCATCAAATACCTTCCATTTTGTTGTAAATGGCAACATTTCATCTTTCCTTATGGCTAAATAAAATACCATTGTGTGGACATGCTATGTCTTTGTTATCCAATTCTCTATCAGTGGGTACTAGGTTGTCCCCAGGTCTTAGCTATTGTGAATAATGCTGCAATACTACTATGTGTATAGTTTTTTGATTTGATATTCTCAAGTTCTTTGGATAGGTGCCCCAGAATAGGTTTGCTGGATCATACAGTGTGTCCTTTATTCATTTTCTAAGGTAAAATCCAAATCACTTTTCCAAAATAGCTACTCCATTTACAGTTTTAACAATAGCTTAATAGAATACCTCTTTTTCCACACCTCTCCAGCACTTGTTTTTAGAGATCTTTTGAATATGTGTTCTCAGTTGTGTAAGAAAATATCTCACTAGGGTTTTGACCAGCATCTGCTTTACTAAAAATGATTATGAATGTTCCATGTGTTTATTGTTCTAGATATATACCATTCTTTGTGAATTATCTGTGTAATCTGCTTCCCGTTTATTAATTAGATTTTTTTTATTCTTGATTTTTTTTATATGTCTTGCACATTGACCTCTTGTCAGCTATGTAATATGTAAATATTTTCTCCCACTTCAGTTGGGTGTTTATATTTACTTTCACTGTGTAAAAGCATTTTTAATTTGGGTAACCCAATGTTTAATTTTGTTTTTATTTCCTTTGCCATAACGGTCAATTTTCCAAAAACATCATTTTCAATTATGTCAGGAAACATATCATCAATGTTTTCTTTAGGCCTCATATTTATGTTTTTCAATCATTTTGAATTTATTTTTGTGCATGGACTTAAAAGTCATCCAACTTTATTATTTTACATGTGACTATCCACATTTCCCAGTACTTTGTTAAAAATACTCTCTTTATTCAGGGGTCAGGCAATGGTGGTGTCTACTCCTCTTCTGACTGCAGATTCAGGAATTGTGGGACTTCCACCTGTAGGCTTTGTCTCAAAGGCTTCAAACATTTGATAAAGAGATGCAAGAAGAAATTCTTGTGATCACTGCTTCATTGGAAGCTAGTCTGGGGGGTGACCTTGCAGCCACAAGCAGCATTCAGAACAACACTTGCTTCAATGTAATTTTCTACCTTTTTGCTGCTCAAGGGTGCAGCACACCATCTCTGGAGCTGGCTCAATACTGGTCCCCTAAAAATTATCAGGTATAAAATTAACACTAAACTTTTGGAAAAGAAACTATAAGTGGAATCTTACTATGGGAAATCCACAAAACTGTTAACTTTTGCAAGGTTCTACTTGCCAATTTTGGTTCCCAGTGCACAAAAGGCCACGTATGTAGATGATGATGATGATGCTGTTGTGCAAGGTGATGTTCTTTCCATTTACTGAAATCAGGACAGGCAGCTGCATTTTCAGATTTCAGTTCAATCTCTACCAAAGTTGTTATCCATGTAGCAGTGAACCAGTACAATACATTGAATACATTGTCTTAAAAAAATGTAAAGAATTCATAGGTTTACCATGAAAACCAACAACTATTCTTTTAACTAGGAACTTACGTTGCAAACATGACAGAATGGAAAAGACAGAATATAACTAACCAACTTGAGAAACAGATGAAACTCAATGTAGAAAAGGGACTCTATAGCAGCACAGTGACTGCCAGTATCACAACAACTCCTCTGCTTTTTGGAATTTATCAACAGCACTCCCCCATTGACACAATGTGGAATGTCTGTCACCTTGGTTCCAGAGCTGGAAAACTATATTCACCCGAGTTTGTAAGGCAGCCAGATTACTCCACTGGAATGGGCACATTAAGCCATAGCGAAGGACTACTTCATATACTAATGTTTGGGGAAAATGGTACATTCGAGACCCAACAGGCAAATTCAGCCTAATCTGAAGACATATGGAGATCTATAATATAAATAAAATAGACTTTATGCTGCATGACTTTCTCATGAAATCCTGGAAGAGACAGTATGTGTGGGAAGCAACAGTTGCTAGGCTTCAATGACTATCTGCAAGAAACCATGGAAAATGGGACATTTCAGTTAGGGAATGAGGACAAACTCTCCCATCTGGCTGTCAGCTTACCAGACAGACTATAAATATGTCTCCATCTGTCTTACCAAGCGTTTGCTTACTACAGTGCTAATGGACCAGAGTGAATGGACTAATATGACTGGTACAGCTAGCTCACCAATGCTGTTCGAATTTTGTTTGTTTTTATTATTATTTTCACTATAACATTGCACAGGTGGTTTTCACTGTTGCTTATTTGTTAAAAGTATAGGATCTACCCCTTCAGGGCTTGTTACAACACCCCAACCCCCACCAAAATACACGCAGTCCACCATCATAGTCCATTGTGCTCTTTCCCCACCTTGCTCATGCCTCTCCCTTTCCCCTTGTCCCCTGGGGAACTGTTCTGTAATCATCTTTCTAGGGTTAGTTGTCCATTTGGCCCTGGGAGGGAAGAGTTAAGGTAAGTGTTTCTAACATCACAGCCTCGAGCTGTAAATACTAGCTGCTTCTATGAGGAGACATAGGTGATTAGGCCTGGCTGTCCCCAAAGTTTCAGGCTTCAAATACTCCTAATCAGGGAGCCTCAGCCTCGAGCCATCATTCTGCTCTCCGACTCCTGTGATTCTTCAGTAGTGCACCGTGTGTTCTACATGCTATCTCTGTGTACCCTCTTCTCCAGTGCAGTGACAGATCTCCAAAGTCCCCAATGTGGATGTGTGCCCTGAGTCACCAAAAACACAGGGGCTCTGTACAGAAACCACCCCTCCCTTTACTGGGCAGGACTGCCAGTTATTACTACAGACATAGTTCAAATAGTCTTCTCCTACCCCTTTTGCCAGATCATTGCTGCTAATGTATGCATTAGTCATCCTTTAATCTTTGGGGGGTTGTTGACCTTGCTTTGTTGCAATTTAGTTGTGAAAATGTGGGAGCAACAATTTCAGTATCTTCACTCTGTAGCAATCTTGCCAGACTCCCTCCAAAATATTGTAACATTACACTGATGAGTGTATTTACCTTGTTAATTCTGTCTTCTCTGTGACCTATAACTTCCACCAGTGGGAGACCGTTGTACACCCGGTGGCTAGCACTATACTAAGTTTTTGCATTGATAGAATGAACATTGAAAAAAAGTTAAATTCAGTATATTTCCTCCAGGAAATTGTCTAGGATAAAGAAATGAAATTCATATCTTGAGTTTGTAATTCTCTACCTCTTTTATGTACTTATTACTAAGACATTATTTTAAGCATTTAATTAATTTGGTAGGAAAGAAGGGAACTACTAAAGGAGTTGCTTTGTTAGCTGCTGAAAATGGATGATTAAATGTAATCTAGAGTGACCTGCTTATTAGAAGTAAATTTCTTCTCTTCCTCTAAGGTTCATTAATCAAGACACAAATCATTCAGAGGACTTGAAAGCTTGAGAAAGAAGGAAGTATAAATGTTTAACTTATTTGTTTTCTATATACACTATTTACAACCATGAGTCAAAAAAGTAGAGAAAAGCAGAAAACAAATAAAAAAAAAAACAAAGAAGAGACAGATAGACATATAAAACCAAAAGGAACAGACATAAACAGAGAGAATCACAGAACAACTGATAAAAGCAGAGAGGGGATCAGGTAGGTGAGAAAGAAGGTGATGAAGACCATCTCTACTCTGCACGGCTATGTGACACACAAATAGCTAAAACAAAACCAGACAGACTAAAAAAACAACAAGATCTTCTTTGCAGTTTCAACTACCCTGTAACTAAAATCTCCAAATATTTTTTTTCTGAAGTGAATAGCCATA
Organism: Scalopus aquaticus; assembly: GCA_004024925.1. NCBI lineage: Eukaryota > Metazoa > Chordata > Mammalia > Eulipotyphla > Talpidae > Scalopus > Scalopus aquaticus. Next base: position 138,165 of record PVIJ01000540.1, read on the forward strand.
GCTAGAAGGAATTGTTGGATTGTTGTTTCATAATTTTGTATTTCTAATGGTTAAAAACTACCTGTGTAGATAATGTAAGAATTAAATAAGTATACAGAGAATTTTTGACTCTTTGTTTAAGTTTGCAATGTTATCATTGGAGAGTGGTAACATTCTTTTTTTGCATCTGCTGAGTAGAGAACTTGTAAAGGATCAGGATTATCCAAAATAAGAAGCAGAAAAATATTCTCTAATGACAATGAAAATTGAGTAATTTGTCTTTTGGAAGCCATTTTGAGAATCAGATGACTACAGAGACCAAAATGTCAATGTTTTATATATAACAAGCATGAGGATATATTTTAGTCTCAGGAATCTTCATTAATATAAATTGGTATATTAGATTTTTAAATTGGGATACAAGATATAGAATTTGAGTCTGTAAATTAAAATGTTCTTGGAATTAATTACAATGTTATATTTGCTGATAGATGGGTTTTTAAAAAGTTATTAAAAACAAAAAAGTTATGGACTTTCATATAATTGATCTATTCATTGGAAACGTCATTGAATTAAAATTCCCTTGATGAAATTAGATGAAAATTTTAATCATGCTATTTTCCTAGCCTTCATTATTTCTGGAAATATTCTTAAATTTACATTATAAGTGCATCAATAAAAGTGAGCTTCATTTAGAAAAAAATAGTTAAAAGTCTATTTTAATGCTATTAAAATAATAAGAATAGAATAAGAGTACTATTCAGTAATCATATTTACATAATGATGAGAAACTATATTTGAGGAGAAACAACAATGCTTGTAATTTCTTAATATCCATACTATAAATTGTTGATACTGCTAAATTTGATTTTGGAGATAAGATGTTTTTTATTGAAGTAGACAATATGAGTTTATTGAGAGTCAAAAATTCTTTGTATACTTAATTTTTACATTATCTTACATTATCCATTTTTTTTCTTAGCTACTTTAAAATTCTAGTTATTTGTTTTAATCTCAGATGCAGGCAATAACTCAATTCATTCTTTTTCACTAAAATCTCCCCTTTTCCCAATGAGACCTCTTATTTTGTTTATTCATCCAACTCTCTGTGGCCCTACACTTTATGTTCCACTCACTTATCCTTAGGCCACTGCTGCCCTCCATTCTGTAACCATTCTGATGTGTTTGAGTATGCATACTTGAAATATTCTATTGTATTTTCCTAAATGAATTTTAATTTATGTAACTGATTTTGGATTACATATTTTATTCATATTTTTTTGTTTAGTAGTGTTACCATTTCTTCATATTGCCATATGTACACATAATCACCCAGTGATAAAAAACTAGATTGCTAAAACTCTATCCATCAAAACAAAATCACTGTATGAAATCCTATGTATGATCCCTCATAGAATTGTGTGTTTATTTCTCTGGGATTTATACCCAAGAGTGAAATTTTGAGTCATGGAGTATGTATATACTTTGATTAAGTACTGCCAGATTGCCTTCCAAAATGGCATCACTGGTTTACAGACTGTCTTACAATGCATGAGAGCTCCTATAGCACCACAAGATAGCACTGTTGACATTATCTAGCTTTCTAATTTTGTCTATCTGCTGGATTTAAAGTGATATCTCAAATTAATTATATATTTTTAAATAATTTATAAATTTTTACCTCTTCATATGTTCTTCTTTCTTTGCTTTTAATTGCTTCTTTCATCACAGGCTATTTTTTGGTTGGGTTCCAATCTTCCCATTGTATGTATGTGGTATATGTTAATCATTTATTGATTTTAGTTGTTGTAAATAGACATTGTAAAGAATATTGTCATATACCCACTTAATTTGACTATGGCTACATTGAATTTAATTTTGGTACAGTAAGAATCATAAATATAATGCTTTATGTTTGTTTTGTGTGTATGCTTATAAAACTACTCCCCTGTAATCTATTGACTTTATAGTTTTACTTCTCCTGCTTAGATCTTTAATCCATCTAGTGTCCAATTCATTACATGGTTTTAGGAATGAATCAGCTTTTATTTCTCTTTATATAGTGAGTCAATCCATCACAATGTCAGTTATAACTTTATAAATTTAGAGACTGAAGTGTTTAATAGATGGGTTTTTGATGGTTTATCACTTTTTTTTTAATCTTACTGGAATAGAATACTTACCTTTGTCTCAAATACTTCTTTTTTTAGTTTTCTCCTTCATATATTAAATTTATAGCCCAGATATTTTTCCCCGGTATGCTTTTTCATGTATTTATTTTCAAAATTTGTCTTTTGTTTAAATATGTCTCCTATAGACAGTCTTAGTTTTGTTATAATGTTGTTGCTGAATCCAACAGAAGTCTCTTTTGTGTGTGTGTTTGATATGTGTTATTCTGTTTGGTTTCCTTTTACAACAGATGTATAATTTACATGTTTAATTGATTGAGTTGTGCTTTAGTATTCCCTGGGCTTAACGGTAATGTATCTGGTGGTGGGCACTACCCTGGTGAAAGTCAGACTCAGCTTGATTTTCTTTCATTTCTGGGGAGTGACAGAGAATAGGAAAAAAAAAAAAAAGCAGAGAAAAAAAATAGCAGAGAAAAAAAAAAAAAAAAAAAGAAGAAGAAGAAGATGAGGTGAGGTATCAGCGCCAGGCCAGAGAAGTCAGGAACCAAAATTTTTGACAGTCCCATTTGCTAGCACTGCAACAAGTAAATACTGTGGTCAGCAATTTGCTTGTAACATTTTCAGAAAAAAACACTAAGGTAAGTGATCAAACCATCTTGCAGGTTTAGATGTGGAGACACAAATAAACTATCTCTTATCAATTGACTTCCAACCCAGAGGCCTTTTATGCCACCCTAAAATCGTTACTTGCTTGCTAGTGGTTCTTGACTCTTACTGTTGATGTATACATAGAAAGAGAAATCAATTTTGCTTAGGTGATGAGAGAGGGAGAAAGTATGTGCAATGTCTTCTCAACCTGCTAAGACACTGCCCTCTGGACATCCCTGCCTTAGACTGACCCCCATTATCAGTTAAAGGTGTTTTTTGATATCACCATAAGTTGCTTCCAGTTTCATTTGATTTATCTCAGAGATGTTTTCTTCTGTAGTTTCTCTAGGGTTGAATTTTAGAGATTAAAGCCAGCAGTACAAACAGGTATCCTAACTGATCTACATGAGCATGTTGGAAACATGCAACTGTGCTTTCTAACTCCTTTCCTAACTGCATAGTCTTTCTTTCTCTTTTATGTCCAACACCACACTCTGGTCTTCTGTCTCTAGGGAGCTATGTAATGTGCTGCCTGGCTGACATCCCCAATCTATATAGTTCCTCTCCAATTAACCTTATCTCTACCTGTTTACTATTATTACCACATGACCAAACTCTGTCTTACCCCACCTACTGATTTATTGAATTACTTGCTGGAACTGTCCTATAGACACCACAAACAAAGGCTGCTCAATAGATAGTGGAAAGAAGAAAAGAGGACAGAAAATGATTTTTTTTTATTTCAATGCAGGTTATGCCTCCAACATCCATTGGAAACTACCAAATGCCTTGATATTGTCTCTGAAGATTCACTTAGATTTTGGCCAACATGAATATTAATAAGGACGCTGTAATCTAGAACTAAGTAATCTCAGAATTTTTATTATTTAAATAATTATGTATAAAAAGTGATAAAAAAAAACCAGAAAAGTGAACTTGCATTAGCTACATGTGTCTTACTATGAATAAAGTCTACATTTCCATGGCAAGAAATTACTAAACTTTGAAAAAAATCAAAACTTTAGTAATATACAAGGTAAAAATTCTAATGATTTGATTAACTTTCCCATTGCTTTGAAGAATACTGTGTAAAGGGCATTTTCAAAGTCATCCAAAAGTTCCAGGATTTATTTGTATATTTATTCAGTGATTAAGAGAATGATATAATGCATTTGTGTTAAGCCCATTTATCTTCAACTATTTAATTAATATTATGAGCTTCATTGAAACTGCAATATCCCCTTAAATGGATTCCTCCATGAAACTTTTAAAAAGAGATATCAAAATTTTTTTCAGAATTTTTAATGAAAATTTTAACTTACCAATACAGTGTCTTAAGAGAAAAATCAAATAAATAGCAGTAAATAACATTCCACATAGAGACTATTTAAAATATAACAAACTATCACATAAGCAATTGAACTAGGGCTTAGTGATTTCATCAAGGCACAGAAATTTTAAAGTCTCAATTGGAAATAAGTAATATAAAGACCTCCAAAATTGAAGTCTATAAAAATCAAACTAGTTATTTTCCTTTACCAATTTTTAAAATAAAATATTAATGTGTTTCTGACAGGTTAATATTTTAGTTATCATATCACACTAGGATTTGAAAGTATATAGCACAGTATTATGTGTATAATTTGTTCAATTATGCTTTTATATGTTTACTCTTCTGTAATTTATCTAATTTTATTATGATATTTGGAAAAGTTTACAGAGGAAGAACTGTACATGGATCAATCTAAAATCAATTGTCATTTCAGGTACTTTTTTTTAAAAAAGGTTAAATTTCTTAGTGTAGAGGGAAGATGTTGTCTTAATGTAATTAAATTGTCAGATACCAGAATCATGTCAGAAAAGGAAATGGTAAATGTCAGCATGCCTGGAAATACAGTCAACAGATTCAGAAGTCTTTGTTGCAATGCAGAGTATAAAACTTTCCCCAAGAAGTTCAAAGGCAAGCTCCTTACTTACTGATCTGTCTTAGTCCAATATTAATAAATGTCTGATTACTTAGTGTCCATTTCATAGTAAGCTAAATAACTCTCTTGAGGGGAATGTAAGGTTTTCACTAAAGTAACTACATGTTAAATAGGAAGGAGACTTCCAGTTAATACACTTTTCCATGTGCTTATAAAAGGCACTTCTGACAAGGCATATAGACGTTCCTGCTTTCAGTAACCTAAAAGGTTCTTTCCAGGGGAATGAGAAGATTAATTATTATTCTCTAAAGTGCCTAACTTTAGCTACTTCAACCATCAGGGTAAAAAATTAGATCACGTTGAAGGATATTTGGTCTCTCTCTTATATCTTAACCTAAGATTAATAGCATCTTGGAGTTTGGTCCAGTCATTTCCATGAAAATTCATTTTCTGCTTAACTGGAAAAGACCATAAAGGTTGTCTCATGAATAATTTGTTTATTACATGGAGACAAGTATGTTATTTTCTCAGGAATTATTAGAACTCCAGACAGTATAATTTGATAAAAAAAAATTAGCTTTCCAAATAAAGGGTGATAATCCTCAATAATCTGTGAAGATGATAGTCTTATTGATTTTTAATACAGTTAATATAGTTACAAAGAATATTTTCCTTATTATGAAGTTTGGAAGTATCAGAAAAAAATTTCAGTCTAAAGAATCGTATATTCAACAAATATAGTTCAGCATAAATGCAGAGCTCTTTTTTGTCATTAGATTTGCAACATCTTTGCAAGATATTGTTTCTTAAAGTTACTTATGTTAATTCTAGTCCTCTATTCTCTTCAGTAGTTATGTTATTAATTTTTTTTTAGTTCAGCTAGATCTATTTGTTAGTGGTATATTCCACTGTGCTCGCCCTACTTTAATCTTATGATTTAGTATTTATGCAAGTGCCTTTCAACAATTCTAAGAATAATATATTTTTTTAAAGATTTATTTATTTATGCATACAAGCTGGGGTGTAGGCCAGAGGTGTGGGTGGTGAGAGGGTTCACCAGAGACAGAGTGGGGAGCAGAACAGGCAGATCTACTGAAGTATACTGCTGAGGGGAGCAGCAGGCCAGGGAGGAGAGGTCTGCTGCACCATGTGGAAAGCTCTCTGGCCTGGGAGAGAACTAGAGCTGCAGTGGCTCTGGATAACTTCACAGTGCTGCACTTAACCCATTGCGCCACCAGGGAGGTCCCTTCTAAGAATAATATTTTTAAAATATTTTCTATAATATTATTTTTGGAAATGTGACAATGTACTTGGCAAATAGTTGAGGATAATCTTGTTTTTCTTATTTTTCTTTCATGTATTAGTGTCATTATAGTGTTCAAATTGTACTGAAAATGATTGCAGTATTTAAATTCTATACTTTGCAAATATCACAAAGAAACTCATTACCTTGAACATAACTGCTATAAGAATAACTGACCCACTGAAGAAGTAGAGCAAATAAGCACAGACTTTAATTTCTGGGTTTAACTGGCTCAAACTATAGGCAAATGCAATAACTCTTCCAGTAGTACATCAATGGACATTATTTATAAATTACTTTTGTATAAATTCCTTCTTCAGTAAGTTTTACCGATTGTTTCACCATGAGCTTTTCAGTATTGACTATACAATGCCATCACCTGGAGAGCTTTAAAAAACACTAATGCCTGGGGGTCTCCCTGCTGGCACAGCGGTTGAGCGCTGCGCTGTGGAGCTGTCGGCAGAGCGCAATGTGGGTTTGACGCCCAGCCGGGGAGGATCCCACATGGTGCGGCAGACCTCTCCAGCCTCGCCCGCTGCTCCCCTCAGCAGTGTATTTCTGATCTGCCTGTTCTGCTCCCCGTTCTATTTCTGGTGAACCCTCTCGCCGCCCCATGCCTCTGGCCTGTACCCCAGCTTGTATGTAAAAATAATAATAAAAAAAAACACTAATGCCTGAATCTCATCCCAGACATTCTATTTAATTGATCTGAGGTGCATCCTGGCCTTTGATATTTTTTTATATTCACAAGTGATTCTAAGGTGGTGTCAAGTTTGGTGATACAGGCTATACTGATGTCTCTGTAACTTTGGCTCCCATGTTTCTTTATCACTGTCCCTCCCTGCGCCTTACTCTCCCTCAACCCAACAGTATCTATTTATTTTCTATAATTTCTTTGTATTAATTTCATTTTGTATACTTCCCAGTCAAAGCTCTCAGTGAGAAAAAATCCTTATCTGATCCAACCAATTACAAGCAAGATTTCAGGAACAGAACAAAAATCACAACCTCCTATGATCAAGGAAGGGTTGAGATCAGTTGTATATATGGAAGTCACTCTGAGACTTTTGACTCTTCCATGTGGCCAATATTTACTTATTTTACCATGTAAAGGGGTTTTTCTAGTAATGACATACAGAGCATTTTGGGGGATGCTTAGTGTGAATTAAGGCACATATTTTTAAATAAAACAATAAATTTTAAGAACATTTACTTATTTGAATTTACCTTCAGATAGTTAGAAATTAGGGTATTATTGTCCTTTATTCTAGCACATAAGAAATAAAATATTGCTATTTTTTGTAAAATTAGCTTGTTTTTAATATTACTGCAGTAACAACACAGAGCTGTCTCAGGCGGTGGGTGTGGTGTGCTAATATACATCTGAAGGGTGTGAATCAACATTAAGCCTCAAGGAAAATCACTGATTCTACATGATTCAAAGAGATTTTATTCATCTAAAGTCTTTCACTTTGAGAATCTATTTAATAAAAATACATTTTACTAGAGATAAATCCAGAAAGCTCTTACAATGCTGAGTGCAATTCGATCATGATTTAGCCAACTGAGAAATGAGTATAAGGAAATCTTTAAAGCTTATCATTTTTCAGGTCAAATGAACAAAGACAAACTTGGACCACATGTTAGAAAACCTCCTGCTTTTTTATAGTCCTGTTCTGAGAAGGTCTGAGGACCATTTGTGTCACCATATGGCAACTGTTCCTTTCTTTGTGTATAGTCTTGCAAGGAATTTAAAGTGATGATACGATTTGAAGAGATAAACAACAGAAGGAAATAATTGTTCAGTTTCACTATAATGATTCATTTCATATGACTGTTTAGAGGATGATGAATAACACGTAATATAAATCTTCAAAATAAGTACATAAAGAATATGAAATGAAATGATAACCTGGTATGATTATAAAGCTTATGTTACACCAGTGGTAAGATTTTTATAACTAAATTATAGAAAAACAATTAACAAATAGCAAATTAGGAGATACAGTAAGATTGTTTCAGGTTCCACTCTTCTCTTCATGCATAACATAATCATGTATTTATCAGCCTCACTTGCAAGTAGGTATGGACAATTTTGTGTGCAGTTACTGGATAACTTCTTCTAAAAAAGAAATTGTCCTCTAAACTCATTTCTCTCTTAACTATAGAAAAACAAGGAATTGGTAATTCTGGTCAGAGTCAACCATGCAGACAAGGAACATCCCTGAAATGGTGGAGATAAATGAGTCTGATCCCTTTATGACCTCGTGGACCAGCACTGCTTACGTGAGCGGGGCCTCCTGCTGACCTCTACATTGTCACAAGCAACAGATTAAAATTCTATTCTTTACTCAAATCACTGTTCATTTGGATCTCTCTATGACAGCAGCTTATTCTATACTTGTAATAGTGGCCTAAAATAACTGCTCTGATAAATTTTAAATAAGTACTAAGAGGGCATTCAGATTAACCTTCACTTTAGTCCTATCTCCAATAGTAAGAAAGCTTATAATTTCAGTTCTCATTTTCTTTAAGTTCATACATTATTATTTAATAGCATTATACCTTTAATTTAGATGTCTATCCATGACTACAAATGAAATATCAGGTTGGAACTAGGGAAATAAATAGAAGGTGGAAGTCTATCTTCAGGATATCTACTTTATTGGGGAGGGGGAGATGCATACAATAGTGTATTAATGTGATAAACTGAGGTTCCCCAAAATCAGTGTCTTCCATCAACTGTTTCACAACAACATTTTACTTGAACTGTCACTCTCCTGAATGCAAAACAGCCAATCTGCCTCAGGCTTCCTAGAAACCCAATGTATCATTTTGCCTAAATAATTCCAGTTTGGCTTAATTTTTGTCACACTGAAAAGGTTATAAGGCAATAAAAAATACTTGGGGTCAAATGCAATCACTTAGAACAACTGGAAAACATGTAGAACATTCCTAGAGGTCAATGTGCACAATAGACTGTGGTTACTGGAGGTATTTAAACTGTTTGGGGAAAATGTCTTATATTTGAATTTTGGTAAGGATGATAGAGAAAGATTACATTATTACTAAAAATGACTCTATTATTAGGTGACTCATCTATTTTCAGCCTGGAAGAACATCATTTCAAATTCATAGAGCCACTTAGTGAATATAAATGCACAACTCTTACAGACATTTCTAAGTTCCCATACTGATATTTATTGACTATTTGTGTTCCTTTGTCAGTTTATGCTTAAACCAGATTTCAGCAAAACTAGAGAAGGTTCGAATCTTCACACCTATCCAAGGCTCTGCAACACTCATATAAAATGCATATAGGGGATTAATTGGCAAGGAACAGAGCCAGGAGTTTGGGTGGCATTGGCAGATGGGCTTCCCTCCTGGGGAGTTGTAATATGCACTTAATTGAAATGAAGTTAGAGTCACCCAGCAGAGACCACATTTTAAGTAAACCATATTCATGATTCTGTAGTCTCTATGGTTTTACTTCTGATTTTCATTCTCTTTCTTAGCTTTAACTGTATAAATATTGCATAAGGTTGGATTCTTCATATTTTCATCTTTAGAGGATACTATGATAATTATAAACAGTCCAAAATCCTTTTAAAAATTATAATTGCCTAAGTATGTGAAAGCATTAAACTATACACAATAGGCATTTAGATAGAATGCTTATGAGGAAGTGGAATGTTCTGATTAATTGGTTTTCTGATGAATTCAATGATTATCAATCATACCCTGGTGGGAAAGGCACTGTGCTCAGCATTATTAAGCATAAAACAGGGGCTCAAAGAGCATAATATTTAGTTAGGATAAATGAAAATCATTTTGTTGTAATTCTGTCAAGTATTTTTTTTTAAGTGGGTGGGAATACTTCCTTGTCTAAGTGAGGAAACTGACTATCTGCATCATTATCAAGACTTCTTCAGTGTCTTCTGGTGGCCATTTTGAGGACTGATCCGCATTTGTACTTTTGGATTTCAGTTCTGTAAATACTTTGAGCCATGTCAGGTCAGCCGATGCCGGGCACTGGGGCTGCAGAGATTGCAAGGCAGACTCTATCCTCCATTTTGCAGATTTTTCAGGTATAACCAGAGAGTCCTGACAGAAACACTATGCAAAACTCTCACCTGCACTTGATTCCTATGTTGCAGGGCTTCCTTTAAGGGAGACACCTGGTGTGTGGGCCTCATTCAGACCACCAGTAAGTACTGAACCTTCAGGAAGCCCTGGCCTACCCTGTAATGCAGCCAGTTCTGCTAGAGGCCTGAGAGACCTACAGTTTGTTCTCGGTACACCAGTCCTTCAAGCGACAAAAGTCCTTCTGGACCAGGTAGATGCGGTGAGTCCACCACAATCTTGTTGACCAGACCCTTGTTGATAGTGTCGATGACAGGGAAGCACTCCCTGGTGCTGGGTTCAATGATGCTTAGGTTTTTTGTTTGTTTGTTTTGATTATTGATTTTTCAGGTATGTGAATTCTCCTTACATCTTCTTAACCTATGTGTCTATTATTATTTAGGAACTATCTGGTCATGGTTAGAATGCTGAATTTAAAGAATTTATAATTTTGCATATAAGTTAAGTTAATGGTATCTTTGTGCCTGTGTTTCTGCATATGTGTTTGTTGTATTTATCTTCCTAAACTCTCAGACAGGGGTTATTTGCATCAACTAGGGATAGATTAGCCCTTAATCATGCATACTTGGCTCTTTCACCATAGCTACAATGTAGTATGAGCATGACTTAAATGGTGGCCAGTGGTCATTTCATATCATTGATTGCTACATTTACTTGCTTTTGTAGATATTCAAGAGTGTTTAAAAAAATCACTGTGGGGGCAGTAGGGGGGAAAAATCACTGTGTACAACACAATTTTTCTCTGTGCATGAAATAATAGGTAATAAACCTCAAGATAGATAAAAAAGCTACTACAGAAACTAAAAAATAAAACAAAACTCCACTTTTCTTTCTTCAATGGAAATGTGTGTTTCTGTATCCTATTTTAACATCAAGAAACCTAAATGACTCTTAGGTCATAACAGAGCAAATGTACACTGCCTCATAACACTGTCTTGCTTTTTCATTTTTCTGGTGGCATGGTAAACTCATCCAAGACTTAGACTAACTTAGGAAATATTTCTATTGGAACTCTGCAGATTACATTTTCTTAGTAAAATACAAGTTCATTTAAGAAGAAGCTATTTAATCAGCAAGAACACAATTTGTGGTAAAATAATATATTTGGTAAAGAAAAAACAAGGTAAACCATGACAGACTTAAAAATTGTTAGCATGCATTGTATATGTACTTTTTTTAAAGGACACATACTTCAATTTTGTTACTACTTTTTGTTATCTTCGATTACACCCCCTGTGGTTGTGAAATCAAATTTATATTTTAGGACACAAGAATTCATTCATTTAAATTAAAGATATAGTGAACAAAATATTTTTAATTATATTCCAAGATCTGTTATTACTAAGCTCACAATTCAAAAGAAAATCTTGTGTGTCAAAATACTAAATTTATTAAAAGTTTATTTTTGTTTCATTTAGTTCATTCATTTGTTTTCTATATACCATGTATCATAACTAAACTCATTCTGTCTGGCTTATTTCACTAAATATAATACCCTCTAGGTTCCATATGTGTGGTTGTAAATGGTAGAATTTCATCTTTTTATAACTGAATAGTATTCTACTGTTTGTATTAATATTACTTCATTTTTACCAGTCATCTGTCCATGAAAACTTAAGTTGTTTCCAACCCTTAGATGTTGTGTATAAATGTATGTGCATAAACCTTTTCAAATTAACATTTTTTTTTGCATGGGGGAGGTAAATAATCAGAAGTTAGATATCTAGATCATATGGAATTTCTATTTTTAATTTTTTGAGAAATTTCTACATTGCTTTCCTTAATGACTGCATTATTTATATCACCATCAAGAATGTATACAGGTTCCCTCTCTTTACATCCTCTCTAACACTTGTTGTTTTTTGCCTTTTGGATGATAGTCATTCTCCAGATATAAGGTGATATCTCACTGTTGCTTCAATATGCATTTCTGCATTTCCCTAATAATAAGAGATGATGAACAATATTGCATGCACTTGTTGGTCGGAATTATGTCTTCTTTGGACATGTCTATTTAGTTTCTGTCCATTCAATTTAGAATAATCTCACTTGATGATATTTTTGTGTATACTAATAATCTCATTGCCATTTGATTAAAATCTATTTTACACAACTTTAGTTGACTTTTAGTTTTCTTTCTTTTTCTAAATGTGCAACTTTGTCCTGTTTCTGAGGATATTGTTTTTTCTACAGTTTTAAGCATATTTTCAAAAGAATATGATCTGACAAGTGTTTAAAGGACACATATGATCACAATGAGTCAGACATTGTAACTATATTTGAAGGGATTAAATAGCGTAAAGTACATTGTCACAGATCCTGGAATCTCTTTTCTTCATTGACAGTCAAGGTCACATTTTCCTGACTGTAACTGTGGGGATTATTTTCAAACAGTTTTGCAGATCCAGTCTTGTACATCTCAACTAATATATTCTCTTGAGATGGGAGAATATCACCTTTGTAATGAAATTTACGTTAAAATGCACATTTTTTATAAATCTTGCGAAACAGAGCTGTTCAGTTGTTGTTAGCAAAAACACCTCTAAGTATTTTCTTTCTATTGCTGCTTAGTTTAAATTAACCAGAGACCATTCTAGATATAATTGGAATAACAGGACATGTTATGTTCATCTCCACTTCCTTTTTTACTGCCATGCCCACTTGATTGCTATACTCTGCTATCCCTTGCTTCAAAATCAGTTGTTCCCCAGTTTCCTGCTCCTATTTCACAAGGTTCCAGTGCTCATCAGGACACTTTTGAATTGATTAATTGTTCTCTAGATGAAAGGATTCCAAGCTTTCTCCAAAACCAGCCTTAGAATCTTTAGTCTTTTATCCCTAATTGTGAAATTAATGTTATAAATTAATGAGCAGATGACTCATAGAATTGTTAAAATACCTGAAATCACAGAACACTGTCAGTTTCTGTATAATCCTTTTTGTGAAGAGAATTATTTCCAGTGAGAATGATCTATTAGGGAACAATTTAAGCAGAAAGCAAATTTCATATTTATTTATCTGTGAATTTCTCTTTCAAAAATACAGGTAAACTCAGAAACCTGTACCTGACTAAACTGAGCTGTACAAGATAACACACACCCCTTAAATATCTAACAGATGCCTCAGTTCACTTGTGTGGTATGAGCTACTCCCGTTCGTCCACATCTGGTATCACAAATTTCATCTTTTTTCAGAAAGTCCACCTTCTACTATCTCACAATAACTTACAAGCTACTAACATACCATCACTCCCTTCCAAAGCTCTGGAACATTTTTTTAAAGTGTCATTAGCGTAACATTTATGTATTTCTAAAACATTTGAGATATGGGCCTCCCTGGTGGCGCAGCAGTTGAGCGCTGCGCTGTGGAGCTGTTGGCAGCGTCAATGCGAGTTCGATGCCCAGCCAGGGAGAATCCCACATGGCGTGGCAGACCTCTCCTGCCTCGCCCGCTGCTCCCCTCAGCAGTGTATTTCTGATCTGCCTGTTCTGCTCCCCACTCTGTCTCTGGTGAACCCTCTCGCCGCCCCACGCCTCTGGCCTGTACCCCAGCTTGTATGTATAAATAAATAAATCTTTAACAACAACAAAAAAAATAAATAAATAAAACAGTTGATATATATATATATATATATGTTACTACTATTTTAATTATGTTCCTATTTATTTATTTTATCATTGATGAAGTTTTTGAGTGTTGAGGATCATTTTTTTTTTGTTGTGTAATTTTGAATAGTGTGATAATTTTCAAGAACTTATAGCATGATAGCAGAACCGATTACTGGAAACCTTCATTCCAAGAGTATCTCATATTTCTCTAAGGAAGATCTGTAAAAATTATAACAATATAACAAAATAGATCTTCAAATTTATTTTGAGAACTTAATCTTTTACTCTACATGTCAGCTCCCAGTTACTGCCTGAAAATTGTTCATTTTCAAGCTGGTGAACAGATATGGAATTCCTTGAATATTTTTCAAACATGGCTTTTATTGGGAAGAGGTACTCCTAAAGAATAAACTGCAGAATGACAGTGATAAGCAATGGGAACCAAGTGCAAATGAGGGTAGGCCTAGAGTTCACCGCAGTAAAAGCAACTCAGTAAAATTTCAACCTTTAAAACACAAAACAAATCAACAACAAAAATTAAAACCTCAGTCCTTGAAAAGAACTACTGATGGTAATATAAACTATTTCTAGTTCCATTTATTGCCATTCCCCTCCCCTACCTTTTTCTAGAATTAGGGAATATTGAATCTTAGCAGCTGTTATAGTCCAAACACCTTGTCGAATAGATGAGTATGCTAAGAGAAAGGATATAGGCCTTCTTTTATGACATAGAGTGATTCACTGTAGAACTGAGATTAGAAACCAGAAAAAAATACAATTCTTATGTTTATCACATACATTAAAGCTCAATTTCCCTAGTCTAGATAGGACAGTGGTGATGGTTAACATTAAATTAAATACCAACAAGATGTTTAAAAATCTTAAAACTTACCATGGCTATTAATTAGCCTATCAAAGATGCCAGATCTCTGCATTTCTGTTTTATGACCTTGCAACGTAAGAAAAGGGGCAATAAAATATTAATGTGGAATATTTGAGGTTACAAAAATTTGGAAGATAAAACACTGAAATACTGGTAGATCTTACTTGTTGAGTCCAGGCAATATTCCTGGCTCTCTCTTGCTGGGAGAGGGATCAGGAATTCAGTCAAATAAAAATTTCCAGCAGCAGGATCCAGCTGGATATATAACTCAACTGCTAAATCCAATTCCTACACTCCTAGTCACCTGTCCTATTGGCCTGTGGAACATTTATGTAAAGGAAGCTTGGGATTTTCCCAAAGGGAGAAGGTGCCTATGATTTGCTTCAGAGATATCATATTCCAGTTTTTCTGCACCATTCTGCATGGTTGGCATTGCTCAGTGAAGTAATGAGTCAGAGAAACACAGTTACAGAAGACTAATAAAAAATGAGAACTCTTCTAGATTCATGATTCTACCATGTGTTTGTATACTCTGTGTCCACAGTTTGAAATATACATCTCACTACATCTCATCTACCCATTAATACTACCACACCACCCAAATTTTCCAAGAAGTCTAATGTAGGTGCCACTCATTTTTGTGAAGCTCCCTTTAATTGCTGTGGACACAAGTAATTGATCCTTCATGGGTGATTCCATAAGACTTGGTTCTTACTCTTACTGCAGAATCTGTCTTCATGCTTTATAGTCAACCCTTCGCTTCATTTATGACAGATGTTCCCACCACATATGGGACTTCAGTGTCTAGAATGGCAATTTAATCACAGTAGGTATAAACATTAGTGTTTTGATTGAATAAGTGAAATGTATGAATTTCATACCAGTTTATATATAAGTGACCATAATGTTCTTGGCCTTATTCCTTTTACTTTTAATCTATTTTTCAATATCAAAAAATAATTTTTTCTGGTACAAAATTTAGTTGTTCTGTCAATTAGCCAGTATTACTTGGACACTTATTAAATGCCAGTGACTCTTAAAAGTGCTAGGGATATCAGCAATTAAAAACAAACAATGAGAGGCCTCCCTGGTGGTGCAACGGGTTAAGCGCAGTGCTGTGGAGCTGTTGTGGTGGTGTGAGTTCAATGCCTGACTGAGGAGATTCCCACATGATGCAGCAGACCTCTCCTTCCTAGCCCTCTTCTCCCCTCAGCAATGTATTTCAGTCTGTCTGCCTGTTCTGCTTTCTACTCTGTCTCTGGTGAACCCTCTCACCATTCCACACCTCTGGCCTGCCCCCCAGCTTGTATGTAAAAATAAATCTATCTTAAAAACAAACAATGAACATGCTCTCATGACACTCATTAAAGATATACAAATAGTCACATAAATATATTGCATATCAGTGATCAATTACATAAAGTATAGAATAATAATATCGCTTACAGCAACAGAAAATAGTTGAGCTCATTATGAAGATAACAACAGATTAGAATATATTCAAAAAGAACATACCAGAAGGTGAATTAGGAAATGCTTGGTGTAGTGGACATTAAGTGTGAAAACGAGTCTGACTGGAGCAAACTGGTTTTGAAAAATAGTAGAAGCAGATGGAATCAGAGAAGTCATAGTGGAGAGAGAATGTTATTGTAGATCAAGAGGATAAGGGGAAATATGGGGAGATTCTGATAAAAGAGCAATATGATTTTACTGATATTTTAGAAAAGATTTGTTTCCAGCTACTATGTAAAAAGTAAGCCATAACAGAAGGTGAACAGTAAGACCATTTACTACATAACAAAGTATCAGAGTTTGGGTGGCTTAAATAACAGAAATTTTTGTTGCAGTGCTGGAGGTTAGAAGTCTGAGCCCAAGGGGTCTTCAGGGTTGATTTCTCCTGATGGTGATGAAGAAATTGTTCTATGCCTCTTTCCTACCTCCTATTGCTTTTTCTGGCAATCTTTGATGTCCTTTAGCTTGCCAGTGGACCACCATGATCTCTACCTTTACCTTCATATGACGTTCTCTGTTTTCTTGTCTTGTCTTTGAATCAGTTTCCACATTTTGTCAGAACACTGTTCTCATTGGATTAGGACCCACTCTAACAAGCTCACCCTCCTTCAACTACATTTATGAAGTCTATTTCCAAATAAAGTCATATTCTGAGTTATTAAAGATAATAATTTCATATTTTTTAAGAAAATAAAATTCAACCCACACCAATATATAAGGAAGTAGTCCAACTCAAAGATGATAGTGGTGTAGAGAACACACTGAGGTAGAAAGAAGTGATCAGTATAAGGGTTACTTTGAAGGTACAAGCAGATTTTGCTGATTAATTGGGTCTGTGGTTTAAGAATAGAGGAAAGAAAAGATTTCAAATTTTTGGTATAAATATTGCTACATTCTGAGTTTGGGAAGACTTGAGTGAGAAACAGATGTGTTGAGGGAAGTAAAACTTTGGTTTTTGACATGTTAATATGTTAAATGTTAAGATCTGATAGGATTTTTAATCAGATGTTGACAAAGTACTTGGATATATAAGTCTGACATGAAAATTTATAACTACAAAAGATTTAATTATTTGAATCCAACCAATACTTATTAGAAACAAGAAATCAGTATTTTCTTAAAAATAAAATAAAATGTTTTTTTTTAAAGATTTATTTATTTATACATACAAGCTGGGGTACAGGCCAGAGGTGTGGGGTGGCAAGAGGGTTCACCAGAGACAGAGTGGGGAGCAGAACAGGCAGATCAGAAATGCACTGCTGAGGGGAGCAGCGGGCGAGGCAGGAGAGGTCTGCCGCACCATGTGGGATTCTCCCCGGCTGGGTGTGGAACTCACATCATGTGCTGCTGACAGCTCTACAGCGCAGTGCTCAACCGCTGCGCCACCAGGGAGGTCCTAAAATGTTTTTCTTTAAGGCCCCCAAAACATGTAGTGACAGCAACAGAAAAAAATCAAAACAAACAAAAAGCTCCATTCTTTTGACTCCTTATCCCACACCTTTTCTAGTATAGTGCCAGGCTTTCATTGGCAATTTTTAGTTGCACATGTAGTTAGTAAACAAGGGTTGATAGCTTAATGCAACAAAAATGCAAATAGATTCCATTCTGGGGGAACAGCAATTGCAGACAAAATTTTAGCTTTAGGCCTTTGTTTCTAATATGCTATAACAAAACGTATAAACATTACAAAATGGTCAAAATATTACAAACGAGAATAATTTTGGAAGTCGAATAAGTTCTTTTCCCCCCAGAAATAAATGTTCAGAGCTCTAACACAGGATCTGCTGTTCAGACTCTACAGTTGGGAGGTACAAAAATGGTAGCAGGCTCTCCTTCTGCTCAATATTACCTGGTAGCTGAACAATCCACCTTGAGTCCAAGAGAATTTTTGTTCCATTTGAAGATTTGGTTGAGATCAGCTTTCTATATTTGACCCTCTCAAAAAATTTATACTACAGGTAGTTCCTGTAGTGTTTTGGTCTTCTGCTAGCTTTGAACAGCTTGACTTTTTTAATATTTAAGGTATTTTTAGTGTTAAAGTTTTATGTTTAAGTTTTTTTTAATGTTAAATGTTTAATATTAAGTTGTCAAAAATGAGCATAGATAGTAATGCAAAGCAAGGTTATGTATAATATGTACATACACTCAACATATTTGTAAATACGCAGAACTACAGAAATATGGAGTAACCTCTGTTGGCCTCTTTATATTTAGTTATTGTTGATTGATATTTTATCATGACTCTGTGACACTCCTTTATTCATCATTGCAGTAGCTAATTAGCTGCAACTCTAAGAAAGAGTAACTTCACAAAACAAAATATTATATCCATCAGGGTATTGTAGATAAAACCCACTGAGAGCTTGCTAGGGACAGTGTGGTTCCCATCTTGTGAATATGCATTCTTCTAGCTATTTTTCATTAAAACAATTTAAAAATATAAACTATGTCATCTGGATTGTGCATGTGACCCATTACTATGTCTAGAGAACACATGATGGAGAGTAATAATAATAATAAATAAAAACTTGCAAATTTATGTTGCACTGATAAATTCCATCAACTCAAAATGAAAGTCACATTTTCTTGTGTTTAGGGGATAAAAGTTAGTGTCATAGATTACAGGACCCTGAAGCCACTTGTGGCCAGTGAGTAATTTAAGACCTCCTAAATTCTCACTAAAGTGGCCAAGGCATGAGGGCAGATGGTTAAAAATACCAAGCAAACTAGTTTTGAACCACTTTGCTTTTATAACAGTATTAAAAAACAGAAGAGGATTCCATTCCTCTCAGGTGGCTTGGATATGACCCCAGTAGAAAGCAGGGAAGGAATTCGCAAGTTCGTCCCAGCTCTGTCCTTTGGTTCTATGATTTAGAAATAGCATCTAGCTAATGTGAGGGAATAGAGATATACATATTTAGCAGCTGGAGTGTCCAGTAGAGGGCACTGGATAGGCAGGACTGCAACACAGAATCAGACTCCTGTCTTCAAGGGATGACAGGTAAATGTTTTTGAAAAGCAACATAGAAATATATTTTGTTCTAAGCACAAATTCACCTGCAAGGCTTGACACTTATTCTTCAACTGCAATGTGAAATTGTCATTACTGTTGTTTTTGAATCTTAACTTTTATGATTAAGGTTGCTTGTCATAATGTGTTTCCTCAATCGTCAGTAAGAAGAGCCAAATTTCTATAACATGATTGTAATATTTATTTTATATTCATTCTTACTGAGATAGGCAGAGATTAAATGATTTCTGGCCTTCAATGTTTTCTTCTAAATTTCAAGGCTAAAGCTGTGACTTTGGAATTGGGCTTTTTATTTTCTAAGAGTGATATTATTTATTAAATATTATTGATTTCAGAATGCAATTCACATATCCCTGCTAAAAGCCCTAACTGCATTTTAATATAACATAGTTTCTATATTAAAAATAAATGCAGGCAAAACAAATATCAACAAATATCCTTTCATGACAATTTGTCTTTTTGTTGTTCTCTGATTTTAGTTTATAAAGATATGTGGAAAAAAGTTGGTAGAAAGATTGAGAAGATATCCTGAATGCAATTGTATTTCAGAATATTACAACATAAATGTATAAGGTGGACAAACTAGTGGGAGGGTATTTAGATAAATGGTAGGTATAGATAACCCATTAAAAAAAGGCACATTCTATGACATTTCACGCTGCCTTAAATAGTACCTGGGACAAGTCTTACAAGTGAATGGTAATTGGTGTATACCTGGGGCTCGGCTTTCCCTTTCAGTGAATGAGCGTATCACACATACTATTCTACACCCTTTGTAGAGCCACTTGGACTTACATCAAAGAACATCCTAAAGACCACCCCCCCCCAAAAAAAAAGCAAAGCGAGCATATGTGAACAATATTAATAAACATAACGCTGAAAATTCTGAAATTCAATGTTCCTGCAGTTTTACATTAAAGACCACTCAGGCTTTGGTGGACATTTGCATTTTTTTTAATTTATTTTGTAGAATTCACAACATCTGCTATTCCTTGGGAAGGTAGAAAACAAAGACCATCTCATACACATCTCATTTGAAGAAGGGCTCAAATTCTTAATTTTTTATTTTAATTTTACTCAATTCTATATTTTTGTGGCGTCCATGTAGTCACAGTGCTGGATCTGTTGACAGCTGCAGCTGTGCCCCCAATGGTGGTCGCTGCTAGTCCGTCTGCTCTGTGTGGGGTGGTGTGGCACAGGAGGAAAAGGGAGAGCCCTGAGAGCTGTACCTCTATTTTCCTCTCACTGTTCTGCAAAATGATTAGTCATCATCCCAGTGGTTGCTTGGTTTCTCTAAGTCTTATTTGGAAGCTGCCAAGATGTAGTCAGAATCAAACACCACGAGACGGAAGCATTTAAGCACCGGAGACAGTCAGCATGGCAGCAGAAACTGAGCATTTTTATCTCAGGCCCTAGACAGTAAGGCAGCAGAACAGAGCAGTTTAACTCGGAGGGACACCAGTGAAAACTGTGGCAGCACATAAGAGCACATGCTACAACAGGCTGACAGACAACATTTGGCTTGTATCAGGACACGGACACAAAAGCAGTGGAAAGACAGAAAATAAGCTTCTAATTTCCTTCCTGGAAATTAGGTCCAGCTTCTGACTACTGTTCTGTGCTGGTTGGGGTTTGAATACATAAAAGCAGACAGACTTTAATTCATATCTGGTAATGTTCCTTTCTTTCTTTCCTTTCCTTCCTTCCTTCCTTCCTTCCTTCCTTCCTTCCTTCCTCCCTCCCTTCCTTCCTCCCTCCCTCCAAACCTTCCTTCCTCCCTCCCTCCTTCCCTCTCTCCCTTTCTTCCTTTTATCTTCCACTTCAGTGTGTTTCTTTTAGTTCTGTTAGAAAAAAAAAATAATTTCTAATGTTTAAATGACCAGTTTCAAAACTCATATCTAATAGACTTTGTCTTTGCTACAGAATACTTACTGTGGACCATGTCTTCTTCAGTTGCTAGGGGCATGTCAGTGAGCAAGACAGACATATATCCCTGCCATCCCGGAGATGCATAACAAAGTGTGATGACAGAAAATAAGCACGCATCAAATATGTAATGGAACAGATGGTATGCAGGCTATATAGCAAAGCAAAGCAGGAAATGGAATAGGAAATGCCAACTTTGGTTTAGGTGAGAGCTGCACTTTTAAATAAAGTAATTAAAGGAATAGAAACTTGTAGCTTGTGAGGGAACCAGGCTGTGTGGCTGTGTGTATGTGAGTGTGTGTGTGTACACAAGCATATGTATAAGGAGGGTAGGCAACTGTTCTCTACGTAGAGGGAAGACAATAGTAAAGATGCTGAGGGAAAATATCTGCAATGTTATTTGATTACTTCTAACCAACGACAGCCTCATATCCACCTGTAATAGGGTAATTCCAGGAAAGGGAAGAATCCAGGGTCCCTGTCTTACCCTAAGGAAAGGAGTAGATGAGCAGGGAGGAGAAGTTAGAGAAAAGGGAAAAGGAAGGAAGGTCATCAAGAAGAAGACCTGGAGGAGGCACATGGAACAGAGACACATGTGAAGAAACTGCACTTGCTTCTTGGCCTTGGACTTGTACCTGGGACTTGGGGGACATGGAAGGAGACACTTGGAAGAGACTTGTGCCTGGGACTTGAGAGAACCATGGGTAGACTGACAATGGCGGCCTTTATCTTGACTTGGATCTTAATTGTGCTCCTGTTGTCCCAGACTTTCCTGGCCCCTTCTGCACCTTTCCCGTGGTTCCCCACCAGAACCACGGGAAAGGCAAGCTGTTGGGCCTCAGCATTCCTGCTTCGGGCCGACTCCCGTTTTGGCTGGGCATTTACCCACAAGGAAATGGGTAATTTTGAAGCCATTTGGAAACTAGTTTAACTATTTTCTTTATCTTCTCTCTATGGCACACGAATAGTGTCTCTATTGAACAATAATTGTATTAAAGTTTGTTTCTATTGAAGGTCTTATGCATTAGAGTATATTTTATCTTGATATGGTAGATGGTAGAACACATTTTGAGCAGGAAGGTTTGGGGGTGCAGGGGCCTTTCACCATGCCTTGTAGCAAACCCTGATGGCTAAGTTCTGTCTTGCTTCTTTTATTTATATCTTAACATTTATTAAATGTTCATATATGTTCATTTGCGTACACTCCTGTACCCATCAGTGAAATACCAAAGTGAACATAATGCTTTCTGTTGGTGGATTCATGGACTAGAGGATGAGAATGAGAGAGGAGAGAGGATGTAGGTAAATATCTTTGTCAGTTCATTCTTGCTTAAAACTTTAATTTGTTTCCTAGATTACTTTAAGATGGTCATGTATTTCTTTTCTGTCACCTAGCACTCCTGAAAACATCTGAGATATGGAAAAAACGTTCTAGTCCCCTAATTATTTTAATATGTTTAATTATTTGATAGCCCCTTGCCAATTAGATGAAGGTCAGACCACCCTGGTTTCCTCTTACACGGGATGGGAAGTTCAAATCTTATGTACATGACTCTAGCTCCAGCTTTAGCTAACTTTGCTGCATTTCAGGACAATTTTTCTGTCCCCGCATGCTGTCCCCACTCTCCTAAGGCTCTCAGGCACCTTGTAGACTATTTCCCTACTCCTCCCCTCCCCCCTTCACCTTTGCATTGCCTCTAGGACTCAAATTCCTCTCACTCCACTAACAGTTTAGTTATTTCTGATTGTGATGCCTAAACTCAGCTCCAAGGCCCTATTTTGCATATTCAAGACCTATACATGTTCTCAGCTAAAATAAAACTGCCTTCGACTCTTGTAGCAGCACAAAAATTTCCTTTGTAAGTCTTCACTGCAGGAAATTGTAATTTCAAATAAAACACTTTTTCTTAAGATAAATACCATTCATTCCAAAGTTGGTATATGCAATCAGTAAGCTCCCTTTCCGCCTGTATTTCTATTTCTGATCTCTTACCAGTGAGTTCACAGCCCTGAACAAGGTGGGCAAGGTTTCCCTCGCCCTTGCAGACTTTGGCTCCCTTTCTGACCCCGGCTGTGTCTCCTGGCGCGGTTCTTGGCCCACTCTTCGCAGGATCACTGCTCAGCTTTCTCAGGTGTGACTCACGTGTGTCTTTTGTAATGGAGCTTTACCTATTGTTGAGCCTCACAGACCAGGGAATGGAGTAGCACACTCAGATACAGTTTATTTTCCGTAGGTTTCACTGCCTTAGGCTCAGTGGCATTTGCAGATTGTCATCTCAACCTTTCCCAGGGTTATCTTCTCTACCTCAGACCAGGGATATCCCCTGTCCGTGCCACGCAACGCACAAGCTTTCAGCTCTCTTCCACCCAACTTCTATACTTTTTCCACAATGTGACCTCAAGCTGGAAAACTTAGAGAAATGAATCAGAAATTGGGAGACTTTGCTGGATTTTAGTACTTAAGATCCCAGCACAACAGATCAGATTGTGAAAACAGAAAGAAGAGGAGAAGTAAGTTTTCCTATTTTTTATTGTTTTGGGTCTGGTAGAGACTGAAAAGTACTTCTGCTTAAATTCAAGTTTTCTTTATCCAAGGTTATTGTGTCGGAGTCAAGAGAGGGATGTGGTGAATCCCTCTGTGAATGTATTGGAGATTTTCTAGCAGGGATTCTCCCTACAACTGGAATGAACAAATAAATGATAGTCACAAATCAGATATTTATATCACAATAGCAATGTTGTTGCATTAACCCAACTCAGGCTAGACAGAGAGAAACTATGTTCCCTTCCACAAGCTCTAGCCTCTTTTTAAAGCAGTTTGAGATAAATGTTCCTTCAAATCAAATGTATACATTTTACAAGTAGAGCTGAGTATGACATTCTCACTGCTGTTCGGTTCAAATCTCACTAAGCTTCTGCCACATTCACCTCTCACCACTCCCACTGCTGCCACCACCACTCAGTTGACTTCCAGGTTGATTACAGGATCAGAAGGGAGGACATGGGAGCTGTGTCATACTGATGCCATTTTTGGAATTGATGGGTTTGGAGAGCGGGGTCCTTGGGTTCACTCTGGGAAAAGTTTCATCAGAGCTTCCCTTCAGCGGTGTGTGGCAGGTTTCCCAGGTGAGTTTCTCCACTACACAGAGATGTTAGTTATATTTAAAAGAACAGGCTTATTAATACTTATTAGGGAAAGGGACAGAAGAATAAAGGACACAAGCAGGCAGTAAGAGCTGCCTTGAAGGGCACAGGTTTGCTAAGAGAGTTTGCTAAGAGAGAGGCCTGCATGGTTGCAGGCGGGCAGCCCTGAGGAGAGCTGCCTCTGCTGAGGGAGGTCAGTGAAGAGAAGCCCCAGAATGGTGCAGGTCAGGCAGGAAGGCTGCTGCCCTGCAAAGGGACAGAGTTGGGGAAAAGGAGCACCTGCATAGTCACAGGTAGACAGAAGAACTGCTGCCCTGTGCCACTACAGACATTGCATTGATATAGTCTTCTCTTTGGGAGGGGCTCACTCCTTCCAGGAGTGGTTTGTTTGTGTTGATTTTGAATAACTATGTAGAATATGGAAGGGAAGGAGATTCTGCAATGGGCTCTATCTTCATCTAACTGTTCAGCAGTCTGATACCTGCTTGGATCTGCTATGTGATCTAGGCATCGGTATAGTTCAGTTAGTGGTTATGTTAATCCCTTCTACCCCCACCTCCTGTGAGTCAGATTCTAGTCTTGTGCTCCTCCCTTTAAGTTTTCTATCCATTTCCTCCATCAATACTCAGGTCTGGTCTGATTGGAAGGGCTGATCATTATTATTATCTCTCTTGAATTGTGCCCTAGGAATGATGGCAAAAATGCAGAGGGACAGGCCCAAGAGAGGACCTGAGATGAGGAAAAGGTCATCAGTGTGAGGTTTAATTCTATACATTTGAAAATAATCCCCTACTCCTTGCCTATCAGGCAGGCTTGGAGCCTTGAATAGATAAGGAAGTTGATATGGTTGCCTTGGGGACAAGGCCTGGAAACAACCCAGCTCCAGGACTAAAGAAGAAGAGGCCAGGACATGTCTCTGTGTCAAAGGCCAGGACCTGAGAATAGACATCCCAGCAGATAACTTGTGCAAACTGGCACCCCAAGTTAGAAAGCCCACAAAAGCAGTATAAAAGCAAGCCTCAGCCTCCCCGGTGGCACAGCGGGTGGGCGCTGCGCTGTGGAGCTGTTGGCCGTGGGCGATGCTGGTTCCACGCCCAGCCGGGGAGAATCCCACATGGTGCGGCAGACCTCTCCTGCCTCGCCCGCTGCTCTCCTCAGTAGTGTATCTCTGATCTGCCTGTTCTGCTCCCCACTCTGTCTCTGGTGAACCCTCTCACCGCCCCACGCCTCTGGTCTGTACCCCAGCTTGTATACATAAATAAATAAAAATTCTTAAAAAAAAAAAAAAAAAAAAAGCAAGCCTCAAGGCCTCCTTAGTTTGCAGACTACTCCTATTGTAAC
Source organism: Scalopus aquaticus (assembly GCA_004024925.1). NCBI lineage: Eukaryota > Metazoa > Chordata > Mammalia > Eulipotyphla > Talpidae > Scalopus > Scalopus aquaticus. The sequence continues at coordinate 163,737 of PVIJ01000540.1, forward strand.
AGGGTTGTCCCCAGAAAAAGGGGAGTTTCCAGGTTCCCTGCCCCACCCAAGGAAGGATGGAGCTAAGCAGGAGGAGGAGAAGATGCAGAGGAAACTGATGAAGGAAAGAAAGAAGCAGCACGGAGAGCAAGAAGGAGACCTGGAGGAGGCACAGGAGCAGAGATGTGTGAAGAAACTACACTTGCTTCTTGGTCCTGGATTTGTTGGAACAGATGTGGGTGAGAGAACCATGGGGAGGTTAACAATGGGAGCTTTTATTTGATTTTGATTTTGCTCTTTTCCTCCCAGACTTGTCTGGCTGTTTCTGACCCTTTTCTATGGGTCCCTGCTGGAAGGTGCTTCAGACTTGTGGTAGTGTTACAGGGCAGGGAAAGGGGCACCCAAGAACCCCCTAACCTGCCCGTTCTAAATAGGTTCTGGCATCCACAGCATAAATACAAAACATACAAGACCTTTTGTGGAAAGAAACTTTAATACAATTAGAAAAGACAAAGAAGACAAATAATATAGTTTCTAAATCAAGCACCCAGTGTTATCCAACCCCTCGTGGGCAAAAGTCCACCCAAATGGGATTGGCCCAAAGCAAGGCCTGAAAGCCTGCCACAAGTCTAAAACACCTTTTGGCAGGGATCCATAGAAAAGGGTCAAAAACAGCCAGACGATTCTGGGAGTTAAAGAGCAAAATCAAATCGAAGATCAACGTTGCCATAGTCAACCTAACCATGGACCTCTCAACTTCATCTGTTTCAATCAGTCCAGGTCAGTGCAGCTTCTTTACATGTCTCTCTGCTCCTTGTGGCCTCTTCTGGCTCTCCATCCTGCTTCCTTTTTTCTCCTGACTCCTCTGTGTGTTCTGTCTTACTTCTCCAGCTTCTTATCTCCTGTTCAGCTCCATCCTCCCTTGGGTGGAGCAGGGAACCTGGAACACACCCTTATTCTGGGGACCACCCTATTGTAGCAGGCTTTCAGGCCTTGTTTTGGGCCATCCCCCTTTGGGTGGACTTTTACCCACGAGGGGATGGGTAACTTTGGGTGCTATATTTGGAAACTATATTCTTTGTCTTTTCTATATTGCACACTAATTGTATTGAAGTTCCTTTCCATTAAAAGTCTTACATGTTAAAAAAAAAAGATATTACATGTTTCATCTTGATACATCAAATGGCAGAACATATTTAGAGTAGGCAGTATTAGGAGTAATGGGGTGCCCCTTGCCCTGCCCTGTAACACAATCTCACCCACTGCTTTTCTTAGTGGTGTATTTCAATACATCCACCTTTTCTGTTCTCCTGTCTTGTGTCTGGTGAATTCCTTTACCCCCACTCCTCCAGCCTCACCCAGATATTTCGCCCCACTACAGCCAGGCAGGTTTTCCCTCTAATATGCCTTCACCAACAATTTCTGCTGACTCATACAGGAATGTAAGAATCTGCTCCAACCCTTGGGTCATCTGAAGGGTCAGGGCAGCCATGTTCTTCCCTCCTGTGGACACTCAAGATCCATGATTTATTGCGTAATGTCAAGACAGCTGGATGATGATGGCTGTATTCTGACAGAGTCAGAGGGCCTTCCCCGACTTTTCCTAGACTTCTAAGAACATTTTTTTTTTTTTTTTTTGCATAAGATGGATGCATTTTCCTCTCTCTTCCTACACTGGCCTGTCAATCTTGTTTTCTTCAGTCATGATGGCATGGGAGTACTTCCCAGAATTTATAGTCTTCAGATTATTTCCAGAATCTCCCCCAATCCTCACAGCATGCTCCATTTGGCATCCTTCCAATTTCATACACATTCAAAGTTGGGCAGGACATTTTCTGGTATTTTAAAACTGGGATCTGGGGTCAAAAGCTTAGCTTATTAAAACAAAAAACGGACGTCAAGTAGGAAATGGCACAGTTAGTGGTAGCTAGGCAATTACCTTCAGAGTCCATTAAGAATTAAAAAAAAATAAATTTGCTGCTGGCAAGCATCACTCAAGCTGTTTATCCCTAAATAAGACTATATAATCTATAAGCAAACAATTAGCTGGGAGGGGAGGGAGGAATCCCCTGACTCTGTACTTGTCAGTTGGTGGAAGCTTTCCCATTGCTTCCTGATGAAAGGAGGACAGGGCATAATTCTCCCCACCCTGAATCCATCGTGAGGTCCTTTATGAGAATCACTTATACAGATGGAGGGGACTAGAAAGATGGAGACAACATTTTGCTCTCTGGTTTAATATATATTTAAACAATAGATGATGAATTGGCCCCATACCTTAAATAGGAGAGCGCAGAATTGGAGAAAGGGAGCAGGGGAGAGACTGCCCTGAAGAGGACACACACTCTTCCTTTGATATGCCAAAGTGTGCAGGGCTCACTGCAAATCAGGTGTGCGGAGCCAGCCCATCTACTTAAGTTCTATCTCAAATAGGATGTGTATGAAGCCAGAAGTCATGATGGCAAAGACTGTGACACTTAAACACTGTAGTAGCAGCAGAAGAGGAGTTTGTGAAGAACAGTTCAGAGTGGCTGTCCTGCATCACAGTTCTGGGCAGCATCTTTGGGGAATGAGGATTGAGGATCAATAGCCATAACTGTATTGGGAGAGGCAGATGCCCATAGTGTGTGTGTGTGTGTGTGTGTGTGTGTGTGCGTGTGCACACACACATATATATATATAAAATATATATTTTATTATCTATATATTAAGATAATGTGTATTTTAATTTAGCAATGGGATTCAGATAGACTTATTCTTTTTCTTCTTTTAAAGATATCTTTTTAAAGTTAATTTTTAGCATATTCTTCAGGAGAGGGAATGTCCCTAAAAGCGTGATGATGAACTCAAGTTTTTGATTAATGAAGAACTAGCTAGTCTAATTATATTTAAGGAAATAAACAAAAATGATGTTGATTACACCCCACAATGTGTGAAGCCCTTTATCCCTAACTTGAGTACATGTTCCAAAATAGATGACACTGGTTTCAATTATGTCATAAGCAAAGATCAGCCCGTATCTCCCACTTGTGTTCTCTCCAGCAGAGACCCTAAGATGATAGCCCTGTTTCATTTGAATTTGGCATGGCACACTATTAGAGGGCGTTTATAAAGTTAATTTACAATATTTTAAATTATTAGGTATTTAAAGGAATAGTTTCTTCCTATCATGAACCTATATTCTCACCAGGAGTAATCATAGACTATTTACTTCAGATCCTCAGACCTGAACTCCTAGTTCTGCAGGCCAGAGCTTACAGGGACAAATGAAATTTAGAAAGAGAGATTTCAGAAGACAATCTTGTACCACATATATTTTCCCCGGTGTTGCCCATATTATAAAAGGGTTTCTAGATGGAATATGTGTGAGTATAGAAAACCCCCAGAACTGTATGCTTCATAAAAAATTAAGAGATAGGGAGTAAATATTGAGAATCTGTTCTGTTATGCTATGTTTCAAGGGGTGGGCCTGGGAGACATCAGAAGTAATGGGTCAGGAAGGAATTAAAGCATGAAGACAGACCCCTAGGACCCTAATAAGAAAACTTCTAAAAGATGTCATACATTTAGCCAGACTGACTGAGAAGCATTTTTTTCTAGTGCTATCAAGTCTATATATTCAGCCCACACAACTTTATTCTCTGTGTCTGGTGTCCCAGCGCACACCATGCTGTCACACGGAGGCTAATTACTGCACTGGGCAGGGGCATGTCCCACTATCCCATCACTGAGAGGAAAGAAGCCACAGTCCCACTGACAGAGCAAGTTGTGCCCTTGCCTCCTTGGGGAACTGGAATATTCTGAATTCATTTTTATACAGGCATATTAATAAACATGATGATTAGCTTCTTTGCATTATTGATAAAATATTCAACTTGAGGACATCGTGGGTTTAACAGCTTTGTGGTAATAATGTGTTGACCAAACATTTCTTTATAGGTTGGTTTACAGTAAAACATTCTCTGGTATTGGAATAATTTGCCAAGTTGCAGACTTTCTAGTAGGTTGTAAGAGAAAAGCAAAATAGTTCCCACAAGTCAGTAATCTTGGTGACTTACAGGTAAATGAACAGCTCAGTGATACTTATAACCAAAGATTGGTTGATTTTTTTTTCTAGACATTTTAAGTGAATGTATGGATATAAAAAACAGGCAAATTAAAGGTATATTTTTATGTTATTAGTTCATTGCTCACTATGAATCTACAGTTAATTAGCCCCGAAATTTGGGTTGGTGAATGTTATAAAGGATGCAATGACATTATTTCTGTGTTTCAGTATAGATACTATCACTCAGAACTTAAGGCAATTTAAGATTATTTTGCTTTTCTCAAAAGAAACAATATTCACTGGTTTTGTATTTAGAAATAGATTTGTGTTCACACTTCATTCTTCCATAAAAGATCAACATTTTCTAGTAGATACATAGTAATCTAGATATGTGAGAATTGAAATGGAAAAAAAAGGGAGAGATGGAGAAATCTTCTATAAGGATTTTATTTTCATTTTTTAAATATACAAAAATATTGCATAAGAAATATTAAATTTCTCTTTTAAAAAAATTTCCCACTAGCAAAATGAGATTAGAAATTAGCATGAAGCTGTAGATAAAATCTAATTTAAAAATCTATATATTGCATAACATGTGTTTATATCTAAGAAGAAATAACCCACTGAGGTATGTATAGCAGAGGCACTATAGAATTCTGTCTCTCAATAGGCATTTAAAACTTAGCTGGCTAGAATGATCAATCACAAAAATAAAGTAATGATGAATGCAATGTGTTGAATGTTTTTCCCCATTGTCACTATATAGTCATAGAATATTTTTACTGTCTCTTTTTGTTCTGTCTACTCCCTTAAACCTTCAGGGGATCAATGATGTAGGCAAATTCATAAAATTAATGTATTTCATTTAGATCATAGAGTCCTAGACTAGAAGAGCAGGGTTTTTCTGAGATTATAAATATGCTAGAATGATTGGAAATCACATGCTTTGCTAAGAACACAATGAAGAACAAGTTGAATGTCTTTGGAGCAAGACTTGAGAGGTATAACAGTAGGTAAGCATTCTCCTCAGGAAAGCACTGAGCCTTGAAGTTAGAAGTTGAGGGAAGAAGGAGGGGGCTGTGAAGAGAAATCTCCATATCCTGGTAAGATATAGAGTCAAAGGGACCGTTAGAGTATAGCAGATGTCACATATTCTGTGTCGGGCGCGCCCCTCCTAGCCTCCCAAGACGGTGCTTGGCTGTATACCCAGCAAGTCTACGAGCAATGGTAAACATGCCCATGTAAGGAAAGTAAAACAGGACGTGCGTTTGATTGGCCAGGGTATGCGAACGCCCTAAGCGTGAACACCTCAGGCAAGCCCCGTGCCTGCGCTTGTGCGCAATAGCGTGCACGTGAACAAGCAACTGATTGGTCATTGTGTGCTTCCCCTTTTATGCTATTGGTCATAATTCTGTATAAGTTTGAGCTGTGTGCGCAATAAAGAAGAAAAAAGAAGCCACCAGAAAAAAGAAGTGTGTGTGTGCCGCGTGTGTTCCTGCTGGCGGGAAGCGCGCGACAATTCTGAACTTCCTACAAATTGGTCTAAGGAGTTGCTCACACTGTTCTGATCTTGCACAAGGAAGATAGTGGTGGTGCTACTGAACACTGACCTCAGTTTCCCTCAGCCAATAAAAGGAAACAGAGCTTGAGGAGAAAGAACGTAGTGTAGGGGTATTTATACAAAGGAGTAAAACAAAAGGGAGATCGTGCCCTTGTTTTGATCAAAAGAAAACAAATGTTGTACAAAGATGAATAATGATGTAAAATATAAATAAAGAAAGAAAAAAGGGAGATTTCAGGTGGGCGCCAACTTGCTTTAACACCTAATGTTTAACTTCCTTAGATGTTTAACTTCCTTGTTATCCTCTTAGGTATGTCTTTTCTTTTCCTTAGAATGCAAGAAGACAAACATGTTAAATGCAACATAGGAATGCTTATCTGATGAGGCAGGACAAGAGACGGGTCCTGTTAAACTGCATCGGTAGCACATCTGACTAGAAGTCTATTGTGTAATTGTATGCCCCATTTTCAGAAAAAGTCTTAAATGAGCCACCTGTTAAAAGAATTGAGAATGTGTGTGTTTGAAATAATGGGAAGATTTTAAACAATGGAAAAAAAATATATATATATATCAATGTATTCAATTTAAAGGCAAGTCAATTCAAAATTTTTCTCCAAGGGAAAAAGACTAGCTTTTTCTTACTACTTGTATACAAGTCTTAGAAATCAGAGTTACAATGATGACTGATGGCAAATAACTAATAACCCAGCATACTAGCAAGTCTATTTAGAGCTTGGAAACATTTTAAAGATTATTGCAGAGTTCTATACTTCTCCCTAAATTTGTATAGGTTCCATATAAATCGGTAAGAATTATACCCCTAATTTTTTCTGGACTCCGTGGTTCCTTCAATTGTAGAGCCAAGGCCTTGATGCAGAGATCTGATATATGGCATGAATGAGCTGAGCTCCCTTGCAAGCTAACAAGTTTTATATACCATTTCAAATTTGAGTAGAGAATATATAAACAGAACACACACAAAGAAAACAAGACTCTGTACCAGAGACATAGATGGTTTGTTACAGCCAAAAGAGTAGCTGGATCAATATGTTAGCCTTGGTTCCCCGGGCCCCCACTCCCATAGGGCAACATGATGAGGGCAAGAGATTTGCTTCGACTTATGGTGGGTTTGCATCACAGTGGAGGAAGTCCCAGTTAGAAAACTAAATTGTCTATGGTTATTGATACTTCTATTTTTTCTTCTCTCCAGAGAAAGTGTGATTATTCCTTATACTGGGAGATAAATAGCTCCAGCGAAGGAAAGGACATATCAGTTGACCATAAAATTACCCGTCACTCTTCCTTTCATGAAATGTCTTTGGGTATCTCTATCTCTAAAAAGATACTTTCTATAGTTATCAAGGCATTTTTGCTGTTCTAACATACCCATTGCTCAGAAAGCTTCCACTGTACAGGATCACAAGAAATCTGGGAATCAATGTTTCCCTACAATCTGTTAAGAAAGTTAATGTCAGGTAGTGACACAATCTTTCATATATCTGATCATATGAGGGAGGTTAACTGACAAGATATCATTATCGTAGAGGGAGTTCTTTAAAACTTACCTCTTCAAGTAACTGTGATGGATTCTTTATAGTCAAGGTTGTCAAACTTCTGTCTATAATAAGCTAAGTAGAAACAGTTTACTCAAAGACTCAAAGCTGTTTTGTACTCTTATCTCAGTGGACAGCTGCCTTAGTTGAATTGCTTTTTATTCTCACCATTTCTTTCTATATGTTAGCAAAATAACTTTTGTTTTTCTAACTCAAGTTATTCTATTTTTGAAGTATAATTTAGACACAATAAAATTCATAGATCTTAAAAGAATAGTTTCACTAGTTTTGACAAATGCAAAGAGCTATATGAACATTATAGAACAGTTCCATTACCATAGGAAGTTATGAACATTTCCATTACCATAGGAAATTCATTTATGTCTTTCTCTAGTCAAACAAATCCTGCCCATACCAGAGGCAATGAATGTTCTGTGATGAGCAACCGCCCTGCATCTTCACTTTCATCTCTGAAGGTTACCTTCATTTTCCTGAGTACATCATTCTCAACTGGAAACTATTCTTTTCTCCCTTACTCTATATTTCAAAACTTAGAATGAGATAAATGTCCTATTTCATTAAATGGCCCAACTAACTATGTAGTTTCTTAGGTACATAATGAAAGAGTAATTCTTGATTCTTCTCATTTTCTTTCCATTTCACCTTTAATACACCATTATTTCCACTGTAACAACACTGGAATAACCGTCTCATGTCTCACCTGGATTTGTTCAGTAATACCTAAGAGATCTCCCTGACTCTTTTCTTTACGGTCCATATTTCTCAGTGGCATTAACCAGATTATGCCCTTCCCCTGTTATAATCAGAGAACAATCAAAAATTCTTGTTATGATATCTAAGAAATATATATTCCAAATTCTGCTCATTTTTCTGTTTTCATTACTCTATGACCTTTGTATTTCATGCCATTCACACTAAACTTTCTGTGCCTCTGTGACAACTTCTTCCTCCTCTAACTTTTAAGAAATATCACCTTCTGATGTCAGTTGAAATCATTTGAAGATAGGTTGGAATTGACAGCTAAAGATTTAAAATAAGACATGATCTGCTTAATCAATACTACTCCTTACTCACCCACATCACACTTAGAAAAGTTTCTGGACTGTGAATGAAAAGAGACTAAATGAGAAGAAGGGAAAGTGAGGAGTGGCAAGAAATGTCAGCTTCACAGAGAAAATCTGAGGGGGACGGGCTAGCAGGGAATAATCTTTGTTCTCTTTGAAATTCTGCACTAGATGAGAGAGAAAATGAAGCTTCACTTTACTTTCGTCAATTTTCAAGGGTTGGCAGCAAGGTTAAAGTGGCAGTGTGTCACTTCTAAATTTGCAAGGGAGCAGGGTGGCCAGACCACCCTCTCTAGATGATTATCAATGCCAGAGAAATAAACAGAAAAACAAAAGTGAATCTGCCAGAGCTGTAAATGATATTTTCTGTGCCAAGAAAATAGATGAGGAGTGCTCCAGCAGCTGATAACAGTGACAGCATAGGATCTAAATCCTGAAAATTCTAAGGAAAGCATGGCCTCTCCCCTGTCAATGTCCAGCTCTGAAATGTAAATTCTCTGTCATGCAAGGGGAAAGACAGGGAAAAGCTTGGAGATGAATCTTTGAAATGCAGCCCTGGGACTTTGAAATGGGACTTCATTATGCCCCTGGGATTTGATTGACAAGTCACTGATTTAGATTTTCTTTATAATTTATAATGTCTTCATTAATTAGCCTGACACTTGTGAGTCTGAGTGTTAAGAGTTAAAATTAAAGCAATTATAACAATAAAGTTATACATTAAGAACATTCAAGTCAGTGACTGAAAAATATTAAGCATGTAAAACTCAGTTGTTGCCACTATTATCAATACCTAACTTTCATAAACACAAACTAGTTGCTTAGAATTTGCAAAGTTCCTTCTAGCATTATTCATTTCAATTGTCAGAAGAATGTGATGAAGTAAATCCAATAACCATCACTTTCATTTTACAAATTATTTATTTGAAGCATCAATAATATGGATAAATCTACCGGTTTTATAGTTAGCAAGTGAGGGAATGCCTTTTTAACTGTTATATAATAATTTTCTGCTACAAATCAATCCACTGTCAAAGTATTATATCTCATGGGGGATTGCAAAAGAGCCTCAAAATCGTTTTATCTGTAATTACACTTACATCTTCTTTAAAATCCCTAATTTTTATTCTATTTATATCTTGATTAGATTTTTTACTTATTGTGTTTTCAGAAAACCAGGTTTTCAATTTGTTAATCAATTCTATTTACCCATTTTCCAATTAGTTAATCCCTGCTTTTGTCTTCATTATTTCCTTATGCTTTTAAAATGCTTTTCTATATTTTTCAGAAGACTTACTACTTAAAAATCAATACTTCATATTAAGAATTTTTTCCTGAGTATGACTTCAAAAGACTCTATAGGCTTTAATACATTAAATTTTTATTTTCATTATTTTATAAGTGGTTTGTTCATGCAATGATGATTTCTTCTTTGTTTCTAGAATTATTTTGATGTGTATTCTAAAATTTTCTCAGTTTTTGATTTTAGAATAAATTTTTTAACAAACATATCATTTGATATATTATTCAGAATTTATATCTCCATATTTATTTGGATTCAGGTAACATTTAAGATCTGATAATAATATGCTAAATTACATATGTAACTTAACATTGTCAATCTTATAGAGACATAGGGTTTTTCATATGTATAAAAAAGTAATTTTATTCTGAAATGTGACCTATTTAATTCGTGTTTCTGATTGACAGAGATACCGACTACTTACTATTTATTGGCCTTGGGTCTGCTGATAAATTCTTTGTAATCACCAATGTAGTGAGGCTTTAGAAATCCACACACAAAAAAAAACAAGATTACATATTTGGAATATGGAAGGAGTATGGAAGAAAGAGAAAGAAAGTCTTGTCATTCAGGACCTCAATTGCAATTATTAAAAAAACAGAATAGAACAACAGAAGACAACAGAACAGAAGACAACTGCTACCTGCATAGAACCAATGGGAGTTACTTGGTTTAGCCTGGAGGAGAAATAGGTGAAAGGGTCCTGACTCGATCAGCCCCTGAAGAAATCTGCTGCTGAAGTTCCTGAGCTAACAAACTCGTTGCTTAATTGTAGAATGCAGGGGGATTCTGAACCATAAGAAAGCAATAGGCTGTTGAACCTAAGACTACAGAAATCAGAAATGTAGAAATAGGAGAAAAAAGAGAAGTTTAATTTTAGCAAAAAGTAAAAGAAAAGCAAGCCATGAAAATTCAAGAGTCTGCTTCCAAAGTCCTATTATATTTGGGGCAGTATTGATTACTAAAGTAAGATCAGAAATCATAATGGAATCAAAAAATAGGTAAAATAGAATAATGCAAGTTGAAATTTTGGAGATGATACAACAGTTAATAAGAACTTATGTAAAATAAAACAATGAAATTGGAGAAACTACAAAAGTAGATGGTCTCATGAATCAATACAGGGTAGCTGAATCAAGTAGCCTACCATTTCACAAAAAGAATTTCAGTGAACAAATATTGACACACTATGTACTGCAAAGAGGGCCCCTTCCTCTTGCACATTCTACAAGAATAAAAATCAATAGGAAAATGAAGTAACGGTAATTTGGGACAGAATTTCCAGTGGTCTGATTCCCTTTCACTTTGGAAAGACATTTGGGAGGGATTTATATAACAAAAGGTGAGCTCAAGAGGAAATGAAATTGATTATTTATAAAAGTGTTAAATTGAGCCTGTGCACTTAAGACAACTTAAACATATGACACACTTGTTTTGTGTTTGTCTGACTTTGGTTAGCATCATGAGATTAATAATCTGGTATCATAGCTGTGTTTTTTCTCTCTAACTCAGTTCATTGACATCACTAAATTCTAATATTGACCCTTATTATCTGACTTTGTATTAGAGCAATTTAAACAGTGATTTTTCTACTCCTCAAAAATGTATATAGAGAAAGAGCTGGCCCAATTTGGGTAGTGAGATTGTAATCATCAGTCTGCATTATCTACAATAGAACATTTAAATTAATCCAATGAACAAGTTATTTCCGGTACATGATATTTCAGATTTCTCAAACACAGTGTGAGGATGAAGCAAAGTATTCAAAAACAAAAACAAAAAAAAACTTTATGTACATTGACTTAAACACTGAGCCACTTGTATACCAATTAAAGAAACTAGGTAGCTGAAGATACCCATTTTAGCCCCAGTGCTAAGGAATTATCATAACACTGGTCAACAGTGAAATCATTACTGACTTAAAAAGGCCCTAATCTGTAGTATCTAGGTGTGCTGAACACGAATATAACCCGGAAAATTTTGTATTAGCTCTCATTTTGAAGATATTTCATATAATTCATTGTGTATGTTTCACTGTGTACATTTATCCCATAGGACTGCAACAACATTCTAAATCAGCCTAGAAGGTTGTAATATTGCATCACATTGCATAATACCATCATGCACACATCATCCAGAGTTGAATGCATCATTTTATGATGCACTGCAATACTACTGCCAGGCGGCTGCTGAAGGAAGCTGATGTCAGCAGTGCACTAGATAAAGCCCTGTCGGTAAGGTTGAACATTGAAAATATCTCAGACTTTGTGTGAGACAGTTTAAGCTACTGTTCCATAGAACTGTTATTATTTTATCCATTTAGGCACAATACAGAACAGTCATGCCTCGAAAGTGCATTAATAGCATGGATAATTTCTGCTCTATTTCTGGGGAAGTGACATTTGCCAACAAGAAGAAAAGTATCACTTCTCAAGTAAAGAAGCCTTATCATCTTTACTTTGGATGCAAGGTTTGTGAGCAAGACAAGCCTTGGACCCCACATCTATGCTGTGCTCCATGTACAACACAGCTTTCACAGTGGTTAAATGGCAAAAGACCATCAATGTGGTTTGCAATCCCCATGGAGTGGAGAGAGTCAAGCAACCACATAAAAGCCTGTTACTTCTGCTTGGTTCCTCCTCTTTCCAGCAGAATAATGAAGCAAAAGAAGTCGAGAATAGTCTACCCAAACATTCTGTCTGCACTGAGATGACCAGTTCAACAACTTGCTGCAGGGTGATGAGAAACAAGCATGGAATGCTTTTTGCCTAGTGTCTACAAACTTTCTTGGGAATGTTAGGGCAGAAAACAAGAAACTAATAGAACACATGCTGATGCAGTATCAGAAACTTGGCTGCAATATGGCTCTAAAGATCCACTTCCTTCATTCCCATCTGGATTTCTTCCCTGAAAACTGTGGTATGTTTAGTGATGAACATGGTGAACATTTTCATCAAGGTATCACATCAATGGAACAAAGATACCAGGGAAAATGGTCCACTACAATGCTGGCTGACTGCTGCTGGACACTCCCCAGAGATGCTCCTGAACAGCTGTACAAGGGACAAGTGAAGAAATCTAAGAAGTAGTCTATAACTTGATTTTTTTACAGGTATTAACCGTAGACCTATTACTATTGGCATGCGTTTTGTGATGTAAACATCCACTTATTGCACATTACAAAAAAAACTAGAGCCAAAATTAGAATTTGGCTGTCATATTCATGTTGAGCACATACAAATTGATAGGAAATGACTAATTTTATTTCAGTAACATGACTTTTGTAAAAATTTGTTGGCCAGTGATTGCCATGCATTTCGTGATGTAAACATCAATTTATTGCAGATTACAAAAAAAACTAAAGCCAAAAATAGAATTTGACTGTCATATTCATGTTGAGCATATACAAATTGATAGGAAATGACTAATTTTGTTTCAGTTATATGACTTTTGTGAAAATTGGTTGACCGGTGTAAACAGAATTGGCATTTATTGAGCTATGAAATATCCACTGTTCTTTACACTTTCTATGCTTTAATTCATTAGCCCTTACAATAACCTGATTCGGTGGGTTACTGTATTATTCCCATTTGAAGCAAGGGATTTGAGACCAAAGAGTTAACTCATTTGCCTCAGCTCACCCAGTTAACTCACACAGCCAGATTTAAAATTAATCTGGTTCCAGAGTCCAAGATCTAAATCACTATCCAATTCCTGAGGCACAATCCACTCCAAAATTGATTGTACATGAGGGATTTAAATCAGTGTGACCCAGTCTACAACTGGAAATCTCATATTGTGAGGGATATTGTCCTAAAACAAAGAGGTCCCTTGGTTCAGTTCCACAACTTCTCTGGGCTTGCAAAGATAGAAGACTCTCATCAAGAGCATATTCTGTCCTTCTGGAAATTGTACTAACCTGCTTGGCCTACACTAATTATTACTAATTCTGATTCATGAAAATACTTTGACTCTTTTTTCAAGCATTAATGTAGTTCAACCTTAGAAATGCAGAAGCATGTAAAACTGATTTTTTTCTTGAAGACCATGGTGAAATATATTTTAGCTGAAGGATTTTTGTACCTCTTTTCTTTAAAATATAACAATGATAAATTTCACATATTTTATTGCTGTTCTTAATATACTTTCACATCTATTATCTCACTTTATTTTCATAACCATCCTTAGATAAGACAGGTCAGAGATAGTTAATCTTATTTTGGTGATGGGTAAATAGCCTGGAAAATAAAATATTAGGGAGACATGATAGCTGTTTTTGGCTCTGTCAAGGGTTGTCATAGAGAAGAAGGATTAGATAATTTTGTACAGATCCAGAGGGCAGACCAGGGTCTGGTGGGGGGAAGTTGTAAGGAAGCAAATTTAGCTCAATAAAGAGAACGGTTGGAGCAGTTTCAAATATAGAATGGGCTTGGTAAGCAGTGCATTTCCTGTAACTAGATGCTTTCCAGCAGAAGGCAGACCAAATCTTGGGAAGTGGTAAATCCAGGAGGACAGACATTATGTGTGGGACTCTAAAGTGAATGTCTTTTTTTCTGTGAGAGGGAGCATAAATACATTTTGTGGTATTTTTCTAATAGATTGATACTAAGACTAAGTATTAGTTGGGGTTCTTGCCACAGCCCAGTGTTAATTCAATTGGTCATCTATAATCTTTTAAAACTCTTGCTCTTTTTGATGATAATAAAAATTTAAGTCTGTGTCCAGATGCTTATATAACCCTCATTACTGAGAAATAACACTGAAGTATAGAATGTAGAATTTCCATTCATTTCCATCACTACCAAGCCAGAGATTTAGTTAAGCTTTACTTTCTGTTGATAGCATTATACGATAATGACTGCCTTAGTGTTAGACATTCTGAAGTATTATAATTTGAAAGTGCCTTTTTTAAAGTACACAGACCACCCCAGGTCCTACTTCATCCTCTCCCCCTTCTCACTTGTCTAGAAAGATTTTTACATAAAAGGGGCTCCTTCTCAAAAACCGGAAAAAAAAAAAGACAAAAAAGGTTATTTCTCAAAATGTAGAACTGACGAAAGGTTCATTCACAGCATGGATTTATTACTGAAAATCTTACACACTGCAGATCATGGAAAAACTAACTGGTATTTGATGACACAAAAGAAAGGAGCTTTATGCATCTGCCATCAAGCAGAATTCTGTTATCATAATCAAGAGTTGAGATTTAACCGAAGCGATAATGTATTAGACTTCTTCTATGGCCTTAAAGATCCTTGGGATTTACTTCAGTTATTAAAGCAAAACAAATGTTATAAACCATAAAGGTTATGTTTATAGTAGGAGTATTAAGAAAATTACATGCATATGCAGGGCCTGCAACTCCTATGAGACACTACAGAGATGAATTAAGAAATGATTTTTGGTGCTAGAATTCTGTGCTCCATGATATTACAATGTATTAAGATGTTATCCCACAAAACAATAATAATTGTGAATGTGGTCTTAGAAAATAAGTTACTATTAGTTTGACAAAAGGACAAAAGTTTCAAAGTTCATATATACGTGTTTTATAAAAAAAAATCATAAGATTTAAAATGCTTAGCTAGATGAATACAATCTGATCATTCTTTCCAAAACTGGGAAACTGTTGGACTCCTCTCTCCCTGCCTGTGCATGCTTAAATATTTTATTTCTTTTATTATACTTTATTTTGTTGACAGAGTTATTTGTAAAAATATATTCTAAAATATACAAGGCAACTAGGGCATCAAACACACTCCAAAAAAAACACACCCACAATTTTAGAGCCACAATTGTAAATATCCTTTGCTATAAATAGAGTCTACATAGACTTCTAAAAGTTTGCATTATTCCTAAAAAGAAATAATTTTCCCCAGATATTAATTCCAAAATCCAACACCTTTCTATTCTTTGCCATGAAACATACAAAAATTCTGAAATTTGCTAGATTACTACTTTAATTTCATCATTTTAAATCTAATTATCGGTTACATTTAGGAGTTTCTTTCCAGTATCATTTTTGTAGATACTATTCCTTTTTTCTCTATAGCACTTAATTAATACTTGCTTGTGTTGCAAGGTTCTACATACTGTTTATTAAAAATATACGAGAGCATGTTAATCATCAAAAATTACAGTATCAAAAGAATGACATTTATTGCGCTCTGGAAATAATTTGCAGCTGAATTTGAAATTGAGTCATTTTTAATTTAAAATGCCAAATTTTCTTGGTTTTTAAGAAATATTTAAAATTCTATTAGATAGTCTTTTGATTTGCTACACTAAACTGATTACCTTTTTCCCATTCTATGTTAAGCTTAAGCTAAATAGGTGGGTGACTACTTACTAGATAAGATGTAATTAAATTTCATTTTTCTTTGATTCTGGAAGATGAAGTTATTCGATGTTTATAATTTAATTTTACATTATTGTAGAAATGTATTACACAGAAGAAAATTATGATTACTGTTAGTTGTCCCTTGTATGACATCTAGCTAAAATATTTTCCTTTAAATTGTTTATTCATTTATCAATATCTGGCATATTGTCATATGAAAGACCTTGAAAAAGATGCTTTGACACTGAAAAATTGGAATTTAAATAGGTCTATTACAAATGTAGTTAAAAAAAGTGAAAAGTGAATTATTCATCCTTACTGTCACACCAAAACTTTACCATGGGCATCCTCCTCATCATCATTAAGAAGTACTTATCAGCTATCCATTTGTTCTTAAGCCAATCTGCTGTAATTGTTGCATCCCATGGATTCCATCTGATGTAATTGCTGGTGGACACCTTCCCAATTAGATGATAACATATTTCCTGCAAGGCAGCTGCAGGAAATAAACAAATGAAATATAAAGCTGTAGTATATTAGTTCCTTCTTACCATTACAGTTAACTATTTTCCAGCTCTTTCTCTCCAGGATAATAGGAAAGCATGGGACTCTATTATTTCCTCGGTGATCTCAACACTAACTTGATAAAATGTTTTTACCTCACAGTTAAGAACTGGCTACTACTGAAAATACATATGCAACAAACAGCCTCATTTTTCAGCGTCGTGTGAGCTTTTTTTCTTCTTAACAAGGAATTGGTGGAATATTAAAGAATGAATGCATACAATATGCTTACCTCAGTGTTTGAAGAGTAAGCAGTTCAAAAATGGTAACCACTACATTGTATTTGTTTGGAAATGAAATAACTCCTTTTTAAGTACATCAACAACTCCCAGATAGATGCTCATTTTTCCAATCTAGTTGTTCTTAGAATTCTCTAAATTTTATGTTATAATTATTGAAACTTTGAAAAAATATATTTGCATATATTTTTTGCAAATCTCTTCTGGTAATCTTTGACAAGTAATTTATCTTTAAATTTATTATGAAAAGTTAATATTTTCTTGACATACACTCATATTCATTATATTATACCAATTATTTTCTAATTTTGATCCCATGAAAGGTGTTTTAAAATTATAATTTTGGGGCCTCCCCGGTGGCACAGCGGTTAAGCGCTGTGCTGTGGAGCTGTCGGCAGCGGCGACGCGAGTTCGACGCCCGGCCAGGGAGAATCCCACATGGCGCGGCAGACCTCTCCTGCCTTGCCCGCTGCTCCCCTCAGCAGTGTATTTCCATCTATCTGCCTGTTCTGCTCGCCACTCTGTCTCTGGTGAACCCTCTCGCCGCCCCATACCTCTGGACTGTACCCCAGCTTGTATGCATAAATAAATAAATCTTTAAAAAAAAAATTATAATTTTGACATTAATCTCTTATTATAGCTGCTATGTATTTTTATATGATTGTAAAAGGCACACACAGCCTAATGATGCACTCATTTACTGGCAGGGTTAAAATATTTTAATGAAAATGATATTTTCATTTTCTTTCTACATGAATTGTTTTTTAGTTTTTTTTTAAAGATTTGTTTATGCATATTAGAACTGAGGTGTAGGCCAGAGGTGAGGAGGGTGAGAGGATTTACCAGAGACAGAGTGGGGAGCAGAACACAAAACAGGCAGATCTACTGAAATACACTGCTGAGGGGAGCAGCAGCCAAGACAGGAGAGGTCTGCTGTGCCATGTGGTTTAACTCCCTGTCTGGGGCTCTAATTCATGTTGCAGTGTCTGGCAATAGCTTGATAGTGCTGAGACTTAACCCCTTGAGCCATCAAGTAGAGGGCTACTTCTACTTGAATATCTTAGTGACACAGATGCCCAAAACAATCCTCCCAAAGTTCCTATTCATTGTATATAGATCTTTTTTAAAACATAGCGGTCGGAGTGATCATTTTAAGATTTAAGTAAGATCGTATTTTGTTCTGAACCAAACGCTTTGATAATAATTACCCTTATTTAAGTAAAAAAAAATATTCATTGTCTGTGATGCTTTGGTTATCTAGTTCCCAGTTGCCACTCCAATTAATCTTCTAGCACTCAGTCTCCTCTTCATTCCACTCAGCTATCTGGCATACAATTTTGTTGGACACAACCAGACTCCCATCTCCATGATTATTACCTTATATTAATTGTACCCAATCCACTCATCCTGTATCTATATTGCTCTTTCTCTTTCTTCATTTAAGCACAGGATGTAGCCTTTGACGTGAGGACACTCTATCCAAACAGCAACTGCTTTTACTTCCTACCATTAACTTTTTGTTTAGCCTTTTACTTACTACTCTCCCTGACCCTCCCCCCCCACATACACACCTTTATGGACCTATTATAATAATTTCTATCTGCAGGAAAAGGGTTTAAGATTGTTATGTATATTACTGAATACATACCATGTATTGGGCACTTCTTCCAATTCTGGAACTATAAGAATATGTCAGTCAGGTACTTGAGCTCAAGAGACTTGTACACTAATACAGGAGCAAGATCACAAACACATTTAAACCAACAAAAACAGGAAGAAGTACAATACTCAAAAGCATAGGCTCCCAACCTCCATATTAGTACCTCCTGCTCTATTCCACTGTCACAACTAGCTGAACCTGATATAAAACCTTCAGCAAGATGACACACTGGATTCTTTCCAGTAGATATCTGCAAATGGGACTCAGCAGCCCTTTTGGGATTTACAATCATTTATGGTTTTTTATTAAAATTTTATTTATTTATGCATACAAGAACTGGAGTGTAGTCCAGAGGTGTAGAGGGTGAGAGGATTCACCAGAGACAGAGTGGGAAGCAGAACAGGCATATTGACTGAAGTGCACTGCTGAGGGGAGCAGTGGGCGAGACAGGAGAGATCTGCTGTGCCATGTGGATTAGCTCCCTTGCTGGGGATCGAACTCATGTTGCAGTGGCTTTCAATAGCTTGATAGCACTGTGTCTTTAACCCCTGAGTCACCAGAGAAGCCCACAATCACTTATATTTTACATAATATGTAAACACTAAGCATAAGATGCTGCCTTGGTTGTGTCAATGTAAGAAAAAGTAAAATTAAGACCATTACCAGTATTAAATATTACATTTTAAATAATTAGAAAAATTAGATAAACAATCAACAAAGATATACAATATTCAAATAACATTATCAAATAACTATACATAAATCATTTTTAAAAGATATTACCTCCAATAACAGAATACATTTTCTTCTTAAGTGCACATTGACATTTAGAAAAATAGATGTTATTCAATGACATAATGCAATTTTCATTACATTTCAAAAAATCAAGTTATACAAACCTTTTTTTCTGGCACAATTGAATTAAATGAAAAAAAATGATAATAGTGGTATATCTCAAAATCTCAAATATTTTGAAAATTTAACAAAATATTTAATAATGTGTCAAAAACAAATCATAACTAAAACTAGAAAATACTTCTAACTGATGATAAAATAGAACATATATAATGTGTGGGATGCCTACCTAGCACTTATAAAGAGCTTGACGGTATTAAATGACTATTTAGAAGTAAAAGAAATGTGCATAATCAAGCTATTATGCTTCCAACAAATTTTAGAGAAAGAAAAGCAATGTAGAAGAAGATAAGCAGAAGGGAGACAAAAATTGAGTAGAAATCAATGTAGTAGAATGCAGACAATAAAGGTAATCAAAAAAAGAAAAAAAGTGGTTTTTGGAAAAAAGACCAGTGAAATTTATAAACACTAGTAATAGTCATTAAAAAAAATGAGAAAAATAATATCTGGGATGAAAGAAAGTTATTGCTTCAGTTTATAAATATACATATGTACATGTGTGAAAATGTGGGAATATAACAGGTAATGTTATGAGCAACTTTATGCCAGTATTTTTGATAGTTTTGATGTAATTTACAAATTTCTTAAAACATAAGCCTCTAAAGTTGACACAAAAATAAATGAAAAGTTTAAATAGCCTTATATTTGTCAAAGAAATTGATTTCTAATTGCTTGATAGGAAAACACTAGTTCCAGAAGTCTTCACTGATGAATTATATAAAACATTTAAGAAAAATTATTTGAAAAAATGATTACAAAATAGTTTAGAAATTAGAGGAAGAGATTATTTACAACTTAAAACATTTTACAACTTGATCCTCATATAAAAAACAGAAAAGGATATCATGAAATTAAAAAACATAGACATAAAATTTCTACCAGAATAATGTAATAATAATGTGTGACATATTTTTTAAAAAATACTCTTGTCTGCTGATAGACAATAACACGGGAACATATCAATAATGTTACTTTGAGGTAAAGTAACCAGGCAAAAATATGTGAATACTGTAGCATTCCATTTTTATGTAACTCTAGAACAGGGAGGATGAATCTATGGTAATCAACATCAGAAAAGTGATTTGGGAATGAGGCTGAAGTTGATAAATGGATAAAAAATGTGGTTTTTGTGGTTGTACACATTTGTCAAAATCCCATTATTCTTAGTATTTAAAGTCTTTACATTTCACTGTACTCAAACTATACCTTTATTTTCAAACTATTATAAGTACACATGTAAAATACTTAAACCAACATTTCGTGAAGGAATGCACAACAATGGCCAAAAGAGAAATGAAAAGTGCTGAGTCACTAGCCATCAGGAAAATACAACTTAAAATTGCAATGAGACACCACCATACATATCCTGAAATAATTTAGCATACCCTATATTTTTGTAGAGACCAAAATATGTGTGTATACATAGACCCACACATCTATTTGCTAATTATTTATAAATATCCTTAATTACCTCCATAGGTAAGTTTTCTAAAAATTTGTGTCAAAGGTGCATATTTAGGATCAGATTTGAGTTACCAGTTATTCTCCAGAAGATGGTTATATATTCCCATCAGATATAAACAAGAGATTTCATTTTTCCTCACTGTTGCAGTATTTTTGTCTCTGTACAATGTGTGAAAAACCTTTCCTAATTTGATATTTTATAGCACAAAAGATGTATCTGGTATATTTTAATTGTAATTTATGAGTGACTTGCAATATTTTCCACTTGTTTATTAGCTAGTAATATTTATTAGATTGTGGTAAAATTTTGTTCTTCATCATTTTTCTCTAAAGATGGTCCTTTTCCTTCTTTTATTGCTTGGTAATATTAAAAATATTAATCCACGGTTTCACATAAATACTGGTTGTAATTTCCCAGTTTTTCATTCTGCATTTAGATGTTTTCAGGATTTATTCAAATTTATTACCCTTTCCGTTTTGTTGTCTTACCTGGTATCAAATGACAAAACCTTCCTGGCCCCAAAAATATCTGGATATTTTTCTAGTACTAGAGGTAATTGTTATGGATTTTGTTGTTCACATTTTTAATACAATATAGTCATTTTAATGTTGTAGATATTTAGGGGGGAAAAGAACTGCACCAGATCAGTTAAATAGGCCATAAAGCCTATTGCACTAGGAGAGAGAGATTGAATTTAATTCAGTTGAATAGAAAGACGAGATAGTTTTACACACTGGAGTGAATTAGTAGAAAAGTACTGGGAGATATGGGGTGGGTGGGGTGGTCATTAATGTTTGCTAGTTGTTTTTAGTCAATGTCAGAAGCATTCCGTCCTATAAAGTCCCAGAAATAAGTCAGTCTTTCTTGATGATTACATTTGAAAAAGGTTTCTCCCACAACCTTGAGAAACATTCCTGGGTTGTGGAAGACTTGTATCTCAAAAAAGCAGAGAGAGAACTTACAATTGCAAGTTTTCTAAAGTAAATGTTCTGAGGAAAGAGAGATCAAAAGCTTACAGTGCTACAGAAATCAGTCTAATATTAGTCAAGCTAGGGGAAACCTTAAGAATGGCTTGGTCAGCATCCAATCTTTCTTCTACTAACACCAGCCATGTCCTTATCTGTACTTTCCTCACTGATTTGAAATACCACTTTCTTCAGTATTACATTATTTGATATAATCAATTCTGTTCCCTCAGGAATAAGTTTAACTTATTGTTATTGTTAAATATTTATAACTTTGCTTTATTCTTTCTCAGGTGTTTTTTGACTATACTCATACATTGCTTCCTTGAGATGAATTTCGAATCATTTTGTCAATCTCTTAAAATGTCTGTTTGGATTTTAACTGGAATTGTGATAAGAATATGTCTGAGGAAAAACAAATAATATTACAAGGAATGAATCTTTTCACATTAGAATTTTACCACATTGTGTGATACTTTAGAACATGAACAAAACTTTAAAATACTCATTAAACTGTGACATAAAGCCTGTGGTCTTCACAGCAGTACAAGAGAGGTGTATTTTATTTAACAGGACAATTTCTAATATGCAGTAGAATATCCAAGTGTTTCCACTTTGGTATTTATTAAAAAAGGAAAGAACATAAATTTTGATATCTTTGATTGTTTTTTTAAAAATATAGTCAGACAATATACTCACTCAGATTAGGTAAATATCTCAACAATAGATATGTTTCTATTTACTGAGAAAATTGTTCACACAGAGCTGTTAACTTAACATAATCTACTTTTCCATCCTCCCCCTTCACATGTGCCTGAAACCTAGCATAATAACCATACACACGCACATGTGCACACACATACGCACGTGTAAAAGAATAATACTTCCTGTTCCCCCACCCAATTTGGTACAAGTATTGTAACCAGGGCTGAGACCAAAGTCAGGTGTAAGTGGTGCCCCCGCGGAGGCGGTTGCTGATGAGGACAGATAACCCCAGGAAAAATGCTAAAAAGTATCCCAGTTTGGGGTGGAGACTCTGATAAGAAATAAAAAGGACAGAAGAAGGAGCAGAAAGGAAAGAGATTCAGCTGCCATGATTTAGAGGAGGAGATCCAGCAGCCAGAGAGATGCAGCCACCATAATTGAGAGTTTGGGAATCAGCCGCCAGGAGCTTTTAAGCTGCCAGGATGTAGTTCCAGATTGAGCATTTTTGGAATATTCAGTGACTTTGGGACCACCAACTTTGGCCCCCACCACTCCAATCTTCAAGAGGAAACGTTTGAAGGCTTTGTAAGTAGCCGAGCAACTGAAACTGCTCCCCATTTTGTTGTTACTACAGCCAAGTAAAGAAAGGAAAAGGCCCAGAGTGGGGCCCTTCCTAAAATGTGTGAGTGCAGCAGTCCATTGGGCCATTTGGCTGCTGTAGTTGCTGTTTTCAGTGTTGCTGGTCTGGTGCTGTGCTGGGGCACCATGACAGCTCTGGGGGCATCTCCAGTTGTGTCCTGTGTCATCCTCGTAAGTTGGAACCTGGCTTACAGTCTGGCTGCTGCATGTCTGTAGAGGCAGGAAGACACTATCTTGGACATGTGGCCTATTGTTTGGAAGAGGATCTCCACATTCTCAGTGGCAGGTAGACACCACTTTCGCTGTTCCTTATTTGGGATGTAAAGAACTGGGCATTGCTTTGAGAGAGGTAAATGGCCATTTTTTTGGCCTTAGTAACTCTTTGTTTTTCCTTGGTTTGTTAAATAAATCTCATTGTTGTTCTCTGAATCTGAGTAGTCTGGCAATTGTGCATGTGAGCGCAGAACTAGGATAGTGACCAGTAAGCTATTTGGGCTGTGCCCTTGGCCAGTTTTAGTGTCCCTCTCCCCTGTATCAGTATCTGGACTTTATGAGAAAACAAGATTAGCCATTTTATAAGCTTTAATTAACTCAACAAGTAAAATACCTGAATATTTTTCCACATTGTGCTCCAAATTGAAACTGCCTATTAGTAAGAATTTGTGCTTTATGCTCTACTAATCAGAATGTCTAAAAATATCATTATTTCCCTCAATGTTATTTTCTACCTCATGGGATTAAATGAATTAGTACATTTTCAACACTTTATTATCTTTATTGTGCAAAAATATTATGCAGCTAATGAAAACATTTAAATGGTTTTGTTACATAATCAAATCATTATGTTCCGCACTGCATTTTTCATTGCATTTTGCATAATGAAGGTTAGAATGAACTAGGGGACACACACTTTAATACCCTTTTAGAAAATATTTGATTATTTGTTGTGCTAAAGTGTTTTACCCTGACCCAGTAGACCAGTTTCCAGATTCATTTAACCTTGGCATCCACAAAAAGACTTCCTGCAGACACCCCGTTGAATATCAGAAGCAGAGTCATTCTTGCCTTGTGGATATGAATGATTCTGGACAAGAAAAAAAAAAAAAAGGTTGAGACAGACCTCCATTCCACAATCTCCAGTGAAGTGCTTTCAGATGTTAACAATTATGTCTCCACAACTTTGATTTGAACAGATGACCTTGGTGTTGATGTTTCTATAACCCAATTAATTACTAATTACTGATTCCTTGAGTTTTAATCTGCCCTTTAAATACTCAGTATAATAGCTCCAGGTAGTAAAATTAAAATGTTTCTTACTGATTCAATGAGAATGGCTTACTCTAGAGATTGCTGCCTGTTGCAAGATTTGTAACCAATCAATTTAAAAGTAAAGCTTTTCATAAAGGTGATGAAAGAGTTTGATTTGCTTGTTGGGCTAGGCAACTTATAGGAGAATTAGCAATTTTCAATCATCAGAGTATTATACTACAAAATTCTACTCAGAATAAAAATAAAAAATCCCCACAATGACCTTTCCCCTTACAGTGACCTTCTAGGTCCAGCATGACCTTGACCCTCCTATTCTTGACCTTACTTCTATTTGCTTAGTTATTCCAGCCAGCCATTCTGACCAAATTACTGCTCTTGCAAAAATAGAGAATTTTTCCTGCTCGCAGTCTTTGTACACATTGTTGTTTCTCTGAAATGCCCTTAAGAAATCCTCTTAATCAGACTTCATTTTCCTTGGGTTTTTGCTCAAATACCAAATGTCATATTGCATATAATGTAATGTTTTGTATATAATATAGCCTGTATTAAATATATTTTAAAGATTTTATTTATTTATTTATTTATTTATTTAAGCATTAGAAGCATTGGGGTGGAGGCCAGAGCTGCAGGGACTGAGAGGTTTCACCAGAGAGAGAGTGGGGAGCAGAGCAGGTGAATTTACTAAAATACACTGCTAAGAGGAGCAGTGGGATGG
This sequence comes from Scalopus aquaticus, assembly GCA_004024925.1. Lineage (NCBI taxonomy): Eukaryota > Metazoa > Chordata > Mammalia > Eulipotyphla > Talpidae > Scalopus > Scalopus aquaticus. The sequence goes on from PVIJ01000540.1 coordinate 188,742, forward strand.
ACAGGAGAGGTCTACTGTGCCTTATGTGGGTTAGATCCCTGGCTGGGGATCAGACTCAGGCTGCAGTGGTGGGTCATTGCAGTGATAGCACTGAGACTTAACTCCTAGGCCACCAGGAAGGCCCCTATATTCAATAATTATTGTAAATATAGTATTATACAAAATAGCATCACTTCTCAGACACTTATCAGCACTTAGCTATGGATTTTCCTGCTATTTTTGTTCTTAGATGTAATCATATTTTATCTTACCATATATTCTTGTGTGTGTGTGTGTGTGTGTGTGTGTGTGTGTGTGTGTGTGTGTTAATAGAATGAATAGAATGAATAGAATGAGGGTAGGCATTAGGAAAGTGTTGCTGTTTATTAATAAATTCCAAATTCTCTAAAATAAGATGCTTACTATGAAAGTTGGCATAACTGGAGTCATTGTTAAATGGGGCAGAGAAAGTATTATAGCTGAGAAAGAATATAGTTTACTGTCCATTTATCTGGGCCAGGCTTCTGACTTGGACCAAACTGACAATATTCTAAGAAGCCAATTAAAAACAATAATGTCCTGTTTGAAAGGACTGGTACAAGAATGAGACTATCACTTGAAAAGATTGATAAATGTGAACTTTTACCTAGTTTTAAATTGTGAGTCTTTAATGGGATCATTTTTACTTTGTGACTCCTTCTTCATCTGATCATTACTTTAAGCTTTTCCTACTGATTTTTGTTTGTCTTCAGTATGAATTTTGGGTTTCTGTGCTCCTCAAATTGTAATTCTTTGATCCCTAATAAATATGTTTTAATTTTTTAATGTCCTCATGACTTTTTTATGTTACATATAATAGGAATTGAGTGAATTGTAGCAATAAATGAAAAATTACTGAGTCAAAAGCAAGTACCTAAAGGTCTCATATATTTCTCTCACTTTCCTTTAACTTTCTCTTTTTTATCTCTGATAGATGGTCATATGACTAAATTAAGTAGGTAGTGGAATAAATTAAGTTTCTGTGTATAAATATTTCTGAGTAGTTTAATTTTAAACCTTGAACTCAGAAAATAGAGGACACATCACACAGGTCTTGATTATCCTACTTCATAAACTCTTAGCTTTGCTAAAATATACTTCAAGCAAAATAAGTTCATCTTTTTGTCTGACTTTATAATAGTACTTTATTAAACCTTCTTGCACACACTTATGTTATTCTATAATTATTTATATTAAGGTTTCTTATTTCATGAATTAATTGAAGAAAGGGTTTATGATTTATGTATTTCTATGACTTAGATACTAGTCCCCAAATATGGGAAGACCAAATAAATTAATATGTATCTCCAATCTACTTATTTTAATAACATATGCAAATTTCCCAGAATAGTCATTAAATAGACTAACATAAATTACCAAATATTACTTCACAACATGTCCTATAAGGTAGTCCCCTAAATTTCCCAAGTAGTTTGTTCCCTTTGGTTTATTTTATCTATACTGGGAATTAAACTAATTTCAAAATTTATGACTTTCCCCATTTTGAAAAATCTGTTCCCACCATGATACTTTCTTGTTTATGTTTTGATTTTTAATCAAATTTGACACAAGAACTTACTTGGGGAGGAAATGGAAAGAAGGAAATCCTGAGTGTGATCTCCTGAATCTGCATTCAAGAGAAAGAAGTGTTTTCTTCCACCTTATACTTCTAACTTCAAATAACAATCAAAACCAGGCAGTAGTGCCAATTATAGATGGAATGTGCTGACCATCTGTCATCTCCAGCTGCTTTACTTTGGTAAATGCTGCTGCTGTTGAATTTCTTCCTTTATTCCTTCATCAAAATCTGAATTTGGTCTTACCATTTCATACCATGAACCAAAAATCTTTCCCGACCAACAAAGCAGAAAAGTTTTCTCTCCACCTCCAAAGTCTACTGTTTTTCTATACTTTCCCCATTCTCATAACCCATCAGTGGTCTCCTACCCAATCATAGCAGAAACCTAATCATGAGTTTGTCAGTGCTAACTAATGGTATGTTTGCTGTCAAGGAGAGAAGGAAAACAGCCTTTTGTACTTTTTTTTTTCCTAGTGAAACACCCACTCAGGACTATATTGCTAGTCTTTTTATTTTCCCTGTAGAAGCTAATAGTTCTTGATTAAACAGCTTGCATAAGTTACAACATCCATAGAGACTGAGTGGGGAAGACCATTTCATTCTTCTTCAGATTAACCATACCGATACTCGAGGTTTTTTGAGTTTTTCAGTCTGAGAGTTGGGAAATCCATCAATAAACTCATTTTAATCTCAGGTGTTTTGTCCTTTACCCCTTATCCTTAATTGGGGAGTCAGAGGACAATTATGCCTTTTAAAATATTTTTTTCTCTTAAAGTAGACCTTGGTACTTTAATCTTCAAAAATAGCCTGATTCACTTTCAAAGTCAATTGGATATGAAACGAAACACTGTGAATAAGAGTGAGGCCAGCCTCTGTCAGATAGAATGCATTTTAATCACAGTTGTGTCATTCACAGCATGTAAAATTATGTAGTTGCTATTTAATTTTTCCCATTCTTGTATTTTCCACTTGTAAATTAGTAAAGAGAATGTACCTATTTCAAAAGTGTGTTTTACACATATTGAGGTCTCAATACTTTTTGGTTGTTTTTACTAACAAACTTTTAATTATATCATGTCATAATGAATTGAGATTACTTTCTATATTTTATTGATTGCATTGGTGATATGGGAAAGGAAAATCAGTCCGATAGCATGGTAGTAATGTGTTTTGTTTTATTTGGATTCTAACACATTTAGCCCATGGGTGCATTGGCCATCTGATGAGCTGTCAATGTTTCTCATGTACATATCACAAAATCACATAGAAATTTATTATGATTGTGTATCATTTACAGCTTTGACCTATGTATTCTAGGAAAAAAAAAAAACACTTCAGTTTTATACCAATAAGAAGCCTGAACTAACAAATTAAGGCAAAGCATTAGCTATTTTACCTTAGAATATTCTCAAACTATTTTAAATGTCTCAACAAATACTTATTACAAAATAATGTTGAACTCAGGGATCATAGAAATAATTCTTATTGTATGTGATGAATTTTACTAGATGTGCTAGTTAAATATGTTTAGTTCATTAGGTTTTCTCTGGAATTTAAATAACTTTACAAAAAGGAAGAAGGCAATGAATGAGTTCTCTCAAAACTTTTGTTGAATGAAAATAAATAATTGTATATGGGAAAAATAAGAGCAAATATGTAACATAACATTTGCTTCTTGTCTCAATAGCTACTATTTAAGGTAGCAAAAGGCAAAGGAAATACTTATAATCATATGACTTTAAAATTCCCACTAGTATTTCTCTTCATTGCCACACAATAAGATCACTGTACCAAGTACAAGGAACTCTTATATCTTGTAACTGATTGAAATTGGAACAATTGTGACATAGAGCAATTTAGAAATTCTAATGTCTCCGTTTGTTTCTGGAACAATTTACATTAGTTGCATAGTCATCATTCAGCTAAACCTTATGGTTTGATACCTCATGAGCAATGTACCTGATTAGAAATATAGAGTAAATTTACTTGAAAGCATTTGATCTTTGGTTTGGAATATAATTCTGACCAATGGAACTAATTAGTCATGTGTGACAATGGGTTGATTTGAGACATAAGACAAGAAGGCTGCTATAGACTAAATGTTTGTATCCCCCTCAAATTTCATATGTTGAAACCGAGTCTCCAATGTTCTTTGAGATAGGTCTTTGTGATATTGTTAGGTTATGAATGAATGAAATTAGAATTATGAATTATGAATGAAATTAGAGACACTAGGGAGCTCCCTCACATCTTCTGGCATGTGAGGATCCAGTTAAAATACAGCTATCTATCAGTCAGAAAGACACCTAATCTGTTGACAACTTGATCTTGGACTTTGCAACCTAAAGAACTGTGAGAAATATTTCTTATTCAGCCTTCCAGTTGATGTATTTCTGTTATAGCAGCCTAAGGAGACTAAGTCCAAAGCTAAACCATAGAATCCCCAGCCACTAAAACAACGCTGTTCCCATGATACTTAAAAATCAACTACCCTTGAAGTTGAAGTTGCTGCTGCCTGGTAGAGAACCAGAGGAATATTTCCATATAAAGGCTGTTATTTTCTTATAATAAATATAAAAAGCAATGTTTGCTTTGAACATTCCCATCTCTAACTTCAAAAATTTTCTTGTTAGATTATTTCACTACTCAAAGTTCTTCAAAGAAATGGACAAGAGGATATTTGTGTGCATAGACACACACACACATGCATATGCACTTATATGTGTTATAGTAGGCATATATGGCAAATATGACATATTTATGTGCACATCTATATGTATATAATATGCGTGTTTATCTCATTTCTATTTCTGCTTTTGTCTCTACTTTTACCTCTATCTCTATTTATGTCCATATCTGTCTATATCTTTTCCAATGATTTAGTTGCATCCCAAAGTCTGACAGACTTGAGACAATGGTTTAGTTTGACTTAAAAAAAAAAAAAAAGCTGTATCTTATACAGAGATTCTCAGGCACAAGGCACTTTTTATACATGACTGTAGATGTGTTCATGTTTATGTTGTCCTGAAATTTAGTAATTCTGTATAAGACAGAAAAATTTTAATGGTGGTTGTTCTCAGTTGCTACGTAGAATCATTCAAATGCTTTCTTCTGAAGAATTTCTCATATTTTAAGTCCTGTCTCTCTGATAAAAGCTGAAGACCCACTTTACCATCCTCTGTTGAAGCCAGGTTTTATCAAGCATATATGTTCTTACAAAAAGGACTTTTAGAAGGGAATTATGTGAAGAAACAGGTCCTAGACAGAATCTGTTTCTGGTTATAATGGGGCCATAGAGTCTGGGTTTCTGGGGACAGTATGGTAGATTCTGTCATCCATTATGGTCATGGACTTGGAGTGATTATTTACAGAATGGTAACTCTTTTCAAAACCTGTACTTGGGAAATGAAAACAGGATTTCTGTGAGGTTTCTGTTGGAGCACTCCTGTGGCATGGTTTGGGCATTTTTCTTGGCTATATGCCCTTCAAATTCAATCTTTTCACCCTAAAAGAGATACTTTAAAAGATTTATTGTCCACTTAAGGAAATTGCAATGTTTCTACTAGAGCTCTAAATGATGCTGAGAGCTTTTTTCTTTCATTATCTAGCTATTAGATTTTGATTAGACTAGCATAGATTATATGCATACCCAGTGTCAAAATGGGTGGTCAGGATAATGAGTCCTACAATTGGCTAGATTTGGGTCACTCCTTTGTCCTTGTGTTCAAGAAAGTTGAGTATTATGATTGGCAATTACACAGAATTACATACAGTGAAAGAGAGACAATTTCACAAATGAAGGAGATATGTTATTTCTAGGAGACAGTAAGGAATGCTGGGTGACAACAAATACTCAAGATAGTTTCTGATAATAAAAGTGTCTATTCATTTTAAGTTTGCCCTCACCTTAAAAAATCTTTGGCAATTTTTGGAGAAAATGTGTAGGGTTGACTGGTCACTTAACTGGATAACTCAGAACTTGGGGATTGAGTGAACACTGAATCCTAAATATTGTGCTATTAAAGTCCAATGATGAATAAGATATATTTCAGATCTGAGAGTCTCATGTAAGAATACACATAACTAAATAGATAACTATGATAAATGATAAGTAGTATAGAATTATAAGTGCTATATTAATGAAATTACTAGTCATCCTGGGAAAACATAGAAAAGGAATAGCATACCAACTTTCAAGTCTAACAAAAGTTTTCTTTATAAAGGAAGTGATGTTGTTTTGGATTTGGAATCAAGCGATACCTGGGTTTAAATTTCTGTTCAAACACTTATCCAGCTGTACTTGGGCAAGTAATTTATTTACTGTAAGCATTATATGTAAGATAAGTTAAAAAAAATAGCATTTCTCATAGCTGTCATGATTAAATGAGATAACACATATAGAATCCATAGCCTGGTAAATGGTAGGCATTCAGTAAATATTTTTTAATATTATTTTTCTTTAAATTTTCTGATTGAATATGTCTCACCTAATGAAAACAGGATATATGTGGACCTTTGCAAAGATAATAGGAAATCTTCCAAGAATGAAATGGGTAAGCTAGAGAAAAGGCTGAAGAAATACAAAACCAAGTTAAAGATTTATACTTAAGCCTAAAAACCACAAGGAATAATAGATGATTTTAGGAGATGAATGTCTTGATTAGGTTTGTGCTAAAACTGATCACTTTGGTTTCATGTGGCCCCTGCTAGAAGAAGCATAGTTATCCAGCTGATTCTCAAACTTAAATAAGAAGCTTTTGTTGTACCATTGAATTATAGTGTCCGGGACAAGAGAGCTGACAAACATTAGAAGTGTCTGAGAGGTTAAATTGGCAGAGGTTACTGATTTTACTGGATGTGAGAAACTATTGAGGTAAAGGAATAGTCAAAGTCCTCTGTCTTCAGAAACTAATTGGATTGTGGAGAATCCAATTATTAATGTAGAATCCACTCATTAATGTAGAAAAAGTTAAAAAAAAAAAACTATGGAGGAAGAAGAGACCTATAAGCAAGAATTTGAATATATTCAATGTAGAGGTTCCTGTAAGTCCAGTAGACTTTGTTTGATTATAAAGTTCTGGAGACACATCTGATGTGGGCAGGTAACATAGTACCTCTGTGGTAATTGGTGAGAATTCATGAGAACATCTAGGAAGAATTTGAAAAATGAAGACATAACTGTATATGAGATAAAATTCTAAGAAGCAACAACAATTTGGTGATAAAATGATAAAGAATTGGAAAATGCAACAAAAGAAGATAAAAAAATTAAAGAGAAAATAGTCAGGAAAGCATGATAATATGGAAACTAAGAGATTGATCAATGATTTCAAATCTTGCTAAGGAATTCTGAAAGTTAGGTATTTAAAATGAATTGTGAGTTTGATTGGTTGGAGAAAGGAACTGAAGTGTTAAGGAGTATGTTGAATACAGAATGGGAGAGACAAGTGTGGAAACAGGACAATCTTGTGTTTTTCAAATGATTCATTTGTGATTTTGTTTTGTATGTTATAACATACAAGATATTTAAGTACAGTTAAGAGTTGATTTGAGAGTTGATAGATACGATCATGTTGTGATTACAAGAGACTGAAGGAGTAAAACGCAGACAGATTCCAGAAAAAAGTCAAGGTGATTAAAATCAGAGAACAAGTGGAAAGGTTAACTTTGAGAATAATACAATCACTTGCCCTATAACCCTGGTCAACATTGAGATCATTACTGACTTAAAAAGTCCCTAATCTGTAGTCTCTTGGTGTGCTGAACATAAATATAACTCTGAAAATTTGTTAGCTCTCGTTTCGAAGATATTTCATACAATTCATTTTATGTTTCACCGTGTAAACTTATCACATAGGACGGCAACAATATCCTAAATCAGCCTATAAGGATGTAATATTGCATTGCATTGCATAATACCAACATGCACACATCATCCAGAGTTGATTACATCATTTTCTGATGCAATGCAATACTACTGCCAGGTGGCTGCTGAAGGAAGCTGATGTCAGCAGTGCACTAGATAAAGCCCTGTCGGAAAGGTTGAGCATTGAAAATATTTCAGACTTTGTGTGAGACAGTTTAAGCTACTGTTCCATAGAACTGTTATTATTTTATCCATTTAGGCACAATACAGAACAGTAATGCCTCGAAAGTGCGTTAATAGCGTGGACAATTTCTGCTCTATTTCTGGGGAAGTGACATTTGCCAAACAGAAGAAAAAGTATCACTTCTCAAGTAAAGAAGGCTTATCATCTTTACTTTGGATGTTGGATGCAAGGTTTGTGAGCAAGACAAGCCTTGGACCCCGCATACACGCTGTGCTCCATGTACAACACAGCTTTCACAATGGTTAAATGGCAAAAGACCATCAATGCTGTTTGCAGTCCCCATGGTGTGGAGAGAGCCAAGCAACCACATAAAAGACTGTTACTTCTGCTTAGTTCCTCCTCTTTCCGGAGGAATAATGAAGCAAAAGAAGTCGAGCATAGTCTACCCAAACATTCCGTCTGCATTGAGACAAGTTCCACATGGTGAGGGACTCCTATTTCAGAACCTCCAGCAGAATATTCTCTTGATTCATCTGATGAGGACAAGGGTGAGCTGACCTGTTCTGTTCCATCAGCATGCAGTGATCCAGCTTTTCACTGTGGTGCATCATCAACCCCACACAGACTAACACAGGAAAAACTAAATGACCTGATTTGTGATTTGGACTTATCTAAGAACAAGGCAGAATTGCTAAGATCAATACTCCAACAATGGAATCTTCTAGAAGAAGATGTCACAATTACTTTAAGCGCCACCAGTAGTTGGAGCCTTCTTCAGAAAGGAAAGTACTCTGGTATTCTGTTCCAATATTGAGGGCCTCATGAATGCCTTAGAAATCACTCATGACCCGCAAGAATGGAGACTATTTCTAGACTCTCTGAAACTGAGTCTTAAGGCTGTGCTTTTACACAATGGAAACTGTCTTCCATCTATTCTAGTAGCTCATGCTGTCCACATGAAAGACATACGATAACTTAAAGCAGCCACTGGATTCCATTGAGTATAGCAAGTACATTGTCACGTCTGTGGTGATTTGAAGCTAGTTGCCCTTTTAATGGGACTGCAGCAGGGATATACAAAATGCAATTGTTTCTTATGTGGGTGGGATAGCCGAGCAAGTGAACTGCACTACTTGCAGAAGGAATGGACTCGCAGACAAAAGGTAGCAGTTGGAGAGAAGAATATCCAGCACCCAGCTCTGATCGAGGCTCACAAAATCCTGCTACCACACCTTCACATCAAACTAGGTTTGATGAAGAATTTAATGAAAGCCACGGAACGGACCTCGCCAGCTTTCCGATACCCTCCACACAGTGAGGCAAAGAATAAAGAGGGAATTTTTGTGGGTCCTCAGATTTGAGAGCTCTTCAAAGATGACCGATTCAACAACTTGCTGCAGGGTGATGCGAAACAAGCATGGAATGCTTTTCACCTAGTGTCTACAGACTTTCCTGGGAATGTTAGGGCAGAAAACTACAAGGAACTAGTAGAAGACATGCTGATGCAGTATCAGAAACTTGGCTGCAATATGTCTCTAAAGATCCACTTCCTTCATTCCTATCTGGATTTCTTCCCTGAAAACTGTGGTATGGTTAGTGATGAACATGGCGAACGTTTTCATCAAGGTATCACATCAGTGGAACAAAGATAACAGGGAAAATGGTCCACTACAATGCTGACTGACTACTGCTGGACACTCCCCAGAGATGCTCCTGAACAGCTGTACAAGGGACAAGCGAGAAATCTAAGAAGTAGTCTATGACTTGATTTTTTACAGGCATTAACCATAGGCCTATTATTATTGGCATGCATTTTGTGATGCAAACATCAGTTTATTGCAGATTACAAAAAAAAAAAAAAAACTAGAGCCAAAATTACAATTTGACTGTCATATTCATGTTGAGCACGTACAAATTGATAGAAAATGACTAATTTTATTTCAGTAACAGGACTTTTGTAAAAATTTGTTGACCAGTGTAATGAGAGAAAAAGAAAGGGAGACTGGATGTAGAAAATCATTTTTTATATGCTAGAGATAACGGGGCATTTTGGAAGTCACAAACGGAATTACTTTAGAAGTATATGTGCTTTGTGCATGCAAATTTCCGTGATATAAATGTGAGTCAAGGGTAAGATGATTTTTTTTAAAGATTAATTTATTTCTGCATACAAGCTGGGGTACAGACCAGAGGCGTACCGTAGGAAATGACTAATTTTATTTCAGTAACATGACTTTTGCCGTGGGGCGGCGAGAGTGGGGCAGTGGAGACAGAGTGGGGAGCAGATCAGGCAGATTGACAGAAATACACTGCTGAGGGGAGCAGCGGGCGAGGCAGGAGAGGTCTGCTGCGCCATGTGGGAATCTCCCTGGCCTGGTGTCGAACTCGCATCGCTGCTAACAACAGCTCCACAGCGCAGTGCTTAACCACTGTGACACCAGGGAGGTCCTAAGATGATTTTTTTTTAAAGAAATTGCATTTTATTGACAACCTTTTGACCACACCTCTATTTTCATTATGTGAAATATTAGATTTTTTATATTCTTGAAATCAATTATATCTTTGCTGCCACTGCTACTTTCAAATGATTTTTTGACTTGAGCCTTGAGGCTTTTCAAGATAATGTAAGCCACAGTTTTCAAAAATTTTGCACTAGTACTGATTACTGTTGATTTTTTTTATGTGTATGTGGTGGGGGTGTGGGTTGTGAAGTAATGGAACAGGGAGGATATTTGTATATCATATAGCAATTTCCAATAATTTACCCTAAATATGAGCTAGTTACTACAATAAGGGGAAAAAAGCTTTCTGTTACACTTGGAAATGAAATTTGAAAAGTTTATCATTTTTTAAACTTAATTGTCTTAAGATTATCATGATAATATTGGCACCAGTGTTATCTTAACATTACATGAAAGAAACAAAATTTTTAGCCAGAGGCTATTAGAAGGAAAAGGAGTTGATTTTCACATTTGAGTGTACAGTACCTTACTTTAAATGAGAAAAGAAAGTTAGATTTGAATTGAAATGACATTGACATGAGTGTACCCCTATCAACTCGGGGTTATATCTGCACTCCCATACTCTTTTACAATTTGCAAAGGGGCTGTTATTGCAAATGTTATTTTTTCCAATAAAGAGACAGCTCATTAGATCTCATTACTAGTCAGCAGCTGTCGCAGAATATAGATTTCCAACTTGGAGCAATACATCTTTTCACAAATGCTTTCACTGAAAACGTGGAAAAGATCTATTTCATCGTTAACCTACAGCAACATTATACATAGCTGCACTTACACCTTTGGCTTTTCTGCAGAACATTTCATAGTTTAGTAACTTTAAGTTGAATAATTCAAGTTTCTTCTAAATTTAATGTCTGAAGCTTATAAATTCTAAGAGATATTAAAAGTTATTTTTCCCACCCTAACAAAATGCTATTCTGAAATATGGGCAAAACTCATAAATCAACACATATATTCTCAGTATATCCTTTGAGCAAGAATGTGGAATATAAGGAAATTTAATTATAACCTGATTTTCCCTGCTCTCAATGAGATTACCCTTGACTTGGGGAAATGAAATATAATCAATAAAATTATACAGTTTAATAATGTTTGAAAGCAAGCACTCAGGAAAGATAATAAAATAATACATGAATCTTTGTCACATGCCTTCTATGAAGAATACATTTACAGCGCAGAAAAAAAGAAGTAGGAGGAGGTTGGCAAGTATGGTCAATGGATCAATGCTATAAGCAAAAGGTGATATTTAAAAAGGTGTATCTTCACACGTCCAGCCTTCAAACTATACTACAAAGTCATAGTCATCAATACAGTATAGTACTAGAATAAAACAAGATGCATATACTATGGGAATAGAACTGAGAGCTCAGAAATAAACCCACACATTTATGGACAACTAATCTGCCATAAAGAAATCAAATTGTACATTGGAGAAAGGAAAATCTCTTCAAAAAATGGTGTTGGGAAAACTGTAAAGCCACATTCAAAGTATGAAACTTAATCATAGTCTCACACACAACACAAAACTTAAAAGAGATTATGAACTTGGGCATAAGACCTAAAATCATAAAATATATATAAAAAAAAAAAACATAGGTAAAACACTGCATGATATTGGTTTCACATGTTTTGGAGGAACTTGACTCCACCAGTAAGGAAAATAAAAACAAAAATAAGCAATGAGGACTAAATATGACTCGAAAGCTTCTGTACAATGAAAGAAATTATTGATTAAAAATATACCCTACTGAGGGCCTCCCTGGTGGCACAGCGGTTAAACGCTCTGCTGTGGAGCTGTCGGCAGTGGCAGCCCAAGTTCGACTCCAGGCTGGGGAGATTCCCACATGGTGCGGCAGACCTCTCCTGTCTCGCCCGCTGCTCCCCTCAGCAGTGTATTTCTGTTGCTCTGCCTGTTCTGCTCCCCACACTGTCTCTGGTGAACCCTCTTGCCGCCCCATGCCTCTGGCCTGTATCCCAGCTTGTATGCATAAGTAAATAAATCTTTAAAAAAATATATACCCTACTGAATGGGAGAAAATATTTGCACACTATACATCTGACAAGGGACTGATATTCAGGCTCTACAGGAATGCATGTAACTCCACGGCAACAACAAAATCAGATGAGAGTACTATTCAGCTATTAAAAAGAAATAAACTCTTGCATCCTTCGATAACATGGACGGAACTATAGGGGATTATGTAAAGTGAAATGAGTCAGAAAAAGAAAGCCAAATACCAGATGGTTTTACTTATATATGGAATATAGAGAAACAAAACAAAGAGTCAAACAAAACTGAATTGAAAATAAACCCTAGACATCTGACTGTAGAAATGAGACTAACAGAGAGGGAGGGGAAAGTGGAGAGCCAAGTGTGGAGCAGACCAAATGGACTATTTTGGGGGACTATGGGGATTTAGATGGTGGATGTAGTGTGGTAGCATATATCTGATGAGGTTTGTTACGATATCTCTCAATCATATACAGTGTTTTAAATCAGTGTTAACTTAATGAGAGGAGAGAGATGTATGATCACACACATATGCACACACACCCCACTTATAGTTAGACTGAGACAAGTATTCAATTAGTGTGGGAATTAAGGATTGTAGTTGGAAAGATAATGTGAAGTCAGTCCAAAGGTTTCTTTAAATGCATGGTAAGAGTATGGGATCTTTACCTGTGAAAAATGGAGATTCTTCTTTACTCAAAGGAAGCATTGATTTCAGAGAAAAGTAGTCTCAAAGATGAAGATTTTAGCAATGACTGAAGAAACAGAAAAAAAAAATTGGTTTTGAAAACAGAAGAAAATTAATATGTGAAAATTACAATCATATATTTCAATGGCTAAGAACTTGATAATGCACTAATACAAGGAATTTAGATAATTCCAAATAGGATTTCATATTGAGAGAAATTTTAGGTCTATAAAATACTGTGTTATAGCCAATACTCTTTATCACTTTTCTCTAATCATCAAATCACAATGCTTAGTACATAATGTTGTGTATATAATTCCAATGTAACATACATTAGGCTTTTTTCTTTTACCCGATAACTTTAAAGCTCTATCCAATAGTAGGTTAAGGGATGACCTATCATTTTTTCATTCATCAAATATCATTATTTAAAATTATTTTCTGGTGGCTGAGCCATATCTAATTTCTTCTCTGTCTAAAATTTGATAGTTAGATTTTTTAAAATTAAATTCCAGAATGAAAATCAGCTTTCCCTAAAAGAATTGAACTGTCATCAGGGTAACTTCTGAAGAAGAAATGCATAAAAGAAATTTTTCCATAAATCTGAAGTTGTTTGATTACCCAATCATATTAAGAAGGTAAAGATTAATAACTACAAAGTAGTGAGATTTAGATTGGAAAGAAGTTATCCAGACTTTGTTCACTACTCATATGACTCTCATTTTGAAATACAGACTTAAAAAGGGAGGAAAGCAAACAAAGAGAATGACATTTTTAATTCACTGATTATTTTATTATAGTTTCCTAAAAAAGTCAGTTGCCTATAAAGTGGATGCTGCTTATTCAGGTATCCATAGTAATCAATTTCCATGTTTTCAATCTTCTCATTTGTCTAAAATGAATCTATTTAGAGACATCAAAATTAATCAAGTTATCAATGCAGATAGGCAAACATTTATACAATAATCATTTATCTATTTTGTGGATTCAGTATTTTTTTTTAAAGATTTATTTATTTTTGCATACAAACTGGGGTGCAGGCCAGGGGCGTGGGCCGGTGAGAGGGTTCACCAGAGACAGAGTGAGGAGCAGAACAGGCAAATCAACCGAAATACACTGCTGAGGGGAGCAGTGAGCAAGGCAGTAGAGGTCTGCTGCTTCATGTGAGATTCTCCCTGGCCTGGCATAGAACCCACACAGCAGCCGCCCACAGCTCCACAGCGCTGTGCTTAACCCGTGACGCCATCAGGGAGGCCCTTTGTGGATTCAGTATTGTGTATTTTATATATCTTGGGGAATCACTAGTATTCCACTTAATAAAGTTAAGGCTCTAAGTATACTTTAATGTATTTCATTTGAACTGGTTTGAATTGTGAGAATTTATTAAGCTTTGTTGATTTCACATTGTCATAATTTTTCAAAGTAAAGTAGATTCTTAGGGATATATTTTGTCTACATGGAGGGTACAATTCAATATATGAAAATCAATTTATTATTGAAAAATGTTTATAATAAAAGAAATACATATATTAAAATACTAGTATTAATTCATACAATTCCATAAGTCTAGAAAATTATTTAAGAATTAGTGACAAAATCTAACATGCAATTTTTTTTTAATCTTTTTATTTCCCTGTGTGACTTTTTTGACTATTTTTTTTCATGTGTTATTTTTTATTGAGGTAACATTGTTTAACAATATTGTATATAATTTGGGAATATAGGTTCATACTTCATCAGGAGTTTGTTACTACACCTACAATCAAAATACTAGCAATTCCCCACAAAAATCTATTGGGCATCCTGACCCCTTTGCTCCCTACCTATCACCTACCCCTATAGTAGAAAAGTTACAATCAGTTTCACAAAGAAAAGAGGTTAAAATATTTGTAATTGGACATTTTTCTTCATAAGAGCTCTATTTGGCTAGTTAATGACATTATTTTCTCTCACCAGTATCTTTTATAATGAATGAGATCAATTAAATAATTATTAGTGCATTAGTGCATTTGTTATAGTAACTATTTTTGTGTTTAAGCTTGCCATTTCTGAAATACTGTTTTAGCTTACTAAATCTATCACATCAGTATAATTAGAAGCAGGTATAGCAACATGGTATATTACAACCTGAACTTTTGATATATGTTACTTGAAACAAAGCTAGTCATTTCCGTTATTTGAATGATTTTGTTGGATTTTCACCAGTGAATAATATATACTTTATTCCTAAAGCAAAGTTAGTCACCTGTTGGAAATCACGTAAATGCCAACCCTTTCTTATTCACAACCTGATTGGAAATTATTTAATGACTTTTTGCTAGTGTTTAGACAAACTGAGAAAATTGTATCTAATTTGTTATTCCCTGTTGTTTATAGGTGTTTCATGTAGCAGGAAAACACTACTAATAAGATAAACATCATGTTTAAGTACTTGTGATTTCCACTGCTTGTCTCATGCCAAGCTATAAAATTACTTTAAAGAAGTCTGTCCTTCCATTCCTTTTCTTTCATTTTGTTAAATTTTCTGAAAAATTAAGAAATACTAGCATTTAGCGTGTGAGCATTTTTGTCAGAGTTAAAAGGACATACACATACATATCGTGTGTGTGTGTGTGTGTGTGTGTGTGTGTGTGTGTAAATTGTAACTATACTGTTATGTGACCAGAAGTTACTTTTCACCTGATAAATCGTTGTAATGTGTAATTTATTAAGGCCATTTATTATCATGTGACTGAGGGGTATCCAGGGACCGCAAACTGTTAAGGGGCACACATTCTAAAAGGGGCCCAGCCATCTGTAACATAAAGGCAAAGGAAGCATGTTCTTACAGCAAAAGGTCTTTAATAAAATTAGTGTGCATAGAGAAAGGCGAAAGAGCATTCCTAATAGTATTTTCCCAAGAAACCACCAAATTATCCGACACCTCATGGGCAAGTCTCTAGCCAGGTACCTTCTGGTGGAAAACCACAAGAAAGGAGATAGCCATGTCTCCAAGAGCTGGGACTGAACGAGAATCTTAGAATTCAAGTATACCAAACAATCCACCATGAAGTCAGGACAATGGCTGCCATGTTCTATATCAGGGACTAACTGTAGCCTTCCCATGTGTCTCTTGCAATTCTCTCTTCCAAGTATCTGCATGCCTCTCTTCCACATTTTCTCCAAGTTTCTTTCCCAGAAGTACCAGGATGTAAGAAGTGAGAGCCTGTGCCTTCCTTCTCTATGTTATATAGCCCACTCAGCTCTGTCTCTAGTTTGAAGTTGCTCCCCTGCTCAGGAAGTCTGTCATGGCATACTGGGACTTATAATCCAAGGTGGCTATATGTAAGTAGGTTTGGGAAAAATGGTGTCTCTCCTTCATGCAGATGGATCTGTAATACAGATGCTCTAAAAAAACATGTTCCAGAGTATGGCAAATATGAAATTGATCAATCAGTGCAATCCTGTCTTTTTTTAATTGATTTGCTCCAATCTTTATACTTGTTATGTAACTGTTGTTTTCCTAAATAAGTCTTTACAACTTTAATTTGTTTATATTTTATTTTTCATTAATTAATTATTCTTTTTTTTTTAAATTACAAGCTTGTCATCCCCATAGTTCTCCTGCCATCAGGAGGAGAACCATCACCATATTCCCTTGTGTCCAATCTTCCCCTGTGTCCCCTTGTGTCCAATCTTCTCCTTCCTTTACTGTATGCTTGAGTTCTATGGCCCACTTGCTAGTTTTGATTTTTTTTTCTTGATCTTTTGTTTTGTTTCTCTATGCTAGCTGAAATAAGTCAGAAAGAAAAATATAAATACCGGATGGTCTCACTTATCTGTGAAATATAGATAAACAACTTTAGTTTTTAAAAATCAGTTCCCTTTCTCCCAAGACTTTTGAGAAACAGGACTGAAAGATAGGTATATAGATCCTTGGAAATGGTTTAGTATACATTTGCAGAGTCACTGACCTTAATTCTCTTTAGCTCTTGCTTTTCTCAAAATGTCTCTCTGGTCCAGTTTTATTCATTACTACACACAGTGCACAGACTGTTTATAACAATCAATTAAGAATCCCTTGGTCTTCTATGGTCCACATCCTAATCAACAGCAGTCAAAATAATGCTGGCCATGAGGTTTGCCAACTAGACCATTAACCACTGATAATTTGTTTCAGTTAAAAACTTCTACTTACAATAAATAGTGAGTTCCAATAAGACACAGTAATAAAATGTTATTTAGCTGGTTTAGTACCTGTATTCATGTAGACTATTTCTTTTACTTCAACTATTTCAGTTCTTACAGATACTGACTAAATTTTAAGTAATAAACAATTTCCAATTATGTAAGGTAGGATACTCTTGACAGTATAAGTATTGAAATATAAAAGAATGACTTATAGTGGATAACTACTAAGTGACAAATGGTCATTTTATGATTTAATTTAATGGAATATTATCAATTTTTTTCTTATTTTAGATACAGCTTCAACAAAGCTTCTTTATAAAAAAAAAAAAAAAAGCAAACCTAGACTAACGTGAAAAATTAGGTTACCAGATAAAAAGAAGAGACTTCTGCACTAAAGTCACACACACACTTTTGAGGTAGGTAGGATGCCAGACAACTGATATATATACAAATAAATTTTGTGTGACTGCAATGCATTCTCATAATATTGACCAAGGGCTAGCTAGCATGCTTATCTCTCTCATTGACTGAATTTCTAGAGGACAGAAACTCCACAATATGCTTGATAAAATTCATTGTTTGAAGCTATCATGGTATGCAATTTACAATCTAGAGGAGGAACAAACCATGTTTTCTATATCCTATATCAGCAAGTGCTGCTTGGGAAAAACTGGAAAAAATGTTCATGCTGTGCTTCTTGGGTCTGTCTATATTAGACTTGCTTCCCTAAATAATTTTCTTAGAGAACACTTGTTTTTTTTCTCTATCTGAAGATTATAAATAATTACAAAATTGAAGCTGACATAATTTCAATAAATATTCTGAACTGGAATCCTAAATTTAATCCAAAGTTACAAAATTGTCTATATCCCAGGCCTCCCTGGTGGCACAGGGTTTAAAGCCTCAGTACTGTCAAGCTATCATCAGCCACTGCTGGCATGAGTTTGATCCCCTGACAAGGAGCTAACCCACATACCACAACAGACCTCTCTTGTCTCACCCACTGCTCCCCTCAGCATTGTATTTCAGTGGCTCCACTTGTTCTGCTCCCCACTCTGTCTCTGGTGAATCCTCTCACTTCCCCCTCACCTCTGACCTACACCCCAGTTCTTGTATGCATAAATAAATAAAATATGTCTTTAAAATAAATAAATAAAATTGCCTATTTCTTATAGGTTAAGTGAAGCAATACTATTTGTATTACTTGCAATAACTACTTGTAATAACTGCTTGTAATAACTACAATAACAGCAGTTCAATTTATGTCACTCTATAATATTTTTTAAAATGTTCCCATTCATGATTCCCTCCTTTAAAAGGAAATTGAGCAGTGACCATTTGAAATATGGTTTCAACAACATTCAGAAAATAACTAAGCCTTTAAACAAATGAAACTCCAAGGTACTTCCATCTCTGAGACCTCTTTTTATATTCTCTCACTTTTAAAGCTCTACTAACCATCTGACTCTGAATGCCCCATGATTATTTCAATTTTAACATCCTAATCTCATTTTCACAACAAATATAATTTCTAATTCATAATTCTGTTCAGTGACATTATTATTCTCCCAGATATGCAACACTGAAATTTTGACGTTTCGCTTATATTCCCTAATTCCACAATTAGGCACTTGGTAAATTCTCCCCATTTTACATTTTTTTCTACAACTTACACATACCTAAAGAATGAACCAAATTATCTCTCCTCTTTCACATTTTCCTCTGTCACAACCTATTTGACTTTATTTTCTATTGTGGTTTCTTGGAAATCTAAAGAATTTGCAAAACTAAAAGTCTAGATGTTATTTTAGGTTTCCCTTCAAAGACATATGGTAAACATAGATAATAAAATGTTTGAAATTTAAAGTAGTAGTTAAGATGTGTAATAAAAGTTATCCAAAATTATAAAATATATATTTTTAGCAGTTAATATATATATATATATATATATATATATATTTAATTTTAAGAAATGGAACATATTTTCTGTAATGTGTACTTTTCTTGTATCTCTAAGCACTTTTGCTTCCCAAAATATGCTTTCATGCTTTTAAATAATTAACACTGTTATCAGTGGTGGTTGACTTGCTTTCCTAAAACAATCTTACATGAGGAAATTTAGATTTATATCTATCCCTGAGAATTAAAATGCTTTTAAAAATTATAGCCTATGTGACTACTTTAAACTATGCTCTAAAAATACTTAAAATAGGGCCTTTCTGGAGGCACAATGGGTTGAGTCACAGCACTATGAAGCTATCCAGAGCTACTGTAGCACGAGTTCCATTCCCGGCCAAGGAGCTTCTCACAACACATAGCAGACCTCTCCTTTCTCACCTGCTGCTCCCCTCAGCAGTGTATTTCAGTCAATCTGCCTGTGCTGCTCCCCAGTCTTCTCTGGTCAGTCCTTTCACCTCACACACCTCTGGCCTAAACCCCAGTTTGTATGCATAAATAAATAAATGTTTAAAAAAAATACTTAAAATTAAAAAAAAAATTCAAATTTCATTGTTCACAATTGGCCAAAATCTCAACTTTTATCATTTCAACACCAAAGTACTTTTATGTCACTCCTTCCTCCTGAAAATATTAATAAGATCACTCATAGATATAATTTCAAAAAATATGTGGGGAAAACTTTATATTAAAAACCAGAGCTATTAAAATTGTCACACCTTAAGTCTAAAACTTAGAAATAATTACCAAGAACATTCATTTAGCAAATATTATGATACATAAGCACTTACTTGGAAATTAAACTAGTTTAGGATATCATTAAAATCCTTAAAAATGTTTTTGTCATGTCATGGGCATCCCAGAGCCATCTAACTTGTATACTAATTATTTTTTCTTGGCTACATGCTGTTTTAATTACATTCATTATTTCTGTCATTCTGCAAAATCTTATGCATGGAAGTGCTGGTGGTCTGGTGCATAACCATTGCTTTTTCCTGCTGTGCTGATGGCTTAAGTCCAAGCTGAGGTGCAAATGAAATGACTTTAGAAGGCTAAATTTGGCCCCCAGTTAATTTGCTTCACAAACTTGCTACCTATATATATATATATATATTTTTTTTTTTGCCATCAACTGGCTCAATTATAAATCTATGTTCACAAAGAACCCGTAAGTTAAACTAAAATTTGTAAACTTTTATCCTTAATGATGATCAATGATTCTGTCAGCACGAAGCTCAAGGAGGAGAGATTTCTGTAAAAGGAAAGAATTAAAATAATGTACTTATTATTAAAAATTAAATAAATTTTAGCAGAGAATTAACAGATTTTTGAGGAATAGAATGAGAAAAAATTAAAGGAAACAGTCAGAAGCAATTTTGACAATTTGTCATGTGAGAAATTTTCAGTCATTTTTGGTTATAAGTATTCATTCTGCCAGGTTTCTATTTTCATTACTTTTAGACAAAAAGACAGCAGACGATTCGTTTTGATGCCACCTGAGTCTGATCCTCAGATATTCTTAGTTTTGCACCGTGATTCCTCCTTATCCTTTCTGTTTTCTAACTGGAATGGCAATGTTACCGGAAAACTCCCCCAAACCACAAACAACTGCTCATCATAATTTGTCTCATTGAGAGAAAACATATCAATAAAAGTAAAGAAATGTAGTCACAAATATTTCAATGAAGTGATTTTTAGAAGTGTTCATGTATTTTGCATTCCCTAAAGACTCTGTAGGATTTTGTAGTATATATAACTATATGCATCTATTAAATTTTGACATGTCAGTACTTTGAGGAAATAGACAATAATGGCATATACAGAAGATACTCTGTTCCTGTCAGATGATTACAATAACTCCAAAAGGCCCTCTTATTGTGTCTCTAAGGAACATTTTATTCAACGTATAATATCTGAGGGATTTTGGCTTTTGCTTAATTTGCTACAGAAGAACGAGTTGAGTATAAATGTTTTATTATCAAGGAAGGAAGATGCATACTATGTTCTCTAGAAATTTGCTTTTAAAGGTGCAAGATAGATAAGCAGACATAGGGCAATAATACTAGATTTATGCTTTTATGTTTTGATTATTTTACTGTTTGTATTTATAGTAAGCAATAATTTCATATACAAAAGCAACAATGAAACAAAATTGGGGAAAAAATTCAGGAACAATGAAAAACATTTTAAAAGACTATTTTAAATCAAATTCAGATATTGTTGATTGGCCTAATAAGTGGTTGAGACTTAAAAAGGTAAGGTAAATTAAAACTAACTATACCAAAGAAAATCTCCAGAGACTTCAGAATCTGTTATTAAAATGACAAAAGCATATATTCCCATATTTCTTAAAACCTCAGATCATTCCCCTTATCCTGGTGAAGTTGTCTACTGCATCCAATCTCAATGGGCTTCCATCTCCATATGCATTCCAGATGGGCAGCTGGCTGACTTGCCCCCACTGTCAAAATTGGAATATTTTCTCTAGGTAAGGTTAATCAATAGCAAAGCATGATTTTTATATCTTCATGCTTATTCAATAAAACCTGAACTTAAGAAAATAATTGTATATAAATAATAAAAGAACGCCATATTTAAATTCTCAGAATTTGGTTTCTACCATGTATGTATGTAGGTAGATAGATAGCGGTAGCTATAGTTATGTATGTATATATGTATATAGATATAGATATGTGTGTATACATGTAATTTTGTTTCCATTTCATTAATTACTGAAATTTATTGTTTGACTTAATTCTGATTTTCTCCTGGCCTATGCTAGATTTAACTCATCTTAATTTTCATTAACTGAATGTCTTTCATGAATCTAGTAATTTTAGGTAGATCTAGAAATTGTGGTCATAACAATGTTTTGTAGAGATTTCCATTCAATCTTTGAAATTGGTCTAGAAAAAGACCATGAAGTATTTATAATCTCTTTAGAAAAGACTACATTTATCTGCTTTACTCAATTTCTCTGCTTTACTCTAGCTTCTCCTGTCTCTCTGCATAGGAAATAAAAAAAAAAAAAAGATGAACAGGTTATACTGTGGCATTGCTGTTGTTTGAAAATCTGACACTTGTTTTCTACCAGTCAATGTTTCCCAAGAATTGATCTTCTAAGTTTCTTCCTAAGTTTTCTGTTTCAATAATAGTTTGAAGATCTCTCCCCTTTTGACTCCTTTCTATCTCTGTCTGTATGCCGTGGCTACCTATGACTTTCTCTACTTGAAGTCTATCCATTTGTAAGCCAAAGAAGGTCACCTTTAGTTTCTAGTCTTGCCTCTGATACTGATTTTTTTAATATAAAGATTTAAAAATATTACTTTAAACTCACTTTAAATGAAAGTATAACTTTTAAAATCCATATCCACTAGGTATAAAAACTTTTTATAACAGAAATATAAAATGTAATTCTTATACTCTCAAATCTACTTTCTTTTAAATAGCCAGTTCATCTATAAATGATATTAGCCACACACACACACACACAAACTCTGCTTTTAAAAACCTCTATACACACATTTTCCTGTATGAGTTACTTATAACTCATGGCTTATCATGCTTTTATAACAACACTTTTACTTTCCTGTCTATTACCTAATTTTATCTAAAGCACTACTGATAGGTGAGCATAGAAAGGTCATTTAATCCCCATTTTTTTAAATGAAGAAAGGAGATCACAGAGAAGCTAAATAACTTGCCCAAGGCCATATATATCTCTGTGCTAATTCTGTACCAGAATGACTTTGGAGGAACCAGACACAATGCAGAGGGTTGATACAATCTCCCAGCAGGGGGATGGGCAGTTGTGACTGATGGGAAACCAAAAATAAATCAGAACTAAATATTTCATTGAAAACCATTCCTGTAAGTATCACAATTTAATAAAGTTCACCATAGAAAAGAAGTGCCTTTCTAAGTACTGCCATTTGCAAATAAATGGCTTTAAGAGAAACAGGCAAAAATAATAATGATAACAAATACAGAAGAAAAAATAATGACTAACAATGAAAAAATAGTATTTGAAAATCTCAGCTATAGTACACTATATAATTGAATTCTAAAAATATATTTTTAAAGCAATGTAAGTCTTCTCTGGTTGTATTTTTAGCAAATTTCAATTTGTTTTCAACTACCAGCATATCAAACATTTGAAATAGAAAATTTGCCTTCAGTATTTTATTTGCATTTCTCCAGAGACGAACATAAACAATACCCACCTCTATTTTTTTTTATTATCAGATCTATATGTTTTATTTTGAAGACAAATCTTTTAACAGTTTTGTTGGAGGTAAAAAATATTAGATGCCAACTTTTTCTTTGTGCCAAGCCCTGGAAAGAGGCAGTTGTGTAGAAAATACATGAAGAAGACTTACCAAAGTTTGGCTTCACAAAATGGAACAGAGTAAACAATGTTTCAACACCATGGAAATCAGTAGTTACATAATGTTTTTAAATGGGACATTTTAAAATTTGTGTTTATGTTAAGAAAGTATGAAACAAAACAAAGCCAAAACACCTGAGGGAAAAATTCATCACCAGAATACACAACAGTAGCATCAGAAAGGGGTAGGAAAAACTCTAAGCAAACTTTGTTTAAAGAAATTACAGCCTGGACAACTCACAGTACATCAAAGATTATACACCATGATCAAGAAGGATATATCCCAGAGGCCTCCCTGGTGGCACAGTGGGTTAAGTCACAGCACTATGAAGCTATCTAGAGACACTGCAGCACGAGTCAATACCCGGCCAGGGAGTTTCACACATGGAGCAGCAGACCTCTCCTATCTCGCCTGCTGCTCCCCTCAGCAGTGTATTTCAGTTGATCTGCCTGTTCTGTTCCCCACTCTGTCTCTGGTGAAGCCTCTCACACACTGTCCCCCCACCCCCACCCCCGCCACCTCTGGCCTACACAACAGCTTGTATAAATAAATAGATAAATCTTAAAAAAAAAAAAAAAAACTTCTGGTTAAAAAAAAAAAAAAAGAAGGATATATCCCAGGCATGAAAGTTTGGTTTAATATCAATTAATGTAATGTGCCATAACAGCAAAAATAAAGATAGAGGGTCTCCCTAGTGGCACAATGGGTTAGGGCAGCGCTGTGAACCTGTCGGCAGCTGCATTGCAAGTTCGATGCCCGGCCAGGGAGAATCCCACATGGGGCGGCAGACCTCTCCTGTCTTGCCCGCTGCTCCCCTCAGCAGTGTATTTCGGTAGATCTGCCTGTTCTGCTCCCCACTCTGTCTCTGATGAATCCTCTCACCGCCTCATACCTCTTGCCTGCATCTCAGCTTGTATACAGAAATAAAATAAATCTTTAAAAAAAAAAGAAATCATATGATAATATGAACATTGGCAATGAAATCACTTGATAAGATTCAACACCCATTTAGGATAAAAATTCTAAACAAGATGGGAATAGAAGCAACCTACCTCAATATAATGAAGGCCACATATATCACACCAACAGTCAATATAATACTCAATGGTAAAAAACTGAAAGCTTTCCTCAGAAGATCTGCAGAAGACAAGAATACCCATTGTCACCCCTTCTATTTAATTTATTATGAGAGGTCTTGGCCAGAGTTCTCAGGAAACAAACAGAAACTCAGTAAATAAAAAACTCCAAATAGGAAAAGAAGTAAAACTATCAATATTTGCAGATAATATTATATATAGAAGATCCTAAAGATTCCATCAAACATTATTAAAAATAGTAAATGAATACAGTAAAATGTCAAACTGAAAAAGAATACAAAATCCACAGCTTTGTTATATGCAAACAATAAATAGGAAGAAAAATAAATTAAGAAAATAATTCCATTTATAATTGCTTCAAAAAGAACAACCTAACAAAGAAAGTAAAAGACCTGTACAAGGAGAACTATAAGATGTCATTAAAGGACATAGAGAATAACAAGGGAATATAAGGATATTCTGTACTCCGGGATGGGTAGAATCACTATAATCCAAAATCCCTATCTTATTTAAAATTTTATACAAATTTAACACAATTTCCATCAAAATCTCAGCAATATATTTCAAAGAAACAATAAAAATATTGAAATTTATATTGGTCTAAAAAGAGCCTTGAATTACAAAAGCAACTTAATAAAAAAGGAAAGAAATGGAGGTAATCATGTTACTTGACTTCAAACTTTAAAGCAAAATTATTGAAAACAATATGATATTGGCACAAAAATAGATACATGGGTCAATGAAAAAAAAAAAAGAATTGAAATTCCAAAAAACACTTCCATCTAATTTATGATAAAACATCCATGACTATAACATGGGGAAAAGACAGTCTTTTTGATAAATGGTGCTAAGATAATTGGAAAGCCACATATAAAAGAATGTAGTTAGATACCATACACAAATATAAATTTCCAAATGGATATAAGATATGCAATGATAAAATACATAGAAGAAAACATTGTCAATGCATTCCACAATATCAGCAATAAAGATATTTTTGGGTGTCTCAACCCCTGTGACAGAATTAAAAACAATTTTGTTTATTTCAACAGATTAGATAGTGCCTATCACACAGCGAGGGTGTACCTCTTTGCTCAGCGTACTGATTCAAATGTAAACTTATTCTGGTAAGACCTTCATAGACTCACCCAGAAAAAACATTTTACCAACTATCTGGGCATCCTTAGGCTAGTGAGTTGACATGAAAAAAAAAATAACTCACTGAGTCCAAGGATTCAAAACATGATCTTATTTCAGCTCTGAAGCTTAAGCTGGCAGAGATAAGGAAAAAGTATACAAAAAGAAATAAGACAGTTTTTTAAAAATATTAAATATCATAAAGAGCAGTATATCAAATCAGTGATGGAAAGGTTTTTGAAAACTTCTATTGGAATGTAGAGGAAGAAGGAAAACAATAAGGTGCGGAATAAAACCGATCGTTTTAAATGGGAGATAGTTGTGACTCAATATTCTTATAATTTTTATATAGTAAGGTAAGAGAACATATAATATACCATAGAAATGATATTCAGAGATACAATAGAAGTAAGTCTTGCTGAATTGAAAAAGTTTCTAAATTTGTAGATTATAAGAATTCATCATATGTGTCAAACAATGTAAAAAAAGATATATTAGTATACTCTCTATGTACAATAAGATGACAAATATATACATAGTTTAAGATTTTAGAATTTTCAGAAACTCGAAAATTTTATAAGTACAAAGGCAGGAAAAAAGGAAACAGATGACTTAACTAGAAGGAAAAATCAAATTGTAAAATGAATTTAAGTGTTCATGTTCTGTAGAGCCATTTTTTAAGCAACTACCTTAGAAAGCTGACAGACTGAACCTTTATCCAAGGGACATGTCATCAGAAAAATGTGCCTGACTTTATCCAAAGAATTTTGGGGAAGGACAGTGCATGACATCTCATAAATCTGGGCAGAAGAAATACATTTTTTAAATCTGTGTGAGAAGATTTTTTGAGCCAACCTTCTAGTTAGATTATCTTCTCACTTATGGAATCTGAAAGTAGGGCCAAATTCTCACATTTCACACTAGAAAGTTCCCTTGGGAGATAAGAAGATGTTTTCTATTTGTAACTGGAACAGAGTTTGGTGAACTGCTTTCTTAATAAGTTTGTAAATACTACATGCAAAGACAGAGAAAGTAATGTACTCACAAACTTGGAATTACTTATTTTGAACTGTATATCAATCAAGCTTTCTCCTCATTCTATTTAAAATTAATAGTACCTGATAATATTGCTTACTTTATAAAACGTTTACTGCTTAATACATAAAGATTTAATCATAAGTCTTAAAGCAAATGTTATATGATTAGGTATTCAAATCAAAGAATAATAGCAGGAAAAGACAAGAAGTAAAGACATATTCTCCTTCACTTTCTTGGGCTGTGAATTTGATTCAATTATGGACTTTCCTGTTTTTCTCCCATCTTAAATTCTTGTATATTTCTGTGATTCATTCCTCCTCTGCTCTTCATAATTATTTTTTTGTGCTAATCTTTATGGTTTCCACCCTTAACATCATACACACACAAACACACATGCCCCAGACCACTTGGATATATGTAGCGTTTGGAGATTTTTATTTGAGACTTCTGCCATCAAAATAATATCTAACAATCTACCAAACACATGCCAGTGCAAACATATCCATTTCAGAACAAAAAAAAATCCTAAAATTTTCATGGAACCTCAAAAGTTCTCAAGTAGCCAAATCAATCCAGAAAAAAGAAGCCCAAAACAGAGATATTATGGTCCCTGACTTCAAATTGTAGTACAAAGTTACAGTAAACAAAATGTGTTTGTTAAAATAAAAACAATGGTCCCTAAATAAAACCACATATATGTTGATGACTTATTAATGAGCAAGAAGACAAGAACATACAATGGAGAAAATAAAAGGTGCTGGTAAAACTGGACAGCCACATGCAAGAGAATCAAACTAGAACACTATCTCATACCATATAGTAAAAATAATTCAAAATGAGTTAAAAACTTTAATATAAGACCTGAACCATAAAATACATTGTTGAAATCATAGTGATAAGCTCTTCGACACTGACATTAGTGATGTCTTTGCAGGTTCTTCTCCAACTTCAAGAGAAGCAAAAAAAATGCATAAACAAATGAGACAACCTCAATCTACAAAGCTTCTTCTCAGTGAAAGAAGAGATCCTTAAAATGAAAAGTCAGCTTAATGGAGAATAGAAGTTACTTGAAAAATATATCAAACAAGGGATTAATATCTAAATTATATAAACAACTCAATAGCAGCAATAAAATACAACTTGAGTAAAAATGGCAGAATATTTAAATAGGCATCTCACCAAAGAAGACATACAGACGGCCAACAGGCACATAAAATGTTATCCTACATTGCTATCCCTAAGGAAATGTAAATACAAACCACAATGAGATTTCACCTTGCTTAAGTTAAATAACTATTACCAAAAAGTGAAGAAATAACAAGTGTTGGCAAGGATGTGGGATAAAGGAATCATGTAGCTACTATGGAAAACAGTAGGTAGCTTTCTCAAAAATTAAAAAGAAAACTACCAGATGATCAAGTAATCTCTCTCTGGGATTACTAATTCGAGTAGATATATACACTTCTACATTCATTGCAGTACAATTTGCAATAGCCAACATATGAACACAACCCAAGTGTGTAACAGATGATTGAATAAAAATGTGTGTATGGACATGATGGAATTCTACTCAGTCATTAAAAAAAAAAAAGAAATCTTGCCATTTGTGACCACATGGATCACTATTGAGATGATTATACTAAGTGATATGTCAAAGGGGGAAAGATAAGTACTCTATCATTTCATTTATTTGGATATAAAGTGGAAAGAAGCAAATGAACAAATAAAACAAACCATAGACTACAACAATGGAATGGTGGTTGCCAGAGGGAAAGGGAGGGTTGGTAGAAGGAGCTGATCTGTTGGTGGTGGATGGTGATTGCACATTTGCTGATGACATATAATTTTCCATTTCTTTGTGATTAGATTATGGAAAGATAGTCTCTCCTTGTAATGCCATATTCTTTTGACTTCAAGGTACATACATACATACATACATACATACATACATGCATGTATATGTATTTCTGCCTATTTTGCTGTTTTATTTTTTCTTCTGGGTATTTTATTTTATTTACATTTTTTATTGTTATTATTTATGTATTTTACATTATTGTATATTCCTTATAGGTTTCCCACCACCAGTCCATTCGTGAACTGTCACCATAGTCCCTTGTGCTCTTTTCTCCCCATTTTGAGTCCTATCCTCCTCCTCTCTCTCTGAATGTCTCTCTTTTATTTGGTTCCCCTATATTCCTGCTATAAGTGAAACCATTCGACATTTTTCTTATTACTTTTGGCTTATTTCGCTGAGCATGACCCCTTCTATTTTGCTGTTTTAAATTGCCTTATTGTAGAAAAAATATATTGCTAGCATTAACTTAGAGTGTTGCACTACTTTTACTTTTTCTGAAGATGGCGCTGTGGCTGGTAAGCTTTAATTTTATTCTGGCTTTTGTTGACTTCTACATTTTTGCAGAGATGTCTAACTGCTGTTATCAATGCATTGTGGGAGTGCTGGCTTGTATTTGTGGCTATATCCCTTCTCTCTGAGGTGTCATATTTGAGACTGCCATCTGCACTGGCAGTACCTTCAGGAGATCAATACCACTCCAGAGTTGGGAGAGAAAGAGGGTGATCCACTGCTATCTCTTCTCTTTACTGGGAACCCTGGTCTGAGTGGAGCACCTCATCTCCTCTGCAAGTTTCCCTTTATCAAGGGTGTGCACGTCTACACTGTTTTACTATCCCTTTCCCGAGTTCCAGCTGAACTGGCATCTCTGCGATCTGTATGCCTCACCACAGACCAAGCCTCGGGTGTTTCCCTCCTCCTACTTCTTGTTCAATATAGCATGAATCTCCTCTGCAACTCTTTCTGATAATTGATGCTGGTGCTTATGTCTTAGGAGTATTCCA
This sequence comes from Scalopus aquaticus, assembly GCA_004024925.1. Lineage (NCBI taxonomy): Eukaryota > Metazoa > Chordata > Mammalia > Eulipotyphla > Talpidae > Scalopus > Scalopus aquaticus. The sequence goes on from PVIJ01000540.1 coordinate 218,252, forward strand.
GTTTTATGCCAAATCACAGACTCTGAGTATAATATCCCTCTGGTTAATTGTTAGATGCGCCTCATAGCAATAAAGCAAAATACGTCACCATCTTAGTCCAGATCACAAAACTCCTATTTCTCTCTGTTTAAATGAATGGATGTGTATTTAAATGAATACATGTCACACAAAATTCAATATATATTTTCACTAAAATACAGTAGAAAAGGGGAATTTATCTACTCTAAAGATTATAAATCATGTTCACATCCACACTAAAATATTTTGATTTATTAACTGAATTCAAAGAAATAGATTATAAATATACAGTAAATAAAAAGAATCTAAGCAGACATCATAAAATTCTAAATCTTCAAAAGACTAATGGCTGTCCAAAGCATTTTAGTGTAGATAAATATAATCATATAATTACTTTGATGGGCTTTTAAATACATATCTTTGTGAACCATAACTGTTGAGAATGAAAGAAAAACATAGCAAAAATATTGCATCAATAGTGAATGATGAGAACCAAAAGGCACTGGAGGATTGCATTCAAAGTATTATTAGTATGCAAGTCAGCTTCCTAAACTAAGTAATAGAATAAAATAAGAACCATAGGCAAAGTCTTTGTGAGTGCCACAAAATATAAATGATTTTTCTGTGTTTATTTCATTTGAGGTGTGTAAGTAATTTTATTTCTGTGACTAAAGTTATGAAATAAGGCCATCAGCAAGTTACAAGCAATATATATGTATATAGTATTTTATCAAGGTATTGAATTCATAACTTTCCATGTATTGTGTTGGTACCATATCCCCCCCTTATTAAATAAAACAACAGTGAAATGAACAGATATTACACTTATACAGATTTCAGTTTAAAAAGCATGTTTTGTTGTGTTCTTTGTTGTTTTTTTGGAATCAAAGATGGCTAGCTATAACTGACTGAAAATAGTGAGTGAATGACCTGTTAAAGATAAGTCACATCCTCCATACTGGTTTGGTTTTGAGCAATCTTATAAGGAATAAGGAAAATGTAAAGTGGGTTCAAGGAGTATTATCTCCTAATTTAATCTTCTTTCCTCACCAAGTGACCTTGTAATAGTCATTTTCCCTCTTTGGGACTCAGTTTCTTCATCCGTAAAATAAATCCATTAGAATAGATGATCATAGAATTCTCTGCTCCATAGAATGCCTTATTTTAATGTGTGTGGCAAGTGATTAAGGTTTTTATTGATAGGTTTTTCATGAAGCTGATCATGATTTTCAAAAAGTTGTGAGTTTAATGCAGACCTAACAAGGACTTTTTTTGGTAAATAAATTTTTTGTACTGTATAGGAACATATACATTTTATATTAAAGAGATGTCGATTTCAGAGTTTCTTTGAATAACCAGATCTGAAACTACAGACTATATATTTCATCAATTCAACTCACAGACTTAGAATGGAAGGTAGATTTTCCCTATAAATTGGAGGCAGTAATATCTACTTAGCAAGGTCACTGTGTATGGAGAAATAAACATGTAAATCACTTAGTACAGTATATAGCCCATATGGCTCCAACAAATAGCAGCTTGTTATTACTGTTGTTAAAACTTTATTGTTATTATTATAATTTGCAAGAATTAGTAAGATAGAATAAACACATTTGGAGGTGAATTCTTCTGTTTTTCGATAACCATTGAAGTTTTAGCTATAGCAGCAATCATGTTTACAGAACACAAATGTAATTTGCTGTAGAGTTATGTTTTAATATGATAAACCAAAAATATTGAAAGAGAAACTCCATGGCCAGGATTAAGTTGATAACTGAACAAGGGATAAATCCCAATATTTGCATTAGTGTTAGAAGAAAATGTGATACTACCGTCTCTCTTATGAAAGGTAGATAAATTTTCCACAATGATGGAAGGATGTGAATTCTCTGAGGCTATTATTCTACTGGGAGGTTTGTTCTAGTGACCTGAGGATGGCTTTCCGGATTCTGATGTACTGTATTTTTCATATGGCCCAATCAAAGAGAATGGGGAGAGGAACCTCTAGAATTTAAATAAAGAACAAGTCACAGCTATTTAACTCCTCCAACAGAACATAAACTATGAAACATCTTTTATATTTCATAAAGCGAAGATGTGAAATGATAAAGGACAATGAGGAAAAAACTTCTGAACAGATTCTGACACCCACAAACTTTTATGTCTTTGGATCATACATCTTTTCTGGTTCTTGTTCTTCTCTGTCTAATTTGCACTGTGTGGTAAAGATTCTGTGCACCTACCTTGTGCTCATCATCCTTCATCATCTGAGTACTGGTGCATTTTGGAACACTTTTCTCCTGCAATGCTTTCTTTTGCCTTGGACCCCCTCCATTGCACCAAATTATGATAAGTTGAAGGAATTTAGGTGCTCCCGTTACCCCGGCCAAATGAATAGCTTAAAGGAAACCACACGCCACTAATTGCCATATGCTGTGTTTTAGTTCACTAAGTTATGGCCTAACAGTTCATACCACAAAGCCTCTTGAGTCTCAATTGCCTGAGGTTGCTTGGCATGAACAAAAAGGAAAGAAAAGCTTAAAATACCCCCTGAAAAATTCTCAATTCAACATTTTTCTAATAACCCCATACCCTTACACTTAGTCACACCATTAAATAATTATTTTCCTCTATTCTAGCATTTAATTGTCAGCTGCTTCTTTTTATTCTTTCCTTCCCATTTGGTTTTTTGAAGACATGGTAATTTATTAGAAAATAATAGAATAAATAAAACAACTTCTCACACATGGAGCATTGTGAAAAACAAAGGAACACATTAGGTTGATTAGACCTTCAAATGTCCTTTGTAACTAAGAAAAGGATCACATGGTATTATTAGATTAGCTTACAAAGGATTTTCTCTTCTGTATATTAATGTTACCTGTCAAAAGAATTTTTAAAATAATATGTTCCTAAAGTCCAATTGTTCTATTATGAAAATCTTCTATTTAGTGATGTCCCATGCAGTGTAAATTCCGCAAGAGCAGAGACCTTATTTGTTTTTTCCCGACTCTGTCTTTTGAAGAATGCCACAGCACATTCTTTAAAATTATTGAATGAGTAGGTGAATATATAAGTCTTTCTAGCCTAGATGCTCCTTAATACCTTAAATATTCTCTATGGTAATGATTATATGAGAGACTGATTTTGTTCTGATCTTGTATCCACTGGCCACTATAACAGATATTATTCTGTACAGATATTATTCTGGTAATGTCTGGTAGTTGTAAACACTTATATTAGTTTCCCATAGCTAGAAACACAGACAATTACCACAAACTGAAATGTATTCTAGCAATGCTGTGGAGGTCCTTAGTCTGAAATCAAGATATCAATAGGGCTATGCCCCCTCCCTCTGAAGACTGTGAAGAGAATCCTTCTCATCTAACTTTTGGTAGATGAAGTATTCCTTTCTCATGGCTGCATAAGTCTACTACCTGCCTCCATCCACATGGTTTTCTCCTTCCTTTTCCCACTGTATGTCTTTCCTCTGTCTATATTTCATAAGGATATAATTACTGGGTTTAAGATTTCCTTCATAATTCAGGGTACATCATCTTGAAATCTTTAATTCATTATTTCTGCAAAGGCTTTTATTCCAAATAAGGCTGCATTCACAGGCTTTAGGGGTTAAGATGTGAACACATTAGGGAGGCCTCCATTACAACACAATACTACCCTAATATTAAGAATAGTAAAATGTGGGGCCTCCCTGGTGGAGTAGTGGTTAAGCGCTGCACTGCACTGTGGAGCTGTTGGCAGCAGCAACTCAAGTTCGACGCCTGGCCGGGGAGATTTCCACATGGCATGGCAGACCTCTCCTGCCTGGACAGCTTCTCCCCTCAGCAGGGTACTTCCGTCGATCTGCCTGTTCTGCTCCCCACTCTGTCTCTGGTGAACCCTCTCACCGCCCCATGCCTCTGGCCTGTACCCCAGCTTGTATGCATAAATAAATAAATCTTAAAAAAAATAGTAAAATGTGTACTTCAGCTAAGTAGACAGTAGATTTAGAGCAACACATTGGTGGAATTTGAGGAATTCCATTAACTTCAATATGGAGAAAGAATGATTCTCTGGGATCCTCCTCTGCCTTCATGTCCACACCAGACTCATCCCATTGTCTCTTTGCCTTTGATAGTTTGATCTTCCTTTTTAAATCTTGCTTAGAAGTTTCCAGTCCATAAGTATTTTGAAAATTGACTTGCAAAAATAACCATATGGAGCAGGAGCAAATATTCCTGCTTTCTTTCTCTGAGCTAATGACCATGACAAGTAAGTTGTTAATTCAGAAATAAGCAAGAATTTCTTGTACTTTAGGAACATTTTTTTCTCCTTGAAGTAAAATAGGTTATAATATTTAAGTTCATTGGCATACCCTACAGTTAATCAATACTCCCTAAAGATTTGTAGATTTATACCTTTATGGAAGCTGAGAATAATTTTTTCAACTCTGTTTTCCTTAGAGTCTAAAAGGGGTGAAAAATATCTATCAGAAATTGTACAATGATAAAGGTCTTAGCCTCCATTTTTAAAAGGTTATGAAGGAGATAGAAATTTTACATTACTCTTTATAGTCCTTCAGCATCATTCCCCTGAAGCAAAGGTATCAGTTTCCCAAATGGAATATGCTCATTCATTAATAATGATCAAGGCAGCCAGAAAATTATCATAAGGTTTTAAAAAAATTCAGGAGAGTCATTACTAATGATGATTTCACTTTATTTACTGGAAACCCCCCCAAATAATTTTTATTATACCAAAATCTCACTTGTTATAAAGATAAAAGCTTGAAATGGGCCTACATAACCCATGTCCATTTCATTAAGTGATCAGAATGCACAAAAAGAAATATGCATGAAGTATCCCAAATTATGATTATATAGATGACTCTCAGTGAAGAATTCCAGAAAATTGATTTTACTTTCTTTCCTAGAATATGTTTTCATGGGAGATAGCAGTCAACCATTCTTCTCTTTGCTGCAATAGCATACAAAGTCTTTGAGGTCACTTTGCCCTTTATTTTGTTCCATGTCTCAAAAGAAACCACGCTCTATTTTCAGTTTCCATATATTAACCCCTAATGAAAAGTTACAAACTCAAAGTCCTACATTTTGACGCATATTCTTTCTAAAGGAATAACATGCCTCATGTAGCCAAGGTTAGAGCTGTGAACACATTCTTTAATTTTAATACAAATATAGAATGTGAGCACAATCCTTTTTCAGTTAGAAGTCCTGGAGGAGGAAAGCAAAAAAAGAATGCAAATATAAGTTAATAAATATAGTCTAGAAAAACATCAATATAACATTAAACACAGATACAGAAAATTTCAAGCCCAGGGGTAGGAAAGGTGCATTTGATTCTACCGGGTAGAAATTGTGGCAAAGCAGCAAATTATTTCTCTTCCTCTTCTTTGGTTTTAAGCAACAATGAAAGAATAAAAAAAAAAAAAAAAAAGACAATTTTATCTCCAGAATGACTGGAAAACTGCTCACCAACTAAACCACAATCTATGAAATTGGACCTGATCAAGACAGAATTCTGAGAAAGGAACATATCAATTTTTATGGGTGAAGACTATTCCAAAGTTGGAGATCCTGAAGACAGTAAAGACCATCTCACCCCTCTTTGCTTGTAACCACAAATGAGTGTAGTCCCCAGTGTGTGGAAAGAGATGTGGACATTATGAAGCTGAAGGATGAACTCCAGGGTATCACAGCTTTTCAGGAAACAGATTATCTGTGAGCCAAAGGATGGAAAAACAATCAGTGGCAATCAGATGTGAACCTGGTGATTACAGTAAACTGAAGACAAGTGGGTGTTAAATCAAAACACACAGACACATATACACCAGCATTTGCACTCAACTCTCACCAGTACAGCCCGGTTATGAGCCCACAGATCTGCTCATGAAAGAAAAGAAAAGACAGATATTTAGGAAATAAATAACTTAAACTCAAATAATTTTTCACCTGAATTAAATTGAAGGAAAAAATAGACAGAATCTAAAAAAAAGACAAAAATCACCAAAAAATAGACAACATATTTACATACAATATCATACATACATACACTACAATATCACATTTCTCACCTTAAAATCAGATAACCTTTCACTCAAATCACTTTTATTTTAAAGTGGCTATATATTACATCACAGAAAAATTGCCACATCAAAATTCAACAAAAATAAGATATGTTAAGTTTTAAAAAGTAGTTATTAATGAAAGTATATTTGAATTAAAAATGATACAAAATCAAACTTTTATTGTATATAAGAGCTATATTTAATATATGATCACCCAAATTTCTTATTTTCGAGAAGTCCTTAAAAGTTAGAACCAAAATCCAGGAGCTTAAGAAGAAAAATTTGGCTACCTAGAGATCAGAAGTATTGACATAAAAATATTAAAATATATACATACATAAAGTCAAAAGACAAATAACAAATGAAGGGAAAATAATATAACAGATTGTTTTCCTTCATTTTCTTGTTTATCTTCTATTTCCTGAATACATAAAGATCTTTTGTAAATAGTAAGAAAGACCAACACATAAACAATAAGGAAACACTATGATGTAAGGCAGTTTGTAAAGAGAAATAACTTATAAACATATGGAAATAAACCTAATCATAATTTTAGAATGCAAATTGAAATCACAATGATTAATATACTACAATTGTCTGATTGACAAAGATTACAATTCCTAATAAGACACTGTTGGTAAAGAAATCGGTATTCCCTAGATGTTAATAAAAAATAATCCAGAGTCTTTGAAGGATGATTTGGTAACCTCTAAAACATTTCAATTACCTAACAATTCAATTTATTAGAATCTATCTTGATACCATGAATATACAAATATAGATATTTGTGTATGAATACATAACAAGCTAGTTTTCTCTGTGATATCAGTGAGACTAGATTTGGGGGTGGGTAGAAGACTAAAATAGTTTTTGTTCCAGTTTAACAATTACCTTTTTTTCCCCCCAATCATGTGCCTTATTGTTATGATAAAACTAAATAAAATAATTAAATAGACAAGTCAGTCAGAAAAAAAAGATAAGTAGTACTTGCATTTTTTTTTTATATTTGGAAAACAATGTAAGACATAAATTCTGTGCATTTCAGGGGAAAGACCAGTTTAGTATAAACTCAGATGTGGCAGAATGATGGAAAGTAGAGAAACGTAATGGAAGGTTGAAATCTATAAGCTATTCAAATAACATAAGACAGTTTTGAAGATTCATCCTCCCTAAAAACATACACACATAAATACTCGTATGTTTTAAGCATAGAAAAGGTATTTAATTCATATTAAGGAGCAAAAATCTATACATATATTTTATGAAAAAATATTAAATTTTTCATTCAAGTAAAAGAGGATTTGCTTGGATTATTGAGGATTCTGTTTTCCTCTCCTCCATGTCCTAAACTTGAAATGAGAATGACCAAAATTGACTAACAATGGTCATAGAGGATTTTCCATGCTAAAGAAGTCTTTGAAAAATATTATTTCTTCCAAAGTAGATAAATCTATACCAATGTTAGCATCATCCCATCTATATCTTTGATGCTCCTATATTCAGAAGGAAAATGTTCTTTTTCGGTAGCATTCATTCAAATGATAAATAAGTAGTGGTGAACTGTATCCTACAAGCACAGAGGGAAAAGTTACTCTTGATTTTTTTGATGTGACATATTAAAAATGTTCATGAACTTCAGAGTAATATGTGCCATAATATGATTTAAATGGTGGATACCAAGTTCTTAGTAAAGAAAAATAAAAAATAAAATGAAAGGAAGATGGCTTCTAAATAATGAAAATTCTAATTAGAGTAACTAAGAATTGAAAGTTAATAAAAGATTATTTATTTACCTGATGTTTAAATTTATCTCTTGAAAACCCTCGCTAATACTTGACTCCCTGCTGTGGTTACCCAGTGTGTCCCTAGAGTCTGCCAAATACAAAATCTGAAAACATTAATAAGTTTAACATGAGAAGTAATATAAAATTGAGAGGTTAGTCTTTGTCATTTACTTGGACATTGATTTTCTTATTTACCTAGCTCACATCAATATATTAATTTATACATTTAAATATAATAATAACTTACTACAATTTCAGGAAATAGAATCCCCCTTGGTGAAGCTAGCACATCAATTGTGTCATTTGTAAAGCTATGCTGAGAGCCTCAGTGGAACTGAGCAAAGAGAAGATGTAGATGCATTTAGTAAAAAAAGAGAACACACAGAAGATGACTGGTGGTATTGAATGAGGGGAAAGGAGAAAAGAAAGTAACAGTAGATTGATTTTATAATTTTATAAACTGCCCGTTTTGGAATTGATGGTGCAGCCTCCTCCACATATCTTAACGATCTCTCTGGTCTCAGTTTTCTTATTTATAAAATGATAGTATGCACAGTCTTTGAGTCCCTGTTCATAATTAAATTACATATTCCAAATTAATATTTTGTGAGTTTCTAACAGATATTGAATACTTGATAATGATAAATTTACTATCATATTTGTTGTCATCTCTCATTAGTACCAATAATCTCTGGATCTTCTCTCCCACTTAAAAACAAAATATCTGTAGAACAACTGAAAGGGTATTTGATTCAATTCAGCTGTCCCCAATTTTCCTGAGATATTCCACATGGAATAACCATTTACTTTAAACTATGGGTTGATTTCTAAGACTCAAAGAAAGAGAAAAACCAAAATTCCATTTTTTTCTTTTTCTTTTCTAAATCCTTCCTGGTCTACAACCAAATCAGCTAAAAATGAAGTCTGCTTTTTCACTTATTTGCTTCTCCCTTTTCATTGATTCTAATAAAAATGAATGCACTGTTTTGTTCTTTTTTTCAAAAATCTATTAAAATGCCCAGCACTCCATAAGTTTGTAAAAAAAAATATTAACTGATGAGAAAGAGTGCCTTTTAAATTTTTCCATAAAAATGTAAAGGGGTAAAGTTGATCCTTTACACAGACCAGTTGCTCTGACCTTGCTTATTTCATGGGACATTTAAGAGCGCAATAACCTTTACCTAGTTTTTCATAACACTCTCAGGAGACAAGCAGCAATTACTGAAATAATTTGTTGGCACATTTCACAATTGAAAGGAAAAAAATACTTGTTTTTGTTTTTTTCAGAACACTCTTCCAATATATGTAAACACAAGCTTAAAGATTTCTGATAAAGTTCAGTCTGCTTTAAAATGACAACGAAATGCTGGCCAACCATTTGCAGCATTTTGAGTCTCTTCTAGGTAACCTCTGGTAACCTCTGCCTGAGGTCCTGGTGTAGAGTCCCAGACAGGATTTTCAATAGCAGAATGAGTCAATGTGTCTTTCTTGCTCCCCACCCTACTTGTCAGGAAAATGAGATAGGAGGTAAAATGTATACTCATGTGGAAGAGCCCCCTGGATGGCCAGCCCCACCTGCATTAACCCATCTCTGTCTGTTTCTCTTAATTTTCTGGAGCCTGGCCTTTCACCAGATGTTTGAGATTAGGAAGTGACTAAGGGCGAATAGCATTCTTGGCTTTTTGACCCCCTCCAAAGCCAAAATAGGCTTTTTTATCCAGTTAATCTGAATTAGAATTTTGACATTTTAACCAAAGAACAAATATTTTTCTTGATTTTCTATTAATGATCTGTAACAACTTAAAATTGATTAGAAACATAAAAACATGAGATAGTTATTTGATTGGAAACAGTCTTTATTTATTTGGGTAACTGTGGACTACACTACTTCAGTGAGAGGAACAGTGAGGAACAAACTTGAGCTAGTGGGTGACAGCCATAGCCAACACGGTGATAGAAGTGCCTCTTTCCAGGGGCTGATGGGAAAAAGGGACAGATCTGCAGCTTTTGCAAGTTAAGCTGCTGGTGAGGAAGGATGTCTGTGGAGAAGCCAACCGCTTGCCATGTACAACTTTGGCTTGGGCCTCAGTCTCTGCTCAGCAGAGTGGGACAGATGGCATTGGCCATGTGTCAACCCATGAATACTCTCTCTCTCTGTCTCTGCTCTCCCTTTTCACATTCCATGTGTAAATCAATGTTATTATTGTTTCTCACTCTTTGGCTGCTTTAGGGTCATGACCTGTAATAATAAATGTTTGGGTTGAATCAAAGAATTGGGCCAATTCCAGTCCCTCAGGTTTGTCTTGCTTCATTCCTTTATTGTTTTATGCTCTAGAGAAAAACTTACGTATTTGGAGGTACAATGACTGACAGCCAGAGTTGAATCTTACCAAATCATGCTTTCCTTAAAAAACTAAGAATTTACCAAAATGAAGAGTAAAATGAGAAATGATCTCAGAGAGCACTACATAAATGAACCAAATATCCATATTTTTCAGTGTCTATAAGTGAAAATGTTGCCATTATTACTGTGTATGCATCTGTCTTGCTTGAATGCTAAGCTTTTTATATTGTATTCTAATATCATAGGATAGTTGCATGGTTAATGCTTTATCTCCATATGTTGCAAATTATCAGGGGAAGAAAATGCACTGAGACTAGAAAGCTTAGAAGCCAGTGACAGGATAAAAAAGGAGAGCAAGTTTCAAGTTCTCTCTTACTTTTTAGTAGTATGTGTAGGGTAGAAGACAGAGGCACTCACAGACGGATATGAGACATAGAAGAGAGAGAGAGAGAGAGAGAGAGAGAGAGAGAGAGAGAGAGAGAGAGGTATTATTCTGGCTTTCAGCATGGTTAATTTTGTAATAATGTCATCTTTTTGCAAAATGCATACTCTCAGATGCAAAACCCTACCAGTACTTCGGAAACTGCAAGTGACAAGATCCATAAGTGAGTCTTGTGCACATTAAAATTTCAGGAGCATCACAAGAGAAGGATAAGTCAGTTTGATTTTATTATAAATTAACTAGTTTTGTTACCCTATAGATTTTCTTTAAAATTCTTGAGACTTACAATTTGATTTAAATTTTATAACATCATCTCAAAATTTTTATGGATTATGAAAGAAAGGGTTCCTGACTGGAAAACATCTCCTAAGGTGATGGCAGTGAAGCAATAGTTAGCTATGAGGACAGTTCAAGAGCACAACGGATCTCAGAGAATGAAAGATGAGGCTCTGAGCTTTGGCTGTTCTTCATGTGGAAATTCCAGTTAGCATTGAAGTAAAACTTATTTTTGATTTTACTAAATATCTTGTGGATGATGTTTAATGCCCAGAAGTATTCAGGTTCTGAGGAATCAAAATGCACATAAGACAGGTTCTAGAATACCCATTTTTGGTCTTGTACAATGAGAAATTAAGCCACCCTCTTCATGTAGTCTAGTCTGTCCAATTGAATACAAATTCAGCTGTCAACACCAAAGCAATTTTATAAATACCAGATACGCCCCACAGAAAGTAGACAATATTACCATTAGGTAGTTGAAAGAAAGTCATTTTGTTTGGATGGTTTTTGACAACAGAGCCAGAGACACCTTGATTAACTATGATATCTCTTTTGGATTCCTGTACAAATACAGGATCTGTCTCTTTGTCCCTGTGTCTCCATAAGATAGTCCTATGGTCACACCTGTACTTGTAACATTTTTCCATTTATTGGGGTGTCATATGATCTTTAGTTGAAGACTTCATTTGTAGATTTTACTTCCTCTATAGACAATTATATAATTGTCAATTATAGACAATTGTCAAATATAGACAATTATATAATTAATATAATTTTCTAGGCCAGATTAATTCCAATAAAAAAATAAATTTGCCTAGGTCAGTGTTTCTCAAAGTGAATTACCTACATTAAAATCACCAGAGATGTTAAATAATTCAGCTTCATGGCCCCACCCAGACCCACTGAAGCAAAACAAACTGGAAATTTATTTTTCAAACTAATTTTTTTGCATCTTTACTATGATTGTATTACTAGAAAAGGCTTATACCTGCAAATCTGAAAGCTATTGTCTGAGGCTAGTGTTTTAAGCATAGGCTGACTTTCTAAACTACAATTGATAGCTTCATTTAAAATCCATCCATTAGGGCCTCCCTGGTGGTGGAAGAGGTTAAGTCTAAACACTATGAAGCTATCTGCAGCGCGAGTTTGATGCCAGGCCGGGGAGCTAACCCACATGGTACAGCAGACCTCTCCTGTCTCCCCAGCTCACTGCTCCCCTCACCAGTGTATTTCATTAGATCTGCCTGTTCTGCTCCCCACTCTGTCTCTGGTGAATCCTCTCAATCCCCCCCCCCCCGCCCCGCACCTCTGGCCTGCTCCCCAGTTCTTCTACACAATGCATAAATCTTTAAACAAATCTATCCATTAAAATGGATCTCACCTTTGTGAAGAACTTGTATACTAATGTATATCCTAATCAATCCTACTGATACATTCTCTTCACTCTCTCTACAGAGTCTCTCTTGAAGGCACTTTTTTTTTAGGACTAATTTATTTGAGGTTCTTATGTGATTCTTTATTCCTATACCCTCACATAAGAGTAACAGATCATTTTACATTATCAAAAGTTTGAACCCTAAATGTTCTCCCACCTTTTTCACAAGTGTTTATATAGTACACATAAATGATGAGTTAATTTCTTTGCATTCATTTACCAATTATTTTAAGTAACTTCAGTTGTTAATCCATTGAAAATTTCAAAATTTAAATGTTTTAACTGCAGTTTGTATGTTAATGTATTTTGTATTCCTTTTTGTGAATTTTATTAGCTAAATCTTTTTGAGGGTCTGTTATACACCAGAAACTACCCTGCACACAAAAATTCACTGATGACTAATAGGGTGGTGGCAATAGGAACTTAATGCATGAGCCATAATTATTCATAGCATATTTGAATGGAGAAAAATTTCTCCAAAACACAATGCTGTAAAGACTTTTGGCTTTGCCTATTCTTTAAGTAAATCTTGCATTAGTAAATAAGCATAAGTCATAGCTGGTTTCAATATCTATATGCAATTATATCTATTTCTTAAAGATCTAAAATATCTTTTTCAAAAGTGTTAGATCAGAATCCTATAAACAGAATTACTGTGCAGATTATAATCAACAAATTATAAACATATGATTCCTATATCAAAATATAACTCTTTAAGACTGAGGAACTGGAGATAATCCTTGACCAATGTAACCAAGAGTAAATGCTACAGTTGTCTGGGTCCTAATCTGTTCCCTCTTTCCAGTTCAAGAAATACCTGCTGAATTACTGCTTCTTACTAGTGGACAGTGTGAAACTGGGAGATAGTTGAGAAGACAAGATTGTGGTAGAAGATTCACATCTTGCTTGGAATCCTGGTTAAATGGATTTCTCCTTTGAGAAGTGCTTGTATTCCTATATATATCCTAATCAATCCTAAGGATGCATCCTCTTTACGCTCCCTCTAGCTTTGTTCTAGAGGGCATTTAGGACCAACTCAGGTTAATTACATCAGGTCTAACATGCCAGGGCAACTCAATGTTATACAGAATATATACAATAGAAATTCAATTACAGACTGGCACTCCATTTGATTTACTTATTTTTAAATTCTGGCAGATGTTAAAGAGGTTCAGCAAACTGGACAATAATTTAAATTCTGTATATTATATTTAAAATAGCACTGAGGAACTAAGTAAAATGTCAATTTCCTCCTGATTTGTTACTACATTGCATATTGTTTTCTATGAGACTATTAATTTTCCTGCCTCACAGGCTCTGTCTTCATCCGTCCACATTTATGTTCTCTAATTCCTTCAGAAGCGGCTTTGAATGGGCTGAAGTTCCCTCTGACAAGCCCAAAGGCATCAAGAGAACCAGATCCTGACAGGAAGCCAGGAAGATGGACCAGCCATCCATTTGTTAATGTGTCACACTCGAATTACACATGGCTGGCTGCAAAATTAAATTGCTCTTTCAGGATATCAGTGGAGACATAGATACAGCATTATAGCTCTGTGTTCCTATTGTTTTCGGATCAGAAAATGCTTTACTTGTGTACCCTTGCTAAATTGTGTTCACTGAAAGTGCAGATTGAAAAGGGTATTGATTGTAGCTTTCCCCAGGCTTGGAGTGGTTCCATGATTTCAGAATTGAACATTAGAAGGGTAAAGTGTGTGATTCCAGGCTTGGCACCTGGAAAATTCCAAAAACCTTTAAATACAATGCCTGATAATGAGAGGATGTTGTTAAACTTCCTGAGAATGATCTATGCAAACTGTGTTCACTCCCCCCTTCTTAGTCATAATTGCTGAGTTCAAGCTTAATAATTCTTCCATGTATAGTACATAGCATCTGTAAATATAGTCACATCCATAAAAATGGATGTTTATACACAATGTGATCAGAGACAGAAAGTGTGGTCTAAGAGTCAACACATATCATTGGCAACAAATAAACCCTGATCACGTCAACAATCAAACTTCCTTTGTGTGAGATAATATAGATGAAGTTGCAATGCCTTCAAGTTGCAAGGGATTCTTGTGCTGGAATGTAAGTCAAAAATAAACTGAGTCTGAAAACAAAGACCACCCATATGAGGACAAAGAGAGACTGGCTTCTAGGAGTTAGTCACCATTTCTTGCTTTGGCAGAGACTTCAGGAGAAGGAGCAGAATGGAGAAATCTTAGAGTCAGGGGAGATAAAAGAGTTTAGTTGTGTTCTGTTTGGAGGACATTGGCCCAAGAATGGTAAGGTGGGTTGATTAGAAGCAGAGCAACCTCTGTGATGGACTAAGAGACTATTTCTCTGGTTGGTCCTCAGTTGGAGGCAGAGGCAAAAAGAAAAGTTGGAATCATTGAAGAACTGACTATTTTGGGTCAGTTGCTATAGAGGCTGCAGTTTGGCTTCTTGGACTGGGTCTTGAGAGGTGCAGGTCAGAGTTCTATGGTGATATATGATGTATGACCGTGGTCCATTTATATGTTCAGTCTCCCAAGAGTACATTTTTGAGTAGACATTTAGAATAGTCATTTAGGAATTAGATCAAAACAACCTAGTTACTACAATGAAAACAGCGCCATCCATCCCACTTGTGTGAAGATGGTGGGTAAACATAATATCTATACATTACTTGCCTGAGAACTAGTGATGTCAACATGTTGAAAATTACCAACATGCTCCTAGTCGCTGCAGCTTCCACTAGAGACAGGCAATCACAACAGCTCTGAAAATAACTGAAGTTCACTTGGATTCTGAGAAGCTGCACCCACAGGCTTCAGTGGCTATAGAAACCAGATGATGCTTTGTCTTTGCAGTAGGTGATACAGAACCTAGCTACTGTAGAAAAGGGATGATCAGTTTGAGAAGAGGGATCAGGGTGAACTAGCACAGTCAAAGAAGGTGTACATGTTAATGTGTGGATGAAGCAAGATCATCCAGGATGTGACTTGAGCAGGCAGTGACCTGGCAGGGAGGAAGTTTAAGTATGTGGATAAAATAGGTGAATGTGTATATTTAGATACTTCAAAGTCAGTAAATTTGATTACACAGTACATTATGGCAGAGTACCAGAAAGGATGAATGAAAGAAAGGTGTAAAAGATATAAAGGTTGTAAGATACCATGTTTTTGACAGGAATAAAAAAAGAAAAGTAAGAAGTGAAGTTGGTCTCAGAGAATGTTATATTTGGATGTGCTTTGGAGGTGACAGAAACAGATACTCAAAAAGAATTACCTGTAGGTAGTTACTGCGCTTTAAAATGGGAAATCATGACAAGTATATATTTTAAATATTCTACAGGGAAGTAATATTTTAAATAGTAAATGCACTCCCCTAAGGAAAAGATTGTAAAATAAAAAAAGCAAAAATCTCTTAAACTTCTTGAAACTTGAGTAATGGCCACACATGATGACATAGAAATAAGAATTAGCAGAGGGTTCAGAGAGGTAGTATAAAAAATTCATGAAGCAGAGTGTCAGGGAATCTTGGGAAAACCCATAAGGATGGTGGGGTGAGGGGCATGTCACATGCTACAAAATATCAGGAAGAAGAGACATTATGGAAGACACTGTATGAAAGTTCCTGATATGATAGCTAACATGTTCTTTCGTGGGCTGATGAACTAGAAATCAGTATTTTAAACACAAAATAAATTTTAAGCGTATCAGTGTAAGGTTTACAGCTTTGGCTCATAGGAAAATTGAACACATGCAAAGGAGGACTGGTTGTGTCTGTTTGGAAGCCTGCAAGCTAAATTATTTATACGTAATTAAAATAAACAAATCAACTGAAGTTACCATTCACACATCCCTAATAAATAACTAGATGGCTATGTGGGAATATAGGGAAATATATTACAAATACAAATGATTTCAAACCAGTAGCAATTGACTTCAATCTTTTTTTTAATGTGTAATTACTAATATCAGAGGCAGTTTGTGTAAATTTTACTGAAACACACTGAGTTGGGAAGAATTATGAAATGTATAAGCACAGGGTAATTAGAATATATCTTTGAGAGAACTGGTGACACAATTTTTTCTTAAAGAATGAATCTTTACACACCTTCTAAAAAGGAATATTCCTAAGCATTGAAAGAAATGCTGAAAATTATTTTGTTAGTCAAGTTGTCTGACTTTTTGTTCTCATCAAAGGCTGCATGATAAAAGATTTAAAAGAATTTAAAACAAGTGCTTCTTCCAGTCCATTTCAGGCATTTCTTCTTTGTCTTCATCATTCTTTCATTGATGAGTATCAAGATTTCATTCATATTCTTTCTCATTATGAGAAAAGACACACTCTAATTCTGTTGGTGTGCATGAAAACTTTTGAAGCATAAGCAAGATGTTTGACAACTTCAAATATGCACACTATGACTAGGTATTGCAATACATTGTCTGAAATGGTAACTGCCTGGAATGGTTAATGTGAATTGTTTATGCAATGTAAAATATTGAAGACACCCTAAGCACCTATTAATAAAAGAACAGTTAAATCATGGCACATCTACGTTATGCAGTAACATTCATCTGTTTAGATGAATAAAGCATTTAGAAAATGAAAATATGTTACAATGTAAAAATGATCCCAGAATGTCCCTGTCAGTCCCCTAGAAATCCAAGATCTCACGAGCTCAGGCTTCCTCTTGAAGAGGCTCCTCACATCCCCAGCGCCTCTCTGGGGCAGATCCTGCTGTACTCTGAGCTGCTGACACATGCTGCTTCTCAGCCTACCATCTCCTTGCTCCTGGGGATTGATAACAGGTGAAGGAAAGTATATAGGGTATGATGCCATTTCAGTAGCTTATTATTATAATATGCCTAGAAGATTAAAAAAATGTTACTGAGAAGATATATTTCAAACTGTTAGTGGTAGATTCCATAGCAATCACTTAAGGATGATTCAGGAAAGGATTGGGGACCCTGAACTCATTGATTTATACAAACCTGTATTGATTATTTTTTTTACAATATATATTCTATATTTCTAGAATTTTTTACAATATATATTCTATATTTCTAGAATTTATGTTTCTATTGTCTTCTTTGCTTTACAGCTCACTTTGAGTTAAATTTATATACATTAAAATACAAACACTTAAAGGTTCATATGAATTTGACCAAGGCAAATATCCAGGTAATCCACAACCTTATTATCTTAAGGAGCATTTTCCTCACCTCCAAACACTTCACAATGCATTTTCACCTTCTGATATATATATTTATATATTTTTTTATTTTTTAAATAATTTGGGCATATTTCTTTTGGGCAAATTGCTAGGGTATAAAGTAGGCAAATTTTTAATAATGGGAATAACTGATGAGCAGATCTCCAAAGTGGTGCTACCACTTGGAGACAATATAATTGATTTTTGTTGATTTGCATTATATTTATTTATTCAAATACCCTATGCTACATTCCAAAAACATGCCTCTTGTCTTTGTTTTCTGCATATACTAGAAGTTTCACATCCACATTGTTATAGCTTATGATGCATATCTCTTCTGGTTCTGATTACAAAATTAATTGAGATGAATGAGAAAATATCAGTGCTGTGATATTCCAGTCCAAGTAAAATCTTCTCAATTGTAATATCTGTGGTTATATACATGACAATTCTTGTAGGTCCACATTATATATAATTATATATACAATCTTCTCAATTTTAGTAACTGTGATTAATTACATTGCAATTCTTCTAGGTATAGATTTTATATATATATATATATATAAAGTATATATATACACACACTATATATATAAAACAAATATGCAACATATTAAATATATAACTATAATAGAAAGTTTGTGTTTGAGCTAAGTTTTTATATACACTGCACCATCTAAACATTGATACCTAAAAATACTTTCGTACTATCTTCTCCAAAATGTGATATCATCTGCTATTATTTTTAAAAATAGAACAGAAAAAACACACTGAAAGTCATGGGTCTGACCATTATTAAGATTTGTTTTTAAAGTCAGGAAGATTTGAATTGCATATTGTTTTGGCATACAATAGAGCTTTGTGCTTTATATTGTTATCATTTCATATAAATACCTTTGATTGTAGGTAGTGTTAGAAGGTTTTGATATGATTAGCTCTATGGCTGGCTGTCCTTTTTAATGAAACAGAAATGTAAAACCAAGGACTAGAATCCTGATTTTAAGGATTTTATGCTTTTTATTTAATACTTTTATTTTATTAAGATAATTTACCTTTGCCCAAATGATCTGGAAGTTTAAGTCTGTCCATAGCCTTCTTATCTGAGCAACTTTTTGATCATATGTTTGTTTACTGTATGGATGGTCATTTTGAATATTGCAATGATACTCTATTTCTACTCCACCCCTTTCTTTCATGTTGTGATGATTCCAAAAGAAAGCAAAAAAAAAAAAAAAAAAAAAAAGAAAAGAAAGTGCTGATGTGATTATAGGCTCAGGCTCAGGGTAATAGCTATAGGAGTTTACTGTGGTTTCTTATGCTTCTAAGGATGTAAGCCTCTCAATTAATCACAGTTTGAATTACCCAACTGGTTATTTCAATTTCTTCTTATGCTTTGAGGATTTTTCTTCCTTTGTTAGTTTAAGAAAAAAAATATTCTCAGTGGACCTCTTACTTCTTACCTTAAACATATAGCCCCTTCTTACCCTGGTGCAAAATTTTAGTCTATTTTGGTAGGAAATGGTAATCATACTGAAGCAAAAACCTAGGTCTTTGTCAGCTTTGAAAGTCCTTAAAAATATGTAATGTCATCATTACATTAATGTAATGTCATCATGAACATTAAATTCTTTCCAAAAAAATAATGCTACCTCTGTGTTATTTCTTAGACACTGACTATAGTATGATAATAAGTTAGTTGCTCATTTAAAAAAATATCAAAAATTGAATTCATAATGCTATGGGTTCTTATAATTCAATAAATAAATATTTGCTACAGAAAAATAGGGGAAAGTTGTAAAGGAGTGACTCTAATATAAAGAAATATAACTAGCTCACAACTAGCTATAATCAATAACTAGTGAAAAATACAAATTAAAAATTTATAAGATACAGTACTAGCCTCCAATTTTTGTTAAATAATTAGTGATATATATCATAAGAGTTTAAACAGTTTGTGTTCTTTGACGCACAGCTGTATTTAATGAAGAAAAAAGAGACATCAAGATTATGTACGTACAAAATTTATAAACAATGTTTTCTGACATTGAAAGATGCAAAACAACAATAGGATATTTATTAAATAAGCTATGTGCACTATTAAAATTTTTCTTCTGGAAGAATATGAAATTTTTTTTTTAATGTATAGAATGTTGAGAAATGAAGAAGTTAAAAATATCTATATGTATATATAATTACCTAATTTTGTATTATGTGTAAGGATTTGCAAATGTGTACACATTCATAGAGAAAAATGATTGAGAAAATATAAACAGCTACTGCCTCTACACATTATAAATGTTACTCAAAGGTTTTCTTTATTTTCTACATACACTGACAGATGCACTACTTTAATAATTTAAAAAGTCAACAATATTATTTTTGTTAAAGTTTAGAGAGCACCTAGTGATTTGGAAGTATCAAAGTAAAGATATTAGGAATAATAGCTTAAGTATATAAATAATCATCTATACTTTATTCTAAGTAAATGTTCTCAAAATTAAGCCTAACATCATTTTTGGAGAAAAGAGGAGGCTTCAAATTATTAGTTAAATCAAATGCTCTAAATATTTTTAGACTTCTCAATCCCCCTTGTTAAAGTAGTTTTGTTATTACTTTTATAAAAAACATCCATGATAGTCTTGAGGAAAACAAATTTTAAAAGGCATTACATGTCTACGCAACTGCAATCTTCTGAATCATACCATATTATTCTGAGGTTGGTTAGCATTCTCAGTAAAAGAAAACAACCATAAAAGTAAACACACCAAAAAACTAGTCCATCAACATGCAAGAAATCAAGGACACCCTCTTGTTACTAGAAGGAAAAAAATGGCACAATTAAAGAAAATTCCCCATGTAAAATCATGTGTATTATAAATTCTCCACAAATAATGAAGGTTACTTTTCATACTGAAGCTTTAGTCATAGCAACCTCAAAACTGAAGCTAAATATAAGCACAGAAACAGTATACGTCTTGTAAATATAGCAATCAAGAAGCAGCAGCACAAATTATGCATAAGAACTACTTCAATCAAGTGAAGCAGAAGGTGAAAAATCACCAGCCCTGATCATCTTTAGACCTAGGAGACAGCAAGTTAAAAGAAGATAGAAATAAAAGTGGCAGGATCATTTTGAAAAATCAATTATTAATGGATGAGGCAAATAACCTTATGTAAATATTTATCAAATGGATAGCTTTCCTAGGGGTTAGGTCATCTTCATTAGTCTTTGTATTGCCATAGTCTACTCTGCTCAGGCAGGAGGGTAACTACAAGGATTCTTTACAAAATACCAATGTGATGGTGGTAAAGGTGACATATTTAACAACTCATAGTAATTTTCTGGAAATCTGAGGGAGAAGAAAAGAGTCAAGGTATAAAGAGTTGGAAAATGTAGCAGAAGATGGTTATAAGCATAAGTGATTTTATAACAACCCCAAACTTTTGTTGTAGTAGTTCCGTAAATGGAAGTTACCTTCTGGAACAGCAGCTCTTCAGACTACCACTCTTATTGTTATGATGTCAGCCTTTCCAAAGCTTAGCTGTATAATTTGTCATGTTCCTCATGTTTAAATTCAGCTGTCATTGAGAAGCACTGAGGTAATTCAGGGAAAGAAGTTACGGGTGCCATATTTAGGAACAGCCTCCCAGCTAATGAGTCCTCTCTCCAGCAGATTCCAGTAAATATCCCAGAGGGAACCATGTGCTGATATTGTGGCCTCAGTTTGGCCATGAGACGCACAGGTAGAGGTAAAGACATATTAGGAACAGAAGACACCTGATTCCCATCATGTATATGACTGGGATTTCTGCCAGGTTGATCACACATGTTTTTTATACCTCTGTACATTCTCAAGCAAATAGCTTTTAAATCTCTAACACTTTTCCTTATCCCCTTTTCTACCAAAAATAGTTTCTGGTATACAGTGGTTAAAATAACGAGGAAAGGTATCGCCAGGCATCCTAATATATATGACAAAAAACATTCCAAAAAACAAAACACAACATAATTGCCTTAAGGGAACTTACAATCAAATAGGGAGGTAAGACTTGTAAAATTCTATAAGGTAATATCTTTTAAAGATGTAGGACGGAGGGGAGAGATATTGAATTTGCATAAGAAAGTCAGGGAGGGCTTAAAGGAAAAGCTGAAAGCAGAGAAAAAACATTCCAGGCAAAAGGGATAGTGTTAAAAAAATACTGATGGTGTAATTGAAATCACTATTTAGTTATTAAATATCATCATTCTATTTTTACTTTTCCTCTCTTATTGGACACTAAGATTATTATTCATTTATATTATGAATTTATAATTAGATAGCTTCCCCAAATTAAAATTATACTCTACTACTATCTCACTAAATTGTGTTACCCAGAAGTGGAGGTTGAAGAAGAAATCTGAGAATTGGGAACAGAATGGTGAAGAATCATAATTCCCTAGGCAAATTCACCTGTGGTGAAGATTCAATTATCCAAAAGCATCAGTTTTTTTTATTTTAGCCCTTTTCATTTCTGCCCCTGCTAACTCAGATAAAACCCAGGGGCTTCATCGAAGTTTATTTCATTTTTCTACTCAGTAAATTTTTCATCTCAAGATATCTATTCTTCTTAGTCAAGTGTATAGCCACATGTTTCTTGGCTGACTCTTACTACCGCAGAAAAAAAGTAATGAAGACAAAGTTTATATTCTTTTACCTTTTTTTTTTCCTTAATAGGATGACTCTCTGTCCTCTCAGATGATCTATGCCTTTTACCTTTAAGGAATGTGCTTCCTCTCCATAGGGTCTTCCAATTATAAGCTTTCCCTTGATAATGGAATGAAAGATTCTATTCCCAGCAGGCTGTATCTTATGCACAGAAAACAGGAAAGGTCAGGTGTTTTGAGTGTACAAAATCTTCTGGTGCTTCGTTAACTTGTACCATATGCCTGAGTGTGACCCTGGCTCTGAGCTCTGCTAATCTTTTGACTGACATTCAGGAAGACCTTTGGATGTCTCTAAACTGTTCCCTGACTCTCCTCTCTGAGAGGAGAGATGAAGAAAGAACAAGAGAGATACATTAGAAGTGGTAAAGAGTAAATAATGCTGGAAACTTTTCTCTTGATCACACAATTATTAATCCTATAATATTTGGATAGAATATAGTGAGGTAAATTATATATTTTGTATGTGCTGTTCTTATCTGTTTGTATTTGCAGAGCTTAAAATATCCCCTAACTAAGAATATTACATAAATTAAAAACAAAACTTGGATTATGTTTTCCCTGAGTCAAAAAATAATACCTTTACTTACCTCCTGATATTAACCCTTGCTAAATTAAGAGTCATAGGATATATATCAGAATGATACTTTTCTATTTTAATGATACAATTGTAGAATACCAGAATGGTGACTTTGAGATAGTGAGCTAAATGTGGTGAAATTATAGAACCAATAATATTTACAGAATTATAAATAGTTTACAATAATTTCTATGAATAGTCCATTTATTATGTGCAATTTATGTGAATATCTCAATGACAGTGAAAATGAACTGTCTAAAACAAAATGAAAATCCTCTTCCAATTGCTTCTTTCAACTCAATGAATGGCACCACCATTCACTACAAGCATCAGGAGAGTAACTGGGATTTTTTTCTTTGACTCCTCTCTCCTTCCGCCTTCATAACCCACACATCACTCTAGTCCATCATTTTTCTACCTAAATATTTGTACAATGTGTTCTATTTTCTCCATCATTGTTATCATTATTCAACATTAAGATAGTTACATTTTTCACCTGGAGCTCAGTTATAATTTCTTTGGTTTTTGTATGCTTGCAATGTCTTGTTCTGTGTTTCCTTTGGCAATTTTACACTTAATATTTTTTTCCAGTTAGACTTGAGATCATATATATATGTAACATTCTAAAATTCATCACACGTTAAATACACTCTCTGAAGATACAGGGGCCTTTGAAGTCTTAAATAATATTAAATCCTTTTCTGAAGTCTATCATATGTTGGCAGAATATTTTAAATTTATTGTAACCTCATAATTTTGAAATTATTATTTTATATAGATATTTGATTTACTAAAAATCAACTGTGATATTTATTTTACTTATTATTTATTTCCTGTCTTTCCTCATTTGATGAGAATTCCAGAAAATCAGATTTTTTCCCTTTAGTTTAAACAGGTACATAGTATATTATTTAATATGTATTTTGATGAAATAAATGCATTTATATAATGCTTACCTATAATGAGCCCATTATTATTTCCTGCTTTCAGCTACCCTCTTTGGAATGATATTTCCTCATAATACATGTCTCATAAGTTTACCATGATGAGCGTTTGTTCATGGTAATAACTTCTGTTTATTTAAAAATAAGTTTCATTTTGCTCTATTTCTTTAGGTTACAAATCTGACATTTTAACTTTTCCCTCTTAGTACTTAGAAGATTATTTTCTATACTCTCATCTGGCTTTCAGTGATGATTTTAAGGTACCTGATGCTGATTTAATTACATATCATTATTAACAATATCTTTCTTTCTGATTTTACTGTAACATGTCTACTTGTGGTTCTCTCGCTCTCTCTCTCACCCTCTCTCTCTTCAGTCCGTTTTACTCCCTCTACTCTTTATCTCATAAAATTCTGCTCATCTGCTATTCTCAACAATTTTCAGATGCCACAAGTGAAATATAAATATAATCTCTGCTCCATTCTCTTTATTTCCTCCTTATGAGAGTCCAATTAGATGTTACCTCTGCCAATTCTATCTTCCATGTCTGTTACTGAGTCCCCATTTTCTTGTCCCTCTTTGCTATGTTTTGATTAGATTCTTCAGGTTTATTTTCTTATTTGCTTTATTTTTCTGCGAGCATGAACAAAATGCTGTTTTATTCATTATTTTCCATTTTTCAAACTGCATCTTTACTAATATGTATTTGATAATTTAAAGTCTCTGTTGCACGCTCATTTGATGATTCTATTCTTTAATATTTCATCCATATTTAAATTTTGTATTTGATAATTCTAATATCTTATGCACCCATCTAAAACAGAAGGTTCAGATTCAGTCTCCAGCTTGTCAATGACGTAATTGGTCTTGAGAGCTCTGATCTTGTCACCTGTCATCGGTGCATCCTTTTTTTTTTGCAGCACTCAGATCTAGGATGCACTTTCCTTTCTTTTGTTTTATTACTGAGGATTACCCATTATACCTGTGAGGTTAATGTTCTTTAAAAGTTTCTGAAAGGAAGGCCGAGCCCTTTAAACAGTTTCTTAATAGCATCCTGTGACTTTCCTTATGTCTCCCTACTGCTCATTTTTCATATTACAGCCATATTTGTCTACTCACTATAAATGCTACACTTCAGTTTAGTACCCCCTTGTACCATTGCTTTCCAGATAGAATTAAAGGTAAAATTTTTTGACATATTTATCTTGTCCTCAATAATTTGGTTCCCAAGAATATTTCCACTCTCATCCCTCATCTGTTGCCTCTAACTTTATCTTTTTCTTCTCCAAAATACACATATACCTTCAAGTTTTTAATTATGTCATGTTGATTCCTACCTCAAGGCACATATTATTCTCTCTAATTTGCTTAGATACATTTATCTCTATGAAATATATTTAAACATGAAGTTCATGCTTTTGTTCAATATACAAAATATTTAGTGGATAGCAGTATTACTATGGCATAGAGTGTTAAATATCTATTTTTTATCTGTATCCTCATTTAATTTCCTTAAGTTCTCAAATAAAAATATGATTTAACCATATAGATATACATGAATATGTTTTGATATATTGGAATAGATAATATGCATTCTACACACATATAAAATCTTCCTATCCACACACACATGCACACAATGGATACTTGGGCTATGGTATACTACTTTTGTTATTTTGGATTGTGTTTGCACTGACATGAATTGCTATTTCAGTTGTTGTCAGTATCTAATGTTAAAATGGTTGAAGTGATTGATCAGTGTGTATGCAAGGAAGCTGACATCCTTAATGTGTTTCTGATACTGAGATCTGTGGGAACTTAACAAAGGAAATTGAAGCTAAAACCCTAAAGATATAAACACACATACTGGGTCTCTGTTTTTATGCACAAGACTAAACCTACTAAACCTAGACTAGACTAGACTAAACCTACTAAAACTAGATTAAACCTACTAAAGCTTTCATTGTAGCAGTGATACACCTACAATGGACCTTAAGGGCTTGTTTGGTGAACCTAAAGGGAAGGATGAGCTTTTCATTACTAGGGTCTACATAGCAACTCTTTGTTCTCTTGCAGCTAGTGGATTTCCTTTCTTCCCTTTGCAGCAGGACAATAGAACTCTTATGAAGAAGTGGTGCTGTTGTTATTTTGTAATCTCATTTCTCTGTCCTTAGCTGTCTTATTTCTACCTGACATTCAAACAATAAAAAACACCAAGTCACCACCAATGCAGCAGAAAAGGGAAAGAAAGGCTAATATTACCCTAAAGCGCTATTGCAAACACAAAGAAAGAGTAATTCCATGTCATGGGTATAACCTGGAATGACACACTGGCATGAATTACCTCTTTGAGTTTTTGACAGAAGAGAACAAAAAGTGGCTAATGAAGTCGCAAGAGGCTTT
Organism: Scalopus aquaticus; assembly: GCA_004024925.1. NCBI lineage: Eukaryota > Metazoa > Chordata > Mammalia > Eulipotyphla > Talpidae > Scalopus > Scalopus aquaticus. The sequence goes on from PVIJ01000540.1 coordinate 244,477, forward strand.
GTGAGTTCGACTTCTAAAACCTTTAGTATTATGACAGTGTCAGGACAGGTCAGGCTTACCATTTCACTCATAAGATGGAACTTAGTTGTGACCTCACAGTAAAAATTGAACATTTCAAAAAATGTAGACTCAGATGAATTCTGACACTCTTATCCTAATTTCTCTATCTAAATATATATTTAGCTTTCCTTTAATTTTGGGAGTGTCATATTTTAGTGCAGCCAATATTTATGTGTTACTTGATTTTGTTGGCTTACTTTCTGCATCTTCTAAATACAGTATTTCTTGACTGAAAGGAAATTGAAACTATTTTTAAGACAATGAATAAGTTCTCTACATCTAAGTCATTGTTCTATGAACTCAGAGTACAAGCCTTGATGTAATTCTGCAACAGGGTAGTCCCCAGGAAAAGGGGAGGTTCCAGGGGAGCTTCCAGGTTCCCTGACTAACTGACAACCCTGTTATAAGCTGAAAGATTTTCCATGTAAGCTGAAAGATTTTCAAGGCCCTTCAACAAAGGAATTAAAATTAGTCCTGTTCTCATTGTTAATTTTGAAAGATGGAAGATGGCTTAGTCATTTGGGAAAACAAAGGTATCTTTCTTAAAATAGTTTCCTCATCATATTTTTAAATATCAAAAAGTGTATGAAATTAACATGCTACAAAATTTTTAAATAATTAATATGAGATTAGAGTATTAAAATTCATTTCATAAATTTCATTTCAAAATTGGTGAGTAAACATGACATGGAATATTGCTATCATTTTATCAGAAAGGATGCAAGTAAATTTTCAAGGTTACATTAATAGTAAATGAAAAGCTGGACTGAAATACCAGATCGTGGTATGTCAGAAGGTCTTTCTAGAGAGTCTTCAGGTAAGCAGAGAGCTTCTAGTGGGGGGAGGGGGGTGGTCAGAATAGAGTAAGAAAAGCCTCAGAGGAATTAGGAAGGCTCCAGAGATAAGGGTAACAAATTCCAAAGGGGACTAATCAAACATCCCAGGACTAGGTCCCACAGGTCTTCCAGAACAAGGACTATAATGAAAAAGGACTCTAGGACAAGGGCTGGGACACAGAGACTTGATTCTGGGCACAAAAACATTAAGGCAGAGTGAGTGAGACCACAGAGAATGAACCAATCACAAAGAGACTGCTGGGTCTTTAGAATAATTAGGGGAAAGAAGGCTTATATTCCCTAAGGCATGATTCTGCTTAGGCTTCCTTACCCCTCCCTGGCCTGATTCCACTGGGAGGAGTCCCACTGTATTTCTCTTCCTTTTCTCCTTAATAAGCTTTTTCTTTCTTTAAACAAATCAGCCTCTTTTCACTGGCTTGTCTGAGAGTCAGCGAAGTTCCTGCTGCGACTTTGTGAGACACCAGCCCGAGGTTGTCTAGTGGCTGGGGCTCAGCGCTGCCCTGGCAGCCGGGAGACAAGATCTGAAAACCTGAAATGGCCGCAGCATCACTAGTAAGCTCAGATATCATGGGGTCTGGGTTTAAGTCATTACTCTGTTTTATATCATTGGTGAATAGTCTGGCTTACATTTACTGTGATTCATGAAAATTCAATTTGATGTTTTGTATGATTTTATATTAGATGCTAATGTTCTAATATTAAGATGCTTCTATAACTCATATTCATATCCATACTGATGTCGATTTTTGGAGCTGATGGAGAGCGGAGTCCTGGGTTCACTCTGGAAAAGGTTTCACCAGACCTCCCCTTTCAGAGGCAACCGGCAGGTTTCCCAGGTGAATTTCTACATGAGGCAGAGACGTTAATTATATTTAAAAGACAGGTTTATTAGGGATAGAAACTGAAGAATAGTGGAAACTTGCATAGACACAAGTGAGCAGAAAGAGATGCCCCAAAAGGGTCAGGTTTGCTGAGAGAGGCCTGCATGGTCGCAGGTGGGCAGCCTTGAGGAGAGCTGCATCTGCTGAGGGAGGTCAGTGAAGAGAAGCCCCGGCCTGGTGCACTTACTGGCAGACGGGAAGACCGAGGCCCTGCAGAGGGTTAGAATGTTGGTGAAAAGAAGCACCTGCATAGTCACAGGTGGGCAGAGGTCTGCTGCCCTGTGCCATTGCAGAGATTGCACTGAACTAGTTTTCTCGTGGGAGGGGCTCACTCCTTCCAGGAGTGGTTTGTTTGTTATTGATTATGTAGAATTTGAATGGGGCCAGAGATTAATGGCCCTCAGTTTCCATATCTTCACCTTCAGGTCTGTGCTTCTGACACTCCCTGCAGCAGTCTGATACCTGCCTGGGTCTTGTGCCTCATGATCTAGGTGTTGGCTCCTAAGGATCTTAGTTCTTGTAATAATCCTTTCTACCCCCACCTCCAGCTCTTGGCATTGTGTGAGCCAGGTTCTAGTCTTGTGATATCTTCTATAGGTTTTCTTTTCTTCCTTCCGTCATATGTTATATGATATTTTCTTCTCTATACTTACACTCATCCTTGTTCTTCCCTGTCCCTTTTCAATCAATAATAGTCTCTCTTTTCTCCAGCTTCCCATGATTTTGACCCGTGACGTTATATAGCTAGAATGAAGGCAATGCCGATGTACTTTCCCTGTCTTTTTATGAGCACAATCTCTGAAGAGGTAGTTCTTTTGTTGGGGGGGAAAAAGGACGTCTGCAACAAACTCCACAGGAAGGTTTATGGACCCCCACCTCAAGCCAGAGAGAGCCAAGACCCCTAGGGCTACAAATCCCAGAATTCCATCATCATCCAGAAGAGAGGATTTCAGGAAACTGAGGGGTGGAGTTAAGCAGACATGTTGGCTATATAACGAGGGCTTTTGACCTTGGGGGTCTCTTGCTTCTCGCCGGGCTACAGCGTGCCATTGGGGTTTCCAGCTCTTCGGATCTGGTAGGACATATTTTGAGATTTAGCTCTCTCCCTCACTTTCTCTTTTGTCCCCGAGTTATTCATTCTTTTATTTCCCTTCCTTTTGTAAATAAACCCTTTTATTAACCTTTTTGTGAGTGCCTGCAATTGTTCTTATTATAAGTCCTTTTTAAGCGCATGGGTGAGAGCCCACAGTCAGGCACCCCATTGTATATCGGGCTTGCCCTGTAACACTCTTCTATAGCTATGCCTACTTTTGTACTTACTGGTTAAATGCTATTTCCTTCCTTTGCCATGGAGAAAGTAATGGTACCCTCTATTTCCTGTGCTAGAGTATCATAATGCTTGTTAATCTTGCTCATAAGCAGACCCTCCACTGAACTCTACTCAAACACTGTATTTAAGCTTGGCAATCAATTTCCTGCTAGTTTCCCACCTGATGTAAAAGCTTTTTTCTTTTCCTTTGTCCCATCAAAGTGAATAAAATGATTTTAATTGCTTTAGCTAAAATTCTAAATTCTAATAACATATTGTTAATGGCTTTTGATATAGCAGGTAGTTCCTCTGTTGATTTTTATTCTATTCCTGCGATCACATAGGTCTTGAGAGTAGGGCCATGTCATGGTTCTGTTGTACAGATAGCATTTGGCAGAGTACTGGATAGTATGCAATATAAGATTTCACCTTATAACTGCTGACCTTTAATCTGTTATGTTTTGAACTCATGTGATTTGATTTGGGCAATTGGAGGATATGGCCAATTGGGGCACATGTTTCCCATAATAAAAAAAAAAAAGGTCTTTCTTGCATCTCTCACTTAATAGGTGACTCCTAATATTTTCTTTTGTGATTCTCTTATTATCATGTGGTTATCATATGTGGATGTTTGTAGATGCTGTGACAGAATAAGGTATATATAAGCATGTTTTATATGGCATTCCAAGAAGTAAATTCTTTTTGTTAAAGAAATTAGAGACATGTAACTGTCTATAACTTAAAGAGCCATTGTAAAATGAAAGTTTTTTTTTATTTAATCAGGATACAATGACCAACATTTAGTCATATAAACCCACTTTATTATCTTATACTGTAACTGAATAGAAATAGGTTTTATTTTTATTGTGTATTGAATAAAATTGCATTTTGGGACTCTTAAATTAATGCTTAAAGTTACTATAATAAGGCAGAATTGCTGCCAATCCAATCCCCAAGGCAATATTATTTAGCAGTTCTTTGTGTGTTAGTTTTGTATTTGCAGGCATGCCATACCACTATTGGGAATTATTAGATACAGTTCTGGTTTGTTCAATAGAACGTTGTTCCCATATTCCACAGTCTAACAGGGGCAAAGACAAACAGTTTTCAAGGCAGTGACTGTACCTGCCAGATGTAAATGTTGTTATAATTTGTGTTTATGGTGTTTTTATTAAATTTTGGTCCTGTCTTTCAATCAGGTTATAAGTTGATAGATGGTAGCGGTTATCTGCAAGGGTTTGGTTTGGTTTTTTACTCTGCTTTGAATAGTTGCAGGATCTATGATTTGGGGGAGCTAATATTGATGTGTGACTATTATTGTGATCGTTACCTCCTTTCCGTCTCCTTCTTTCTCCACTAAATCTCTAAAGAGTCCCCATACAAAAGTTAATATTTGACAACTGATTATAGGTAAAATAAATAATTTTGATATGTTCCTATGAATTTGAGTGTGAATCTAAAGATAACAAAGGAGCAATAAAAGAAAAACTAAAAAGATAGAAATTTGTCATTGTCTATCTTCTGAAATACAATCTCTACTTAAAAAAAATAACCTTTCATTTGGACTTACTCAGAATGTTCATAAATTAATTTTTTTTCAATTGTAATTTTATTTTGAAATCAGGTAATTCCTTTTCCCTTTTCCAAAATAAAAAATTATAGTGAAGGAAAAATGCTAATTTCTTCCAGTCAAAGAAAGGCCTTTAGAATTCTGTGAGCAGTGAGTGACCCAGAGGGAATCATAGAACACCCCTGGGTTTTCATGCATTTCCTATTGGTAGTTAGACGTTGAACTTCTAAGTTGGCCTGTGTGTCCTGGAATCTGTGCCTGAGTGAATGATGTGAGAACAAAGCAGAACATTGCCAAGTCATGTAGCTTTTAAACCTGTCAAAAACTGGCATTCTCTTTTATAATCCTTTCAACATGAAGGCAAGGGTTATCACAATAAGATGCTAATAGTATTCTAAAGTAGCTATAATGGGTATTGCCAAATGAATATTTAAAGGAAAAGTGAAAAAGTTAAAGTTCCAAAATAAGAAGAAATGCAACATACTTACTTTAGACAGGAGGAAGGTTAGTTTCTTCTAGGAATTTGTTCTTTTATTTTTACCTTTCTTCAATATATTTTTGGCAGCTTATTTTTTAATCTCCTTTTGCTTTAAAAAGTTTAATAGTGGGAAATATGTCATATATTTCATGAAATTATACAGCGTATGAAGACTGTCAAATAATAAATTATTTTCCTTGAAGAAGAGTATTATTAATGTGAAGATTGTTTTCTTCAATGATTGGTTGGCCATATGTAGCAAAACAGTGAAGGGCTTGCTTATTACTTTGAAAATACAAATCAATTTCAACTACTTCAAAATATTATTGATATTCTTATAAATTAGTATTGTACTCTTTTCTAAGTCTAGCAAAACTTTATAAGCATGTTCATGTGAACTAGTATTTATATTTTAATATTTACATGTAGTAGTTTACTATGTAGAAAATAATCTTTTTCTTTAAGAATCCATTTTATTTATTTATTTTTACTTTTTTTAATATATATTTTTATTGTTATTTATGTCTTTTACATTTTGTATTCCCCTTGGGTAGCCCACCACCAACTCACCCGCGATCCATCTCCATGGTCCACTGCGCTCTTCTCTATTCCATCCTGTGCCCTTTTCCTTCCCTCCACCTCCCCCCCTCCCCCTGCTGATTGTCTCTCTCCTATTTGGTTTCCTTATAGTTCTGTTATAAGTGAAACCATTCAATATTTTTCTCTTTCTTTCTGGCTTATTTCACTGAGTAGAAAATAATCTTAATATTATTTAACTAGTGACTTTGCCAGTTAACCAACAATTTAGACTGGCTTCATCTGGAAAAGTTTTCTGCTCTCCTCTGGACTCTTTTCATGCATCTGCAGCCATATGCCTAGTTGATTGAGTAATTTGGCTTCTGGGGATGAGTGTGCTCTTGGCTGGGGTATGTTGATCTTCTCTACAGGGTATACCATCATTCAGTAGACCTACTTGGGGTTCCCTTCATGGCTTTCTGGGTTGTTTCTAAAATAGTAAGGAGAAACACGCTAGACATCTTGAGGTATAGATTCAGAACTGGCGCTTTGTGACTTCCAACACATTCTAGTGGCCAAAGAAAGATACACATGCTTGAGGCACATATTCATCACTGGATTTCTAGGGCATAGGTAGTGGAATGGAAATCATTGAAGCCAATTCGTAATCAATCCCTTTATATAGTGACATATTTAAGGCCTTCAAAATAGGTTGATTCTTTTGTTATTTGCATGGCAAATAGAATATCTATAACCCCTCCTTCTTGAATACAAACTAGATTAAATACTTCCGTCGTTGAACACAGCTATGATTATGTGACTGAAACCTAACCAATTAAATCTGAGTGAAAATGTATGTTATAGTTAAGCCTGCACCATGTAAATTTTCCACATGTGCTATAGATTGAAAGGATGTAGAACCTGAGACTCTAAATAACTGAACAAAATTTTATCTACCCAGGAAGCATGACTGTACTTTGTGTGAAAATAAACTCGGCTGTGTGTTAATCCACTGAGAATAGGGAGTTGATCTGTTATAGCAGCTAACCATACTGACCCTGATTTTGTTAGATCTAAATATTAGTAACTGGGACTCGGGGCCTCCCCGGTGGCGCAGCGGTTAAGCGCTGCGCTGTGGAGCTGTCGGCAGTGGCGACGCAAGTTCGATGCCCGGCCGGGGAGAATCCCACATGGTGGGGCAGACCTCTCCTGCCTCGCCCGCTGCTCCCCTCAGCAGTGTACTTCTGATCTGCCTGTTCTGCTCCCCACTCTGTCTCTGGTGAGCCCTCTCGCCGCCCCACACCTCTGGCCTGCACCCCAGCTTGTATGTATAAATAAAAAAAAAAAAGTAACTGGGACTCATTCTTTATTGACTTTAATTTAAAATGGCTGAATCAGTGGTGGGTAGCCTACGGGGAATGCACAATAATGTAAAAGATATAAGCAATAAAAAAATAAATAAATAAATGGCTATTAATATATGTTAGGATAGGGCCTCCCTGGTGGTGCAAGGGGTTAAGCCTCAGCCTATGATGTTATCCGCAGCCACTATAGCTTAAGTTTGATCCCCGGCCAAGGAAATTCACACATGGCACAGCAGATCTCTCCTGTCTCGCTTGCTGCTCCCCTCAGCAGTGCATTTAAGTCAGTCTGCCTGTTCTGCTCCCCACTCTGTCTCTGGTGGTTCCTCTTACCCCCCCACACCTATGGCCTACACTCTAGCTCTTGTATGCATAAATAAATAAATCTTTAAAAAAATAAATAAATTATAAATAATATATATATATATAAGATATCTAGGATATTTATTTAAAGAATTAGTATTGGAAGAATAGCTGCACTTACAACCCTACAAAAATTAGTGTTAAATACAATTAACAATACAGTTTACTGATCAATACATTTGCTTCCATATGCTAGGGTGTCTGGGAGATCTCATTTTTATTTGTAATGTTGATTTATCTTGCTTAAAATTAATTGCCTTCTTTTCTGCTGTGTTTTCAGGTTATTCACTGATTGTAAATCAAATATTAATATGATCTAAATTATTGATCCTCATCTTTTCTCTTGTATGCAATCACATTGGAAGAGGAGAATCCCCAAAGGAATGTCTTACACATGTTCCCGCTTCCCACAGGGAACAACCTCAACAGATTAATGGAAGCCATTGATGAGAAATACAATTAAATATTACACAGTTTTATTAAATGTCAAAATTAAAGCATTAACTCATTTACCTGAAAAACACAAAATAACCATTTTAAAATATTTATACTTTTGAGTTCACAGCCTCCAGAGAAAACCTAAAGATAGTATCAGTGATAATTGATATTAATAACTGCTTCTCTTAGGCCTAATTTAAATAAAAAAAAATGATTACAATGATATTACCTTGGGGATGTAACAGGTTATAAAAAAATTCAAAGAGTTTATTTAATTTTCTGTGCCCCTGTTAATACCTAAATGGTGTGCTGTGGATTCACATAGGGAAAATCTTTCTTTTTATATTGTATTTGTAAATGAATCTAAAGCTCAGTTTTTTTTAATGTTCCAATACTAAAAGTATTGGAAAAGTAGTAACAGAATTCATTCCTTTTGTTGATTATGAAATCTTTCATTAAAAAACATGGCTCTCTTTCACTTATCTTGCCTTTAATGTCATATGTTTATTAAACATAAAAAAGTCTAGATATCAAGTCTATTATTTGTCAAAAGGGCAATTAATTAGTCTATAGAGGACTACTACAATTATTGTATCACTCCCTTTCATAGAAAGTCTGCTATCCAGAAATTACTTCTATACTTGACTGGTGGAGTTTATTTAATTTAAGGTGAATAAAATAGATGCATCCCAGTAATATTTGAATGTTCTTATAGCCTTTGGATACTGCTACTACCATTTAGAAAGTAGTCTTAAGAATTTCATCTGTTATATTTAAATTTTACGTTGCAATTTTAGAACCTTGATTTTACCCCATATTTTGACTAAAGGTAATACAAAGTTATCAATGTGTTTCAAAATATCCAATGTTAGGTGACTCAGGAGTGTGTAAACTACTGAAGTTCAGTTTTGGCAAAAGGTGTGTCAGAGAATTGGTAGATGGATCAGCATTTGTTGATTGTTTGGTGGGTGAAGAATCTTAAGTAGGACTTAAAGAAGAAGATACAGGGCCTCCCCGGTGGCGCAGCAGCTAAGCGTTGCGCTGTGGAGCTGTCGGCAGCGGTGACGCGAGTTCGACACCCGACCGGGGAGAATCCCACATGGTGCAGCAGACCTCTGCTGCCTCGCCCGCAGAGGCTTAGGTTACAAAAAGTACCTCAGCAGTGTATTTCTGATCTGCCTGTTCTGCTACCCACTCTGTCTTTGGTGAGCCCTCTCGCCGCCTCACACCTCTGGCCTGTACCCCAGCTTGTATGTACAAATAAAAAATCTTTAAAAAAAAAAAAAAAAAGAAGATACACAAAACTCCTTCTAATTGTTGTTTTGTATTGTACATGTAAAATATAAGAGCCAAAGTCAAAGGAAATGGAATGAGAACTGGGGAGCCGTGAGAAATATGTCAGGAGATTCTAAATATTTCATTGACTGACCCTAAGGTCCTTAACATAGACAACGGATTGTCCTTAAATCCTCAACATTTTTCTGTGTCAGTGTGAGCATATGCATCTGAGTGTTACTTGTACCTTTTAAAGGTTGTTGCAGAGTAAAATGTAGTTTCTGGTGCAGACGATAGTATTAGTAAGTGTAAGACCATGCCTTCGATCCTCTAAAGACTACAAATTAATTGACTTATATACTGAACTTTAGGCATAGGGAAAAAAAAACCGTCAGTTTTCTATTTATCAAACTAAAATTTTGAATGTTAAAAAAAATTCTAGAAATGTAGAGCATAGGATATCTAGAATTTCAATTGCAAAATAAAGTCTTTGGTCTTCTATGTTAATCACAAATTCAATATGCCAGTATTGTGAAATAGCTGCTGAATTTAATGCAACATTAATAGAAGAACATTTCCCTTCCTCTGATCTTTAGTAGTCAAGCCACACCAGAGAAACTGTGCTTAGTTCAAGATGATGTATCATTAATAGTAATAACAATAATGATTATAATGGTATATTATTACATTTATAAGGTACTTAAGAGTATAAAATTCATGTTCACAAACATTAACCCATTTTAGCACAGATGCTAACAAAATTTCATATATTTAGGTGGCCTTGATAAAATAAATGGTGTGGAAACTGAACAACAACAACAACAAAAAAAACCTTTAGGCAACAGTTTTAAGGCAGCAATTTGGATTTTACAGTGTAGTCCTGGAGTAACCAAAGTTCATTCAGTGACTCAAGAATTAAAAGGAATTTCCATAGTAATAATAAGAAATCATTTGCCCTTTTCACTAATAGTAAAAGAAATAATGGGTAAAATTTCTTATGTTTTTTGAGTCAAACAAAACGATGTTCTAATCATTGCATTCTTCACTTCTAGGCACTTACCAGGGAAAAAAGTCCCATTCATTTAAGAATTTTTATCCTTCATCAAAAAAATTTTATTATTTGTACTTTGTATTATTTGTATATCAACCCTTGAGTATGTGTCTCCTTAATATTCTGTGTGATGAAATGAGGAGTATGCATAAAACATTTCTGCTGCATATCAAATTGAAACAATATTTTTCAAGTGAACAATGCATGACATTTCACAATTTCAAAATTATGTATGGGTAAAAAAATCCTTTTAAAGTGCAAGTTAGACCAATAGATTTTAATGGAACAGCATGAAAAAGTTCATAGGTGCAGTTTTAGATTTTATGTAATAACCTTTAAGAAACTATTTGTCAGATTTGGTTTTGGTACCAAAGATTAATATATACATTTACTACCCAGAAAAGCTGTAAAAATACTCTTTATCTTTTCAACTACATATCTCTGTGAAGTGGAATTTTCATAAAAACAACACAGATTGAAAGCAGAGAAAATAAGTGATTCCAGTCATTTGGAGTCATTAAAGAAATTTATTTTAAAAAGGAAAAAATATGTCATTCTTCTTGTGAGTTAGTTTTTTGAATAGATAGTTATTTCTCATTAAAGTACTAATCATGTTGATAGGCAATAAGTTATTGTTGTCTTATAGGACTTAATTAAATATTTTAAAATTTGTTTCATTTATAATATGGTAACTATGCATATAATTCACATACACAAAAATTCTTAAGGATTCTCAACAATTTTAAGAGGTGAGAAGAGTCCTGAGTATAAAATGCTGAAGAATAACTTACTTAGGAAAACCTAATAGAAGAATAATGAGACAACAAGATAGCTGTCATTAAGTGTTTGAGAGGATATCTTGGACATTTTTGTTTCTACCTGCCTGGCATCCAATTTCTGTTTTTCTGATGAAAGCACTCCTTTGAGGAGACATATTGCTTCTCTGTTTTAATCGGGGTTTATCGTTAACTCCTAGCTGCAGGGTTACATCTTCTAACAAGACATAGCCAATAAGTGCATTTTTTAATGAGCTCCATCTCCTCATCTCACAGCCAGTGTGATTAATCAAAAAATGGGTACAAGCCAATGAGGCTCAATTCCTAGACATTCTTAGGAAGTTTTGGAGAAGTAGGCTGTTTTTGTTAGGGCTGAAAAAGTACTAGGCTATTTGGCTAGAACTATTGCTTGGCATCTCTATCACCATTTGGAGATGTCTTTCTCAAAACAAAAGTCATGCAGAGAAAAATAAGATAGAGAAATGGAAAGAGACTTAATCTAATCTAATCATATCATTTGAGCACCTGGCCCCAGCCGTTTCAGTTTTGTGAGACAATAAATTCTCTATTTGTTAAAATCTGTTTGAAGTGGATTTCTCTCACTTATTTCTGAAAATATCCTATGGTGGGGATTGCTTCAGAAAGAATGAGAACTATGGTTGATCAATTTTATTTTTAGTTTAAGGATGAAATTTGTGACAATGAGTGCTATTTCAGTCATGGCACAAACTGCCCCACAGAATTATGTAATTTTTTTATTTGGAAAGAAACTTTGCGATAAAGAGGATAAATACTTTTATATTAGGAAAGGAACTGAGATCCATATTTTTTGGTTAGTTCCATATCTCACTAGTGGTAGATTAAGAAGTGAGCTCAATTTTCTTAAGTATTTATAAACATACAATAGTCATTTTTTTAGTGGTACTACAGATACAAAAGATTCCCAAAAAGGCCGGTGGGGACTTATGTAATTCCAAGCTAGTATAAAAGACAAATTGAGGAATTCAAAGGAAGTATCCAGAAAATCTATAGAGAAAGATAGTGTCCAGTGATCCTAGCAAGATCTATTCTACAATAATTGAGAACTAAAATGCAATGATAATTGTTTAGACATTTTTCTTTTTGCTTAGGTTACACAAAATTTTTAAAGCTATTTCTCATAATCATTAATAATTCAATACTAGAAGAACTAAAGATTATTTTTTCCCCAAATATTTCCTCTTTATTGAAATTCAGACATCACTCAGAAGGAAAAAAAAAATACTAAAATTTTTACAAGAGGGAAGGATAATTTGGAGAGTATGGAAGACTGAGATTTTGATAATGTTCTGTTTTTTTGAACAAAGATTTGATATATATTCTTAAAAATTAAATGGTTTTTTACTGGTTTACAGCAGTGCATATAATTTTAAGGTTTAGGTTCACAAGTAAGCTTCAAATGTATGTTATAACATGTCCACTACCAAAGCACCCATAATCCTCCACTATAGTCCATTGGGTCCCCTCCCCTTTGCTTCCTTCCCCCACCATCCTCTACTTCTGGTTGCCTCAATTCTGCAGTCAGATTTCTAGGCTTTGTTTTAGTTCAGTTTTATCTGTTCTTTGTTTAGTCTCTTTATTTAAAATATGAGTGAAGTTATCTGATATTTGTCTTTTTCTCCTTTTGACTTACTTCTTTTAGCATAATTCCCTCCAGTTTCATTCATGTTGTTGCAAATGGAAAGATTTAATCTATTTGTTATAGCTGAGTAATATTCCATTATGTATATATACCCCATCTTCTTAATGAATTCATTATTAGTATTGTTGGATACATTTCCATAACTTAGCTATTATAAACAGTGCTACCATAAACATAAGGAGTGCATATATCCCTTCAAATTAGTGTTTTTGAAGCCTTCCAGTAGATCCCTAGCAATGAAATTGCAGAAACATATTAATATATTGAGAAGCCTCCATGCTCTCGAGATTACTCTTAAGAAAATTTGCTGATTTTATGCTCACATACATATGCACATCTCTGTATCATAATTAATGTAATATGTAATCAGTATGCTTTTAACTAAATTACTAATTTTCTTCAGTTTATCCTCTATATTGAACCAGATTTCCCAATATATAGCATAAATGAACTCCAGTTAAATTGTGTAGATTCTATCAATTTTTTCAAAGAAGGGAGTAAAGGCATTCAGAAAATAACTCCCCACTGAGTGTCAATTCTACATATCTGATTTGACAAAATTTCTTCAATGAAAAGAGAAGAAAAAAGTCAAACAAAATGAGAGAAAGAGATTCTTTTACTTAAAAGACAGAGTGGAATATTTTTTTCTCTCTTAGTGACTTCAGTCTAGGTCTAAATCCCTTATAGATTGCAGTTGTACTGTAATTGATTTCATTCTTAACAAAACATCAAATCCTCTTGGGGAAAAACAAAGGAAAGTAAGATTAGCTAAGGAAACAGAAAATAAATTCTATTCCAATGATTAAAATTTATGCCTCAGGAATTAAGCAGGCTTGATGCTTTCCTGGATTTACAGTGTTTCATTTGTTACTGCCATTAGCTTTAACTGCTTTGGGAAAATTTAACAACAGAGCTGTGCATGGCTTACAACCATCATGAGCTTCAAAGATTCAAGAGCATGCGAAACATTTCCCTGCAAACTCTGCTTTAATAGGATTACATGGATAATGTCTTTGAATATTTATTCCCTTTACAAATCAGGTAGAATGCATTTTAATGACATATTTAAAATGTTGTCATCTTACAGTTGAAGACAATGACACCTAGAAACATGTACATTTTTAAAAGAAAGAAATCACCAGCTTCAAAAACTTTCTTGAAAGCAGAAAACTAATTCCAATACACTGTATCATCTTCATTGAACACATTGAAAAGTAAAATTATGAAATAATAGTATAGCACATCAGTTCAACAGTGAATTTGGGAAAATGAGATTAAACATAATCAAAAGTATAAAGTAGTGTCCTCCCTAATCTTTCACAATATTTGCTATGAAATGTTTTTTTTTTTCACTTCTGAAAGGACAATTACAATACACAGTTGGATTGGTATCTTTCTCTCAGTTCTCATGCATAAAAAATAAACTGTCAATGCATAATTAATGCAAATAATGAAACTGGAAACAAAGTCTAAGGCCTTTTTCAGATTAATGTCAATTGCTTGAGTTGTACATCTTATAGCTTATATTGAATTTTGACTGAATTTCCTTAAGGAAGTCTTCCTATTTTAACATTTTTAATAAAAAAATTTTTAAATTTAGGCATTTTATGTTGTGTATAGGATTTTAAATTCAGAAAACTTGCATGAAATTTTATAATCAATCTGGAGGTGACTGGAATGAAGTTGTTAACTAATGAACAAAGTCGTTGTTAATATTAATCTGCATATCCTCATCACTCTCCTGAAAGGCATTTATTCAACTTTGAATTTCAAAGATAATTGGGAGTTATGGTAGATTGATAAATATTGGAAATAAAGCTAGTATTGTCATAGAATTTATTCCTATTTCGTTAATTTTGTAATGAAGAAATATCTGAATGCTTTCTTTCTGTAAATAGTACATTTCTCATTACAGGACTGAACCACAATATTTATGGAAAATTGGCCACTATTTGAATAGCATCCCTATTTCTTTATAATTAAAATCCCATTCAAAATTCAACCCCAATTCGAAAATTGGGGGCCTCCCTGGTGATGCAGGGTGTTAAGTCTCAGCATTATGAAGAGGATGACAGCCACTGCAGCATGAGTTTGAGCCCTGGCCAGCGAGCTTCCCACATGGCAGACCAGAACTCTCCTATCTCACTCGCTGCTCCCCTCAGCAATGTATTTCAGTCAATCTGCCTGTTCTGCTCCCTACTCTGTCTCTGGTGAATCCTCTCACCACCATCCCTCCAACCGCCCCCCCTACAGCTGACCTACACCCCAGCTCTTGTATGCATAAATAAAAAATAAATAAAAAAATGTAAATGATGAGCTATCAGGACTAGATACTTTAATTTTTTTTAAAAAAAGCAAAACAATAATTATATACACTTATTTTTGCTTTTTCCATTATTTAATTGTACTCTTTTTTTAAAAAGATTTATTTATTTATGCATACAAGAACAGGGGTGTAGGCCAGAAGTGGGGTGGTGGGGTGATGAGAGATTAACCAGAGACAGAACAGGGAGCAGAAGAGGCAGATCTACTGAAATATACTGCTGAGGTTAGCAGTGGGTGAGACAGGAGGGGTCTGCTGCGCCATGTGGAAAGCTCCCTGGGCGGGGATATAATACTAAGATGAAGAGAAGGGACTAGGGTTAGTCCGTTCCAAGTTCTGCATGCATAAGCTTTAATGAAGCTAAGTCAATTTGTCAGAATTTCAGATTACCAAAATTTTCATAGCTGTCAAATTACATTAATTTTTGATTCATAATCTCACCAAAATTATTTTATTATTGTATTTTGAAGTATGTTTCTTGCTATCTTATAAATTGTAAACAAAAAGAGCAAAACTATCTTGGCATAATGTGTCTTTCTCCAGACATTGTAAATATGTTTACACAAGTATACCTGTTTGTGTTTCACAGCATAAAATGATTTATGATATCACTGTAAGTAAATCAGTCACAGGTTTTATGGAAAGTCATCCAGCTGGCTAGAACAAAAGCCTTCTTTCCATGTGTTAGATCATGAAATGAGCCTGGGTTTTGTTTGTTTGTTTGTTTGTTTTTTGCCCTGGATAAAAGAGGGTGCTCCATCTGCCTTCAACTGCTTTCATTACAGTTGCTTTCATCCCTTGCAATCACAATTGCTCAAGGAAGTAAATATTGATTTCAATGTCTTAGTCTAATTTGATTGACTCTTGCCCAAAACTAACTGAGATATTTGTGTTCCAAGCTTACACTAAGGCTCTTCATAAAGGACCTTTAGGTAGCAGGTAGATCCTATGACTGGTTTTTACCAGTGCCTGTGAAACCAAGCCCAAGTTACTAACCACGCTGGTAGTGAGAGTTGAATTTTAATAAGACTGAGCTCTACTCTCTTTCTTATTTTATTTCTCTCACAATCCTGGGTTTCCAAATTCCAAAAGATCTTGCTGCTTCCCATTCAACCATCAAAGTTCCTTATGGGGACATACTGGATAACCATACCTAGTCCTGGATCCTGTAACCTTTAGCTTTCCTGAGGCGGGATATAACACTCATCCTTAAAAGCTTTGTAGACTGTGTGTTCTCCCTTTCATTTTTTTATATCCCAATTAATTATCCCTCTTCTAAAAATGTTTGAAATATTTTATCTAAATTGTACTCATTTTCCATGCCAAGGAACAAATTACCCCGGGTATAGTAGTTTAAGCTCAGCACACATTTATTATCTCAGTTTCTGTTCGCACAATGCAGTTGACTTTTCTTCTCAGAGCCCATTGACTATAAAATCAAAATGTTTACCATGACTGAGATTTCATTTAGATCTCAGTGTCTTCTGCATGGTCACTCACTTTGTTGACAGAATCAACTCCTAAGTGCTGCTCTGACAGGTCTGTTTGACCTGTCATAGGCAATCCACAACTTCTCTGCTTTCTTAGTCTGCCAGGAGAACTTCCCTGTGGCACTTTAACTTCTTTTATTATTTTGCATATGTTTTCCTTTGCAAAAACCATCGTGTATTGTTAAACTAGGAAGTAACACAAACTCTGAATTTTGAGAAAAGACCCTATAACATTTAAAGTATCAGATGTACTTCACCTTAAAAAAAATACCTAATTAAGTTATGTCCTTAATCTTCCATTGGATCAACTTAAACTCAACTGATTATAAACCTATCATCTAATTGATATCCTAGCAAATTCACTGATAATTACAAAATTAAGGACAGGAGTTTAAAGGGGTTACAGAGGGCTCATGAAGAAGCAGACTGATAGAGGTTGTATTAGAAATTGGGCTACTGTAATCTGCCATTTCTCTGGATCACTTGTTTCATTACAAATCTGTTTTATATTTACACATTTTCTACCATATCACTGTAAAGACTGTTACATATATTAAAACATTGCCAGAAGTAAACCTAACATCTTTGTGATGCAATTTATTTTATATGCTTCAGGCTTGGGTTTTTATCAATAATGTGCTGATAAATATTTAACCACTTGTTCCCCAAAAGTAAAAGCTCTCATATTTTTTTTATTTTTTATTTCTGTAGCAAAAATACTTCACCATGGCTAGTTCGAAGCTACCATTATGCTATTACTGAATGAAAAGTTAGCAGGAAATGTATACCATTGACTCTGGCTAGCTAGTTTGTCAACTTTGAACACCTGTGATTATTATTTTATTAGTATATTATTTTCATTTTAGAAAAAATGAACATTTTCATTGGTCATGGTAGAATTCTCTATAGGACTGAGAATTATAGAAATAAAATTTAGAACTGCCTCAAATAGGTAACACTAGGTTTCACACAAATTTCAATTGAAAGACAGTATTTTTACATTATTGATTGGATTGACACTTAAGACAGGTATAATAGTCTGATCATAGGATTCTCCTAAGAATTCAACTCCCTTGTGAGAGTCCAGCACATTTAAGAGAATATGCAAGTGTCAGTAAAAATTCCTCTTTTATTCCTATTTGGAACTTATATTTAAAAACATTATTACTCATACAAAAGATACATTAAACTTTATCATTTTTAAAATTACAATAATTTTATGACATTTCAAAAGGGAAAAACTAAAGACAAAAGCAAGTTCAAAAATATATTGAAGGTGAGATAATTTTTATAAGTCCATATAGCTAGAAATCAGGATAATAGTGAGTTCAATATTCAAAGACATAAGAATCATAAACTAGATAGTGCAAATTTTTAGGGTTTTTTGTTAAAATGTTGCATGTACTCTTTTTTTACTTTTATTTACTTTTCAGGAAACATATTTATAAAAAAAAGGAAGGAAATAACTAACAGTAAAAGGCAAATTGTAGTTTCATTGAATTCACTAAAAAAAATGAGTTATATCAATCTTGTGTTAATGTGGCAGATTTACTTTAGTAAAAGTAGTGTTCCACTGATGGGAAAGCAGACAGAGTATACAAGAGCAGGTCTCGACTCTTAAGTGGAGACATCATCAAGTCCCTAAAGTAGAAACTTAGCTATTTGTCATCATTTGTAAATTAAGAAGAGATAAATTTCAGGAAATGATAAGATCAAATATTTTTCTCTAAAGGGTAAACAAATTTACAGAACTGTGACTGGCATACTCAGTATCATTTCCAGGAATATAAGTATAATCAGTCATTATATTCAAAGCACTTTAGATTCTAAAACTTGCTATGATCTATAAACAGGAAGGAAGTTGGGGAAAAGTAGATGAACAAGTGTCCAAAGATGAATAATGAGAATGTCAAGTCAGGAAAAACCAAAAAATAAATTACTCAAGACTTCTGAGAAGAAAAAGGAGACTTATTTCAAGTAAATGTTGGCTAATTCAAGTCTTAGGTGAGTCATGAAGGAAATGGTATGATGGAATCAGATTAATATTTGCTGAAATCATATATAGATCTAAAACTTAAAAAAATGGACTTGAGATGGTTCTTCCAATAAAGCATTTCTTATATAATTTACATTACTGGCTCTGTGAAAAATCTCTGGATACTTGGGAAGGGACTCTTTGTCCATACCCTAGACTGACAACCATTCAGGCAACTCTAAAAAAATCTTTAAGTCCTGTCTTTCATAAAGACTATTTAGTGACAGGGCCTCCCCAGTGGCACAGCAGTTAGGCACTGCGCTGTGGAGCTGTCGGCAGTGGCGACGGGAGTTCCATGCCCAGGCGGGGAGATTCCCACGTGGCACAGCAGACCTCCTGCCTCGCCCACTGCTCCCCTCAGCAGTGTATTTCCGACTATCTGCCAATTCTGCTCCCCACTCAGGTCTCTGGTGAACCCTCTCACTGCCCCATGCCTCTGGCCTGTACCCCAGCTTGTATGCATAAATAAACATCTTTAAAAAAAAAAGACTATTTAGTGACATTAGTTCAAGATCATCTTTTTTTCTTAACCTTGACTCTCCTCTCCAATTTCCTAATTTCATAAATTGAGATCATTTAAGTATTTCTTATAAACATTCCCTTTTGTCAAAGGAAAAAGAAATATACACCTTAGAGATTTAGCTCATTGGCCCAGCATCAGTTCAGTTTCACTGAACTGATTTTTATTTACTGTCTGCCTACTTAGTTCAAATATCTCTCGCAGTTATGAGGGTCTCAGGCATGTCTTCCAAGGTCAAGCTTTGTTTTGGTACCAGGACAGATATCTTGGCTCTACAAGCCAGCCCCTTTTGTTAAGTATACTTTTCCTGAAACTTCTGAATGTTGTGGTCTGGACTCTTTATGTGAATTGAACTAAATATTTATTGTAGCAGTGTTCTGTGCATAATTCACTTCCAATTGCTCCTCTCATGTTATTCATTTTCTCAACCATCACTTATCCTGACTCTTACGGTTTTTCTGATCTCAAGTGTCACTTCTTGGTCTGGCAATGTATAGCCTGAACTAAATAGGGGGGACATCATGAATGATCAGCATGTCAAACTTTTTTCTAACTCTTTTCCCCCACAAATTACGCAGAATAATTTGGGGTTCAACATAGTAAGAGTGTTTAGGGCATTTTACATTTGCTCTTTATAGCAAATTAAAAGAAATAGATTTTCTAAAAAATATTCCAGCCAAGCTTCTTTTAATAAAGGCACATTTCAGAGGCAAGTTGATAGGTTTGGGATAATCTCAGGATGATAGGTGAGATTCTGGGATCTTATGGCATGGAATACCATTATACTAAAAGTATCCTCCTTAAATTTTGACAATATAACTCCAATAGTCTTAGCACTGAGCAAACCCTAAAGCTAGCAAAGTTATATATGACTTATTCCTAATGCTATTTCACAAGCTCTCAGCTCTCCGATACCTTCAGCTCCTGAAACACCTATTCTATGTCTCACTCCTTTCATATCAGTCCCTTAAATGCACAGAATATAAAATCTTAGATGAGTAGCATTCTGCCATTGAGTCATGAGGGCACCAGAATGAGGGATGGAGAAACATTCAAGCCTAGGAGATTGACTTTCATTTCTGCTTTCATTCACTCCACCTATTGTATTACTTTCATCCCTGATTAATGGATTTTGAGAGCAGGATCTGTGTCTGTCCTATTTCGTTCATCACTTTTTTTTTTTTACCAGTACCTTGCATAGTAGTTGGCCTATAAGTCTAGTTTTCAAAGGAATATCAAGTACAAGAAGTCCATTAGTCCTAGTCCAAGAAATTTGAAGAATTCAATATACTATTAGTAATGAAAATAAAAATAATTCCTATAAAAGTAAAATTTGTTGGCGGGGGTGGGGGGGGAAGGGGGAGGAAACATACCAAGACTTCAGCAGCAGGTAAATGTGAGGAGATATAAAAGATATACTTGATAATGTATTAGCTTCATTGTGAAATAAAATATTTACTTGCAAAGTCACATATATGCAGAGAGCCTACAAAATTATCAGATAGTTAAAAAACAGTCAGAGAAATAGAACATTACTAAACTCTGTAGATTAATAAATTATAACCCTAAGGATTTAACAAAATGTGAATAAAAAATACCTCAAACAACCTTTAGAGTGGCACACCACAGAAAACGGAGCAATGATTTTATTTAATGTATTTTTATGGAATGAACGTGTGACATGGATAATGAAAGCGAATGAATGTCTATATGCCACTAGCAAATCTAAAATGATAACATAGTGGCAACTAAGGGAGGGTCTTGTATGGCAACAGAGAAAATGAAATTAGCATGAGATTATGCTTTGAGAACATAAAGTTGTGTTACTGAGGGCCAATATGAAGTTTATGAGCTAAGGAGATAATATCATCAGATGGATTTTAAACTGTTTGACTCAAGAGACAAATAAAGACTTTAAATTGTTTGTTGTGCTTGGTACTGCCTATGGCTTTGGAAAATAAAGATCAATAAAAGAAGCAAACAACTAGGGATAGAATCAGTAGGGTTGTTAAGGATTCTAAGTAGAAAGTTAGTGATAGATAAAGTTGATAATGCTGTGTAAAGACTAAGGAAAAAACTCAGCTTCCACATCTACTAATTCACAAATGTGCAGGTGTTGAGCACACTGCGGTATGTATTGTGAGCAGCATACCTAATCTCTTTTCCAAAGACAATTGGATATAAATTGTATGGTAATAAAAATGCCTTAGCTATGATTACTTTAAATTTTGGAAGAAGGAATCTGAGAGCAATGGCTGGTTCGTTACCGTCAATATCTTCAAAAAAATAACAAGCTCTTTTCCAACTGGCTTCAACTGTGCAACTAAAACACTGTTCCTTACTGTTCCTTTTACAGTTGGCAGCTGATTCAAGCTGCTGATTGCTGAAGTGTCCCATTAAAAAAAACAAAAAAAGAAAAACACACACACAACTGGTGCCTGATGCTCTGGTAGATTCCCAGGATTCATGTGCACTAAGAACAGTTTGAGTCTAAAGAAGGAAGGAAATGGAAAATTGGTTGGTAAAATATTCTACTCATACTGAATAAAGCTGAAAGATTCACAAAATTCTCTCATGAACTGTTGATTCAAGCCATCTTATGATGCAGCCATTCTCTGAAGCACAATAGAAAAATATATTTTTTAAAGATTTATTTATTTATGCATACAATCTGGGGTGTAGGCCAGAGGTGTGGGGGTGGGTGAAAGGATTCTCCAGAGACAAAATGGGGAACAAAACAGGCATATCAACTGAAATACACAGGAGAGGTCTGCAGCACCATGTGGGAATCTCCCTGGCTGGGTATCAAACTCGTGTTGCAGTGGCTCTGGATAGCTTCATAGTGCTGCGACTTAACCCATTGTGCCACCAGGGAGGCCCTATACATTAGAAAAATATTAAGAAGTAAACTTCATAACCATCTTCAAGGAATTGCAACTATCTTTTCTTGCATTAAACTGAAAAGTGTTTAGTTTTTGGGTTTCTATCCTCACCATTTCCAATGCCTCCCCTCATATTTGTTCTCTTTCCATGCCCCACAAAAGTCATTCTTATATTGGTCTCCTCCATGTTACTACAGGAGAAATTTTAAATTCTTATCTTTTCCCTTCGATTGTTTATTTGTCTGTCTGTTCCTCTTTCTCTCCCTCCCTTCTGCATGACAGCCACATTGGACCCAACTGATAACTCATTTCTTTCTGAAACACTTAGCCTGGACTCCGGAATCATCCCTACTTTCTCTTCATTATCCTTCTAGGTCAGTCATCCATTTTCTGCTTTATATGAATGGAATCATATTATATGCATTTTCTATAATTGCCTAATTTCATTCTTTTAAGATTTGTCTTTCTATTAACTGATGAATTCTCAAACATTTTGTGAGCATTTTGTATATGTCATACACTATCATAAACTCGTGGACACATATTCTATAGCCACAGGAACGGTATTACAGTAAAGGAAGATAAACAGGAAATAACAAACGTGTATGTAAGTAAAATAAGTAAAGTATGTAAGTCTATTTAAGGCAAAAATATAGAAAATGGAAAATCTATTGAGGGAGTCATCAAGACTCTAGGCAATAGGAGAGGAGTTTCCTGTGTTAAGAAGTGACTGAGCAAATCTTTAAAGGAGACTAGAAATATAAATTTATAGAGAAGAGAACAGTTTGTGAGCAGAAGCAACTAGAACAAAGAAATGAAGGTAGGAACTCGACGGGTGCATTTGAGGAACAGTAAGGCAGCCAAGATGCTGTAGTGCAGAGTGCAAGAAGGAGATCAGAATCTTCATGGAGACCTAGAACCCAGTTTTGCAAACCACTTTAAGGATCTCAATCTTTTCTCTGAGTAAAAGGGAGAACCACGTGTATCATTTTGAGCAGAGGATTGACATGTTCTGCTCTGTATTTTAAAAGTATTTCTCTGTTGCTACAGTGAAAATCAATGGTAGGGACAAAGATGAGGTAAGAGCCAGCTTGGAGGCTCTCACAGTAATATAAACGTAATAGAATTTCTTGACAAATTGTATGTGTGTGAGAAAGAGAGATATTAAGAATGATTCCATAGTTTTTGCCCTGAGTAACTGGAAGGAAGTAATTTTCATCCACTGAGGTGTTTATACCCATCACAGTTCCATTTAACTCTGGCCTATGTACTCTATGATGTATCATAGAGAATGATAGTGGATAGAGAATGATAAGCTCAATCAAGAGGTGTCTCCAATTGCATTTGCTCCTTAATGGAGATAGTGAATATAGTTCCTGACACTTGGAAAATTAGCTATCAAGCTGATTAATGCATTGCCCCCCTCAATACCAATAAACAAAGAACATCAGAAGTCACTTACTTTCAACTGGCAGAGTATAACAGCACAGTTTTGCCACAAGGCTTCATCAATTCCTGGGCTTGGCTACATAATTTAGCCCAGTGGGACTTTAATTATCTTGTTTCCTATAGAAAATCATGCTGGTCTATTGCATTGATTGTCCATGCTGATAGGACATATTGATTGGTAAGGAGCAGGTATCCCAGATACCTTGAAAGATACATACATACTAGACAATGAGAGAAAAAAAAAACAAAAAAACGAAGGATGTTCTTGCCACTGAAATGAATTATCTGGTTGTGGTCTGGATGATGTTGGAATACCCCTTTCAAAACATGTAAATTGCATCTTGGACCGCATAAATCTATGAAAAAGTCACAATGCCTGCTGGACCTCTTTGGATTTGCAGATGATGTATGGCAAATGCACTGTGTTGCTCAGTTGATAAACATATTTGGGAATTCCACTCCTACTTATTTATTTAGTGACCCATATTATTGAGATAGTTTTGTAGGATTCAGAGTAATGTCAGACCTCTAGTTGGCCTGGGTTATAGTAAAAAGAAAGTACTTGTGCTTATGCTTATGAACTATTGTAATTATTAGCCATTCAAATCAAGTGTTTATTGTGCCTGCTGTCAGATTGCAATGCTCTCTGGAAGCTGTGTCAAGTGCTGATGAAGAATTGCAGTATAGAATGATGGTGTCTGGGAGAAAACTCATCCCCTCTGAGTAAAATACATTCAATGCTCATATTGAACCTGGGTATTATCTCATTTACCAAGTCGTCAGGCTGGGAAGGCCCAGATTATGTTGATAAATCATACAGTAGGGGTCTAAAAAGTACAAATATGTGCCTCCAACAGGATCACTTGGTGTACATGAGGAGATACTCAGTAATTAGGTATACAAAACAAAACAAAATAAAATGGCATCCTATGCATATTCTTTTTCACTGTCAACTTCAGTGTTTGTACAGTTCACATATTAATAGATTAAAAAGCTGTTTTTCATGAATTTTCAACAAGTCACCCCCACTTCCAGCTCTCACATCCCTCCTTCCTATGGCATTTAATTTGACTATAGCCCCTGCTGAGTGTTCTATTTTTTCAGGGACAGAGAATAATGTTCAGCCACCTGGTTATAAATCAATTATATTGGACCTCTTCTATCATAGACAGGACAGAAGACAGGATTTTTCCTCAGTGGAGTAGATACTTATACTGGATATGGATTTGGTGTCCGTGTTTACTTCTGCTGGAAACAACTCTTGAGGAATTTTAAAACTTTTATGGCTGCAGTGCTCTACACAGTGTTTTCTAACTGAGGAACTCAGCATATAACAAGAGAAGGAAGGCATTGAATGGGCTGATTCCACAGCATTCAGTGATTTTCCTTAATATGTACTCCACTCAGAAGTAACTGACCAAAGACTTTGCTGAAAAGGAATATTAAAAACTCAGTTACAGCTCTACCTTGGGGATAATATCTTGTGAGGCTGGACAAATACACAAGAGTATTTAGGCTGAACTAGTTGATGCTTTCTTCTATAGCCATATTAAAAGGATCTGGGGACTGAAAAGTAAAATAAGCAGTAGTTCATTTGACTCACTTAATGACCCACCTACTTTGCTGAATAAGCTTGTGTACTCTTATTTTCTTTTTTTTTTTTTTAACCTACTGAGAAAATGTTTTTGTTCTCCTTTAAAATATAGGTATAGGATTTTATTTTTTACATTTTTAAGAATAAACCAAGCATCCACTTCTGTGATAAACCTAAATGTCACAATTCTGCTAATATAATTTCTAGCATTTTTTTGTCATCTATGTCCCTTAATGTGGCCATATTTTTATTTTTATTTTTTATTTATTTATATTTTTTTTGCTGTGCTTCTTAGACTGCTTACTATTGAGGTCTGATAAAATCAGTTGGGGAGGGTGCCTTCATTTTCCTTTTTCTCAAGAATAAGATTAATTTTGAAGTTACTACATCTTGAATAATAAATATTCCTATAAAGCCATCTGAGCATATTTCACTTATTTCAGATATTTTTAGATTGCTGAATATCGGTAATTATATTATTCAAGTATTCTAGTACTTCTTGATAAGTCTAGGAATTTACCATTTATGTTAAAATTTCTAAATTTATTGGCATGTAGATGAGCATAACAACCTCTTACTTTTTCAATGTGTGCCACATAGGTATGCTGTCTTTCCATTCCTAATAATGCTCACATGTTATTATATTTTGCACCATCTGGCAAAGGTGTCCCAAGCTTCACCATTCTAAAATATTCACAAATATAAATATATATACACTAATTCAACCCATCTCTTAAACTAAAACTTCACTTCCTGTCTTTTACAAACAAATCCCTTTAAAAAGTAGTATACAGTAGTGAGCAACATTATATGTGTCAGCTATATAATGTGTTGGGGCTCAAAGGATTTGTTCTATAACTCTCGGGGGTTTTTAAGTGTGGTAAATCATCAAGCAATCATTAGGCAGACTGGTAAGAGAAAAAGTCTAAATAAAGTTTAATAACAGCATGTATAACTCTTCTTTTTAATAGTAGACACCCCAAAACAGAATAACTCACCATATGGCTTCAGATGTCATTTTAAATATCTAAGCTAAGACAAAGGAGGTGGGGAGCAGGAAGAAAAGGGGACGTTTAGTTATAGGATTTACCAAGAAAAGCACAAAAGTCCTTTGTTGGAGTATCTGTAACATTCTAAGAGGGAAAGGTAGAATGTAAAAGGTTTCTGTTGCTTAGACTCTAGAACTTGTCACCTCCAGCACATTTTATTGAACTAAACAAGTCTTAAGAACAACCTAGAGTCAAGGAAAGAGAAGCAGACCAGGCCTTTGGAAGGGAGAAGCTGCAAAAAAATTTGTGGTGCTGTTAAATTTCCTACAGTTTTCTTACAGAATGCATCTCAGTGAAAGGGACAGGCACATCACAGTTCAGTGAATGAGTGCCATTATCTCTGACCCTACTTACATGTAGGCATCTTGGACTACCATTTCCAGCTGGGAAAAATATGTACACATGAATCATATGACAAGGGGCTAATAACAAAGAACTACAGAAAAACTCATACAACCCTACAAAAAAAAAAATTTAAAAATGGGCAGAAGAGCTAAATAACACTTCTTCAAAGAAGTTATATAGATGGCCAACAGATGCATGAGAAAATGCTCAAAATCGGTTACCATCAGGGAAATGCAAATCAAATCCGCAATGACTGGCACTGTTCACAATAGCAAAGGTATGGAAGCAACCCAGATGTCCAAAAATAGATGATTGGGTCAAGAAGATGTGGTACATATACACAATGGAATACTATTCAGCATTCAAAGAAGATAAACACATGCAATTTGCAATGACATGGATGGAATTAGGGGGAACATACTCAGTGAAATAAGCCAGAAAGAAAGAGAAAAATATCGAATGGTTTCACTTATAACAGGACTATAAGTAAACCAAATAGGAGAGAGACACTCAGTGGTCAGGGGGGTGTGGGTAGAGCGGAGGATAAGGGCACAAAATGGAGTAGAAAAGAATACAAGGGACCACGGAGATGAATCACGGGTGAATTGGTGGTGGGTTACCCAAGGGGAATACAAAATGTAAAAGACATAAATAACAATAAAAATATACATCATTAAAAAAAAATCCGCAATGACATACCACTTCATTCCAGTGAGAACTGCCCAGAAATGTTGATGAGGGTGTGGAGATGAAGGAACCCTAATACACTGTTGGTGGGATTGTAGACTGATCCATCCCCCACAGAAAACAGTGTGGAAATCCCTCAAAATGTTAAGAATAGATATATGGTCTATTATATCCACTCCTACATGTTTACTTAAAGATAACAAAATCAGTAATTCAAAGGGCTAATATAAACTCATGTCCATTGCAACACATTTATAGAAGTCATGTTATGGAAACAATTTCAAAGGCCATTGGCAGAGCAGTGGAATAAAACAATGTGTTATATGTCCACATGGAATACTACTCAGCTATTAAAAATACAAACTCTTGCCACTTGCAACAATATAGATGGAACTGGAGGGCATTATGCTAAGTGAAATAAGTCAGAAGGAGAAAGACAAAATAGCAGATGATTTCATTTATGTGCAATGTAGAGGGGAAAAACTACATAGGAATTTATAAAACTCAACAAAAACAAATCCTAAAAATATAAGTGCAGAACTGAGGCTACTAGAGGATGAAGGGTAATGGGGATGCATCAAAGGGGTTTCAGTGGCCTAGGGTAAAGGACTATGGTAATTTGATGGTGAATGTGATGTGATAATATACATCTGAGATGTGATCCTTTTCTGCTAAAGTCATGTAGTATTGTAAACTCACATTACTTTGATAAAGAAAATACACAGACAGAAATAATAAAAACAACTAATAATTAAACATTAAAATTAAAAAAATATTTTGAGTGGAGAAGATAAAGACAAAACAAAGTCTTAGTGACAATCTATGTCGGGTCTATAATTTCTGGAGAATTTCCTTGTCAGATGTATTGCTATTATAGTGACTCTGACTGTAGGAAAGGTGGGGGCAATTTAGATGGACCAACTTAAGTTATCAGTGTTTACTAAGTGACAATTGGACAGGAAAAGGTAAAAAGAGATAAAAACCTGGCTGTGCAGTAGACCATCCTTAGTTTGGATTGAAGAGTGGTCCTGATAAATTACCCCTAAAATGTGATATAAATATAGGTACTAAAGTGGAGGCAATTTGAGATGCTTATTGAATTTTACCTTATTGTGGCTAGTGTCACATGTTCTATGTTTGTCACAAGTCTGATTGTGTCTATGGGCAGAGAGCGTTCTTTACTCACCCTGATATCTGCAGCAGTTACACTTTCCCTGTTGAATGTGGGATTCCCCATCCACCTGCCCTGGAATTCAACCATCATTTCTTTGGATTGTTTAACTGGCTACCACTGATGGCCAATCATACCCTGCATGGTTATCTTCTTTTGAACCACTAATAAGAATTTTTTTAAAAATGGCAACAAATATGGTAATATTATTAATTAGAAGAATTTCACAGAAAAAATTTGAGCATATGATAGACTCATTCATAAAAACAGTTATTCAGGAAATAGCCATAATCAATGCCAAAATCAAACAACACTATAAAAATGAGTGAAGTGATGACTTATTTTATGTGAAAATGCCAAAAAATAGAGGAATATCCAACTAGTAGTAGTATTTCAAAGTATGGGGAAAATGATTACAAAACCAAAATTAAATAAAGTATTTGGTATTATAAGCTAAAGAGGATTTTGTATCAGCATTAATTAGATAAAATTTAAAATCACTGGGTTGAGATTACATTTTTAAAATAATATGTGGGTTCCGTTCAGCTTTCCCCTTATGCAGGAATCAATAAAAAAAAAAGTTAAAACATATGTATAATGAAAGAAAATTTAAGTAGAATGGCTTTGTTTAATCTCAGAGAAAATGTGTTCTAATAGTTTTCTCATTGGGAATAGAGTAACTGTATTTATATAATCATGAAAAGAAAGAAATGGGTTGATGGTCATAAAACTCCCTTGATAGTTGGGTATTGTTAATTTAAAAGTAGGAAGGCAGGGATTAAAGTTAATGAGGGGGTGAGCCTCCATGCAATTTAGTTAAACTGTTTAACACAGAAGCTGGTGGAAATATGGAATGAAAGTACCACAGGGAGCACTAGAAGAAAAGGTTGTAAATCAGTCTATGAAAAAGAGAAGAGAAAAACAGCACACTTTTAGAGGAAATGAGAATCACATAGTTCCTTCATTTGATAGATTGGAACAATCAAAGGGATGGGGAATGCCAAATTCAGTCATTTGATAGATCTGAGGAATCACAATAAAGACATAAAGGTAAATTTGTATTTCTCATGAGGGCAATCAAAGTGGAATATTAGGTACTCCCATGGCTGTTAAATATTATGTCGACTTTAATTCTTCCCTGGGTGCCTGAGAATGTGTCTTTTCTGATCACAGAATGAGCACAGTTATTTTTTTCTTATTTTCTTTAATGCTGCCCAGAAGTCAAAATTGTATTATTGCCTGGGAGAGAATAGCCATTTTCTAAGTTAGTAGTTGCTACCACAGAAATAAAAATTTCACTATCCACATAAAATGGAATTTGGACAAAACCCACAGGTAGCATTATTGAAATAATCAGGAAAAAAAAAAACCCTCTAACTTCATTGTATTTTTCATCTATGTATTCATTTACATATTTTAAATATCACATGCCTAATATGAAATTATTTAGGCCTAGTTTAATCTAGTGGCTAAAAGTTAAAAGTGATGGTGGCCAGGAGCTAAAATAACCAATAATTTTCAAGATGCCTTGAAATTTTAGATAGACTAAAATTTAAAAAATAAAACTATTCATTTGAAGTTTTTTTTTTTTTTTTTTTTTTTTTTTTTTAAAGATTTATTTTTTATTTATACATACAAGCTGGGGTACAGGCCAGAGGCGTGGGGCGGCGAGAGGGTTAGAGCGGGTAGCAGAACAGGCAGATCAGAAATACACTGCTGAGAGGAGCAGCGGGCGAGGCAGGAGAGGTCTGCCGCGCCATGTGGGATTCTCCCCGGCCGGGCGTCGAACTCGCGTCGCTGCTGGCGACAGCTCCACAGCGCAGCGCTTAACCGCTGCACCACCGGGGAGGCCCCTCATTTGAAGTTTTTGAATGAGATATTCTGTACATAATTTAAAACAAATCAAATGGATGGTTTTATTTTTAAAATTTTAGTCTATCTAAACTTTTAATTCTTAAAGATCTCTGGGGCCTATTTTATGGTGATAAATGTAGACCTTTTAAAGAAAGAAAATCTCTATGTTCAACAATGTCAGAAAAATTAAGTCACTAATCAAATATTTCTACTGACAGTTTTTGGAAAGCTTATGTTACCTCTGTATAATATTTTGTATAATTTCATCAATAATACATATACGTGATTTAGAAATTAAAGCATATGGATTCATGTTTAATTTTATTTTTAAGCAATAATATAAGGGAAGGTAGTATTTTCTGAATCCCTACTATGGAGATCTCTACTATTTATTTTTTTGTTTCTTTTAAAATAAAGATATGAGAATTATATAACTATTTGAAATATAGAAACAAAGTCTCAAGAACGTAAGTAAATTCCTCAAGGATAATGGGACCCTATATGTTAATCTAACTTTTCAGTTTAAAAATATTCTTTGGGTTAATCAATGACAGTTTTTAGCTAAAATTTAAAGGTTAACCTTGTCCATCCTGAAATAATAATGCATAGAACTGAAAATAGCAGTCAGAAAATTTTGAATTACATAAACTTATTATTTTAGGTTCACAAACCTAAATATAGGAGAGACTTACTTTCAAAAAGATATTTTCTACCTAGAGTCTTGGTTATTTGAACATCATGTTACAAACTTGTCCGAGTAGAAAATAAAATGAGTCAAAATGAAATAAGTCAAGCCCTTGTCTTGCAAACAGATCAAAATTTTAAATTAAATTTTAAAAATATTGAATGTTATCATAGCTTGTATCAAAGAATTTAAGAGTTTGGAAATTAAATATATGACTATAAGAAGGTTAAATGATGACTTTTACAATTCATCCTTAAATCTACTTTTTTTTGTGATTATTCATGTCTTCTGAAAATAAATGAGGATATTATTAGGAGATCATTTTTACTGACACATTTTAACAAGTTAATTCTTGCGAAGGAAAATATCAACTGTAAGCTTAATATGTCTTGGGGTTCAAAACATTAAGCTACACACTTTACATTAATGTCATGACTTAGAGCAATAACAAACTATATATAAGTGCTTAATGTCATGGTTGACATTTTACCCTATTGAGTCTTTGCTGTTTGGCAGTCTGTGTCAGACCCTAGTTTGATAAGTAGAGCATCTACTTTAATCAGTCTTCAAATTAAATGGATTTTATTGCACCTGGAAATAAATAACAGCATGCAATGGTTTTGTCTTAAAATAGATCAGACGTAAGCGGTATGAACCAGAAGTTTTAGAGCTTAACATCTTCTGTTTTGATTGGCGAAACTATGTGACTTTCTGAATTTGCATGAAATATGCATATATATACATATATACACACATATATAAATAAAGCAAACATTTTTCAAATAAATTTCTAGCTTTTTAAGTGATATTAATAGATTGTTGCTAGAACTGGTAGGGTTTTACTTTTACTTACATGAAACATTTTTACATATTCATGAACTAGAATGATACTGCATTTTGTATTTCTGGAATCAAAACAATGTATACAATATATAAGTATAGATTCTTACTTAATGCTTTTTTTATTCTCTAGAAGTATTTTTGAGTTTATCACTAACGAAGATCTTGCAAGAATATCAACTGGGTGAAAGAAAAATGAAAAGTAAAACTGTTTTATGATTAATAGCCATTCATCACTTAAATGTCATCACCAGTTGTTTTAATTGATTGATTTTCTCTTGACCTACTCAATTTAAATGTTTTAAATCATAGGGTTTGTAGTGATACAAATATACCATACAGCAAGGAAATCAAATGTTTTAACTGGTTAAAGAACTATGGTGACCACATGCGACCCATCCCTTTTTGTACTCACTTATTTTCATGATACAGAAATGCATTATAGGAGAATATAGGAGATGAATTGATTGATACCATCTTCCTAACCAACCAGCTACAAAATGGATGGCTGATTTGTTTTTTTTTTTTTTTTTTAATAACCTTAACATTCTTCTTAGTCTTTCAACTGATAAAGAGTCAGGGTATTCATTGAAACTTGACCTTTGGAGTCAACAAATAGAATCATTAATGATCTGGCCAAAGCATTTCCATTGACTTGAGGAACTATTACCAGAATGCATCTAGTCAAAGGGAGGTTAAGTATGCAAGGGAAGTAAAGAGAAGAGTCATATTTAGAAGTGGACTTGAAAGGATGGTGAAACATTTAATTTTTATGTTTTGTTAGAGGGAGACATGGAATCAACAGACAACTATCTTTTAATTTGAGAAACAATTGATCACACAAGGGAGAAGTTAAGAAACCAGTGGTGACTAAAATGTTTTAAATGATGCAGAGTAAAAGGCTATTATCTAAAGCAAAATCCCTAAGTATGTAAACTGGAGTTATTTGTTTCCAAATCTGTATCTGGAGACAAGAACTGAAAGGAACTGAAAGTCAAGGCGGGAGGATTCTCCAATAGACCGCTAAGAGTTTCTTAAAGTAAATACCATTTTCAGTCTTTAAGAGCAGATTAATTATGTCATACCTGAACTATGCAACCAGAAATAAAAGAGTAAAATCTCCAAACATTTTATGGTTAAGTTTATGACCTCTTTACACTTCCAATGAACACTTTATATATTCTTTTGACGTGACCCAAATGTTATCACATCAAAATGGAAAAATGAGTTATTCACTGACATATGATATGGAAAGAAATTTCTCATATATTTTTAAAACTTTTTCTAAATTATGTGTCATAAAATTTTATTTCTTGATGCATTCCTTTTTTAATTTAATTAAACTTTTTTGGAGATGGATGCCCGTTTTTTCTTCCAGAAGTCATTTTTGCTCACTGTTCACCAGGAAAGTATTCAGTAACCCATACATCAATTATGATTTGCATTAATAGAATCTCAGCATATGTGGTCTTTATTTTCAGGGGGAAAAAAAAGTGTTCATTCCTAATTTAAATTTGTGACATATTTTCAGGTATCATTTGATGTATTTAAATATGTGTATTTCTATTACTTACTTGAAGAAACTTATTAAAAAACAACTATTTTAAAAACTAATGTAGTGTCAGATATGAGAATTGAGAGACTGTATAACTCTCCAATCCTGTTGTATTTATCTTGGAGGCAATGAGATAAAAGAAGTCATAAGAAAATTCTTCTAAGTGAAATTTTATTTACTATATTTTAATTTATTTGTAAAGATTTTCACCTGATAAGAATGAATTCAGAATGGGAGTAAATAGCATAGAATTTAAGAGAAATTGTGCAGGCAAATTACAGCTTGTCTTGCTACCATGTAAATGTATCCTCATTCCTTCCCTTCCCTTTGGGACAAAAAGACAGGAGGGTACACAAAGGCTGTGACTACATAGTGGTCAAACATATGGTCACTTCAGCCCACTTCATCAGAGATACAGTGACCTAGGTGGTTATTTCAAAGCATATGGATTGCTTTAAATTTTAAGTAAAATAAACCTAGCCAGACAAACTATTTTTTTTTTCATCTTAAAACATTCAGAACAAAATGCAGGTGGGAGTGATTATCAACTTGGATGTTATGATTAAAATTCAAATTATTTTTCATTTAGAGCAAAGTCTGTGTTCTTTTTAACATTAAGTGAAAATGAAATGACTCTGAGAATAATGATCAAGCTAAAAATTAATGGAGAATAATATAATGACAAAAACCCATATTATCATTTTCTTCTCTAAAGTTGAAAGGCCCAAATTAAATTATAAATATGTAGTTTACTTCTATTGAAGTTAATTTATAATTAATGGAAAGCTAATGCTTACAAAATAATATCATCACCACAGCCAACAACAGCAATAGTGCAAGTAACAAATAGAAGTGCTTATCAGCAGGATATGAATTGAAACTCTGCAATCAGCTTGAATTCACATCTCAGCTGTGTATCTATGAGATCTTAGACATGCAGAAATTCTTTTGAGATAGTTTTGAAAATGTGGATAATATGCTTTAGAAGTTGAGCTTTCTTGAAAAGACTAAATGAAAATATAGGGGTAAAGTATTTCTTATAGAGGTATGCATGGAACATAGAAGACATCCTAACATCTTTTTCTCCCCCCCATTGCCTACATGTCTTTATTGTAATGATCCCTATTAAACCTATCAGCTGAAGAAGAAAGATTCGTTTATGGAAGTACTATTATCTTGCTGTACTTATGGAGAAGGCAGAGGCCCTCACCAAATCTAGGAGTAAGAAATTTGGAAGGTGGGCCTCCCCGGTGGCGCAGTGGTTAAGCGCTGTGCTTTGGAACTGTCGGCAGCAGCGACGCGAGTTCGACGCCCAGCCGGGGAGAATCCCACATGGCACGGCAGACCTCTCCTGCCTTGCCCGCTGCTCCCCTCAGCAGTGTATTTCTGATCTGCCTGTTCTGCTACCCGCTCTGTCTCTGGTGAACCCTCTCACCGC